>OU342742.1:180877647-181347302 GCA_910589775.1 Avena eriantha | reverse complement strand
TTGTGCAGGAATGTCGGCCCGAAGCCTGGATGATGTCGTCCACGACATGTACAAGCAGATGTGCACCATGATGTCAAAGAATGCGGGCGGGAAACAAATCTCAAGCTCGCATAGTATCATCGCGATCTCTTCCTGTAGCCTGTCGAGCTGCTTCACACCGATCGACTTCCTAGATATGACATCGAAAAAGTTACAGAGGCCAAACAACGTCTCACGGACATGCTCGTCCATTATCCCACGGATCGCAACGGGGAGTATCTACGTCATCAGCACGTGAAAGTCGTGAGACTTCATACCGCTGAACCTCTTCTTCGCCACGTCCAGATATCTGCTTATCTTCCCCGAGTAACCGTGAGGAACTTTCACTCCTAAGAGGCACCTGAAAAACTGCTCGAGCTCCTCCAGACTCAGAGTGAAGCAAGCAGTGCGAAGCACCACCTCATTCTTCTTAACTCTTTTGCGGCGACCTTGAGTCCCTTCCTGATGATGATGATGATCATCATCACTATCAGGGTACTGAAGATCTTCCTTTATGCCAAGCAATTTAAGGTCCTTTCTTGCTTTCGGCCCATCCTTGGTCCTCTCCGGCATGTTCAGTAGAGTGCCAAGCAGACTCTCGGTAACGTTTCTTCGTGGATGTGCATTACATCGAGGCTATGGGGAGTGTGAATGACCTTCCAATACGGCAGGTCCTAGAAAACAGACCTTGCTTTCCATACAACCCAGCAGCGGCTTTGTCCTCGGTAGTTTTTTCCAGGCGCAGGGAATCTACCCAATTATTCAAAAGCTCCTCCATTTCTTCACCGCTCCTCGGTCGTGGGGCTCTTTCGAGCTCGTCCATACCATTGAACAGGTCACCATGTTTTCTCCACGGGTGATCCATGCGGAGCCACTTTCGAATACCTTGGAACACGGTTTTCGAAGACCCGGGAATCCCTTGGTAGATGGAGATGCGGTTGTCTCATCCATGCACTTGACGCATGCATTGTGTCCGTGGGTTCACCTGGGCCGATACATATGCGTAACCAGGATAGTCCTGCACGGTCGTGAGCACGCGGCTCTCAGATGGAATATTCTTTTGGTGTAGGCGTCCCACGTACGGACCGATGTCTCCCACAAGCTGGCTAACTCCTCTCTCAATAGCCCGAGATATAGATGCAATATCGATACCTGGTTGTTTCGGCCCCTGAATAAGAATGCTCATGTGTACATACCTTTGCTTCGTGCATAGCCACGGGGGGAGGTTGTATGGCCATACAAACACAGGCCAGGTGCTATGTGTGCTACTCTGGTTTCCAAAAGGATGAGTCCATCTGTGCTCATACCCAGCCTGACGTTCCTTGCATCGCCCCCGAACTCTTCGAACTCGATGTCTAATGCATTCCACTGGCTAGCGTCTAAGGGTGTGTCAAGATCTTACCCTTCTCTGGATCATCTTCGGGTTTCTCTCTTTCCGCGTGCCATTGCATGAGCTTTGCTTCCTTAGGATCTACGAAATGTCGCTGCAGACGAGGGGTGATAGGAAAGTACCATACCACTTTTCGAGGAACTTTCTTGTTCCCCTCTCTTGTACCGTCCTTGGCCACACAACGGACATGTGGTTCTATCCGCGTACTCGTTCCGATAAAGTGCGCAATCATTGATGCATGCGTGGTATTTAATGTGTGGTAGGTCGAGAGGGCACATGATTTTCTTGGCCTCCTCGATACTTGTTGGCAATGTGTTCCCCTTAGGAAGTCGGTCGTGCCAGTAATCCATGTTCGCGTTGAAGCTCACATCGGTCCATTTGTGTTTGGCCTTCATCTCTAGAGCCTTGAGCGTTACACTCAAACGTGTATCCTAGGGGCGACACCCAGGATACAATGGAGTCATCCCGTCTACCTCCATTTGGGCCAGCTTGGCTTTCTCTCTGGCTGCAGCTTTGTCGTTGCTCGTCTCCTTGAGGAGCAGTTCTTGAACATGAGGGTCCTGCAAGACCGACGTTAGCAGCGTCTGTGTGTTCGCGTCTTCTCCTTCTTCATGATCATGCATGTCGCCATCTCCTTCTCCATGTTGATCATGCCCGCCGGCATCTCCTTCATCATGATGATCATGCCCGCTGGCATCTCCTTCGTCATGATGATCATGCCCGCTGGCATCTCCTTCGTCATGATGATCATGCCCGGTATAGACTCTTCGTCTTCTCGCCTGCCCACGTCTTCGTGACCACCACCATGTCCTGTCGGCGCCTCATTAAGGTCGCGCATGAAACCGCGCCTGAGCAGGTGACCCTCAATTGTCCAGATTCAGGGTCGATCCAGCGCTTGCAGTTTGCATGTTCGACATGGACATCTTATCATGTCTTGTTGTTCAGAATCATGTTCTCCTTCACGCCTTTCTTGTACCTAGCATTCAACCTTCGCTCATCGTGAGGACCATGGTTGCCTGAGCGGTCAAAACAGAGAGTATAGGTGAGAACCACACCATATGAACACACACATGCATGAATGCTAGCCGGAAAAAATTCGGCATGACCTTTCCTAAAATTAGGACATATGGGTAGTGCAAAAATTTGCCGAAATGGAAATGAATCAACATTTCGGCAAACATCCATGCAACCACATCGGCCGGGCCCGACAACAACAAGCAACCAACAAAGAACTTCCTCCCATTGCAACATTCATGCACCACACAAGCATCGTCTCGCCATGGATCGCACACACACACCGCCCGCGCGACAAGCTTCACCTACATGTTCATGATGGCCAAGTACTCACCTATAGTAGACACAATAATAGCGAGACGAGACCGCGCGATGAGAGAGTGTGGACAAATAGATCTACAATGCAAGTTGGTGGAGAGGGAAATTAGTAAACAAATAGAGATGTGAGAGAGAAAAGTAAGAAACTTTTAGATCTAGAAGTTGGAGCGAAGCTTCCACTTACCAATCTATGGATTAAAGTAGGTTTAGTTACAAGAAAATGGAGAAACTATGGGTAAGATGGGGTGTGAGGGAGGAGGAAGACGAGTTGGGAGGAGGTAGAGATGTGAAATGGTTGGTGGTGGATAGATAGATAAGAAAGCTAGCTCTTGTCACCTTTTTAACATGGATCTGGACGCCCTCATTTGTGGCGCATATGGAGGAAATGCGCCACAGAAGTGGGTGAATAAGATTTCCTGTGTAGGGCCCACCTCCAAGTTCTGTGGCGCATATCGGACTTATGCGCCACAGAAGTGACACACATCTGTGGCGCATATGCCAACATACGCCACAGAACTTGGGTCAATTAGATTACGTGGTGGGCCCCCCTCCATGTTCTGTGGCGCATGAGGAAATATGCGCCACAGAAGAGGCAAACTTCTGTGCCGCATATTTCAGAATGCGCCACAGAACTTGGATCAACCCACCCCGGCCGGTGGGTCCCACCAATCTTCTGTGGCGCATGTTCTGAAGAATGTGCCATAAAACTTCCAATCTTCTGTGGCGCATGCTTTCTGGTGCGCCACTGATGTTTTCCTGTGGCACATGCTTTCGCATATGCGCCACTGAACATCTTGTCTATCTATAGGCCGTTTCCTAGTAGTGTATATAGTATGGTACTTAACGAGGTTCGACAATTAGGCTGCTTAGTAGCAGCAGTGGACAAGTTCAACACAGACAATAGAAAAGAAGCTGCTTTACAGCAGCAGCAGTAGTAGTAGCAGCATAAAATCACCGGCCCCTCATGGCCTCCGCCTCCTTCCTCTAGCGCCTCCTCCACTTCTTGCTACCCAGTCCCTTGACCTTGGACGCCTTGGGCTTGATCGGGGCATGCGACCCTCCACTATGGCCACCTTCTGGAGGTTGCGCAGGTGAAAACCGAGTGCCTGGTGCTTGGCTTTGAAGCCGTGGACGTTCACGGACTCGCTGCAGGTTTTCACATCCTCAGCATGCCTCATGAGGGAGTTGAAGTCGGTGGCGTGGACCCTCCTGGTGCAGAAGGGGCACTTGTAGACGTTGCTGGTGAAGAAGTTGTCGGCCAGACTTCAACCTCCTCAGCACCTGATGATTCTTGGTGTCCTTGGACTCGTCGTCGTTGCAGACGTCGCTGCTATCCTCCTATTGGAAAAAAATAGTAGAGTGCAATAAGGACATGATTGAGATACCTTGATTATCGGGATTGATTATTTGCATAAATTAACCGGTTGAGATCCCCTGATTATTTCCCAATCCCCAAATCTCAAACCAATTCTAATAGTGATCCCAACTACAGATCGGTGCTAGTACTAACACTAGTAGAGAAAGGCTTATGGATAGATTTTTTATTAGTGGTGCATTTAAAAATATGCCCCACTGATATTTTATTTAACCAATGGCACACAACTAAAAAAGGTATTCTCCTCACCAATGGCGCATCTTCCTAAATATGCGCCATTGATAATTTGTGGGCCTCACCTGGACCCCACCTCTCAGAAAGATGACATGATTATCAATGGCGCATATTGGAGATGTGCCACTGATATTTGTTTATCAATGGCGCATATTGCAAAAAATGCGCCATTGATAAATATACTTAACCAATGGCGTAGGAAACATGGAAATTCATTACATCGTATATTAATTCTGGAATACATTAATATTCTACAGATTTATAGTACTAAAAAGAAATACTGCAATTAACAGAGTCTAAAACTGAATTGAATACTAGATATAATTACGAAATCCAGAAAAAAATTGATCTCTAGCAATTTCAGCCCAAGAGGCAGCCTCGTGGGCCGGCTCACATCCTGGACGAGCGGTTAACAAAGAGTGGATAGGGATCGATCATCCCCAATCCTTTCACGCAGTCAACGCCATGGCCAGGCACAAAGCACCAGGCACCACCGCCGTCGCACGGGCTCCAGGCACCACCGCCGCCGCACAAGCGATCTGCACCGGCGGCCGGAGCCGCTCCCGCTGCGGGCGTCCTCGTAGGAGGGGTCGCCGGGGAGCGAGGCGCTGTCCGCGAGCCCCAGCGCGGCCGGGCTCAAAGTGCCGGAGGCGCGGCGTCCTCTGCCGCTCGACGGCGGGCCGGGAAGCGGCAGGATGATGGCCACAAGGCCGGCGGCAAGCGCCGGAGCACGGTGAAGGCAGAGGAGCGGCGGGTGTTGGGGACGGCAGTCGGCGGCGCGACGGCGTCGGCAGCCGTGCTGCCTCGCGTGGCTTGTGGCGGGAGGCGCTGCGCCGCGAGGATGCAGACCGCATCGCCGTCGTTGGTCGTCTTCTCAAGCCGTCGGCGATGTTGTAGATTGGGAACGGAATTTTATGCGGTAAAGCATTGTTTCCTTACCTTTCCAACCTGTCGGCTGAAGCCATGGTGAGTTGTGTTCACAGTCCAATTTTCTGTTCGGTGCTGTGCTCGATGTTCATCTTGTGTTGTTTGCTAACGCTGCCTTTGTGTTTGCTTTGTTCAGGGGCGCAAGGTTAGGGTCTTCATGTACCCGAGCAGCATCTAAAGGTTAGAATCGAATGATTTCTGGCTATTTATTTACCGTCCAAGTGTCAGTTCCAGAATGTTTTGTGGCCAAATGTACAAATTTATAGACGGAATTGTTAGTTAGTCATGATCCATCTTTATTAGACGCTTGCTATAGGTGGTTTGAGCTGCCATTCTTCTGTCGAGCAAATTCCGTAACTTAAAAAATGTGAAAAATTGAAAAATGGGCACGACATTTGTACGGTACCTGAATTTTGTCTCCTGCAAAATTTATCATTCCACGAGATATTTAGGCCATTCTCCTATGCACATCAGCTGGGCATGGAGTATAAGTATTTCTGTTCTTACAAATTGCCAGACATATGTGACTTCCACCTTACCACTTACCATGCAATGATTAGTCGCTCTAAATCTGCACATCCTCTGCATTATTTAACCTGTAGGCATTTGTCTGCACTTATCTATATTCTCTAGCTGTTAATGTGAATCAGTGGCAACAAGTATTGAAAATAGATTCTTGTTCCATTCTTTTCAATTTTGGTGTCTCCTCACCATCCTTACTTTGTTCTCATGTGGTGCCAAATTAGGGTAGTGCAGTTAATTATGTTCACTACTCCGCCAAGCACACCGACATGGAGCTGAGGGACGCCGGACAACAAGATCTCCATCATGGAACGCGGCGGCGATTGACGCCGATACGACAAGTACCCCCTCACGGAATGCCGAGCTCTTCCTCCCAGAGTCGGAGACCGAACCCGGACCCCTCCGAGCCCCGAGATATTCGGACCAATGAATGAGATGATGATCAACTTGTTGTATGCAAGACTTGTATAATATTCGGGCACTTTTCGCTATGTCGGGTTCTAATTGTTGTGATGATGTATAATTCTATTTATACTATTATCTATGTTTCTATACTGATGTGTACTTGTATAAATATCTGTATATGTACCTGTATAAAAACTTGTATACATACCTAATAGCCATGTATTCCAGTGGCACATCTTTTATTTAGCCAGTGGCGCATCTAACATCAATGGCGCATTTGGAATATATGCTCCACTGGTAAAATATCAATGGCGCATATTGAAGATGCGCCACTGGTTGTCCCATTATCAATGGCGCATATAGCGCATATTTGATATGCGCCATTGATACTTAATTATCAGTGGCGCAACAGTAGTGGCGCATTCCATATGCGCCATTGATAGCAAAAAATATGCTCCACTGATAAGCAATTTTCCACTAGTGTAACTAGGGAATCCCTTAAATGCAACTCGGAGGATAACTAAAATAGGATTGAAATATGAATAGGGGATTCATCGAAATATGAGATCTAACACAAGAGGATTAGCTATTGTAAAAATACGAACAGCCAAACACTAATAACATATGATCTAGTATACAACGATGGGAATGGGGGAAGAACAAGGGAAGGGAGAAAACCCTAGTTACCTCCGACCATGGGTTGGCGATGCTGCTGTCATAGGGGTTCTCTGACTTGATGCAATCCTCCTCATAGGGGTCCCAGCCGAGCGGGATCTTCCCGGGACCGGCGGGCGCCTCCTCGCCGGTGGCTACGGTGGAAGCAGGGATGGGGGTTTGAACATCGACGTCAGCTCCCTTCGATGCCTTGACGGGGGCCTGTACGGGGCGGGGGCCTCCTCGCCGACGGCCATGGAGGCGGCAATGGCCACCGCATCGTTCTTCTCCATCGTTGCACCATCGTGCACCGCGTAACCACATACGCTATTGCACCGTGCATGACCACACGTGTCTGCTATAGCCCCGTGCACCACGACACGTGTACTGTGCGTCAAAATATTTTTCCTCGTGTCTAACCCTAGCGACTTAGTTGTGCTCAGTTATACCCTCGAGTGTAACACTGGTAGTTTGGTTGTACTCAATTTTGCCGTCTAGTACTAACACTGTCATGTGCAATATAGTCAGTTTTACCCTCCGATGGCTGGTCAACAAAGGGTCAATGAATGGGTTTTAGCTAGCTAATTGAGTCATTTTATGCACAACAAATTCAAAAAGATCAAAACATAGTGGCATCTACCCAGGGAGTCTTATTATGTGCCCTTCCACCACAAGAAATGTATAGAAATCAAGTTTTAACCTAAATCACCACTTCTCAACTCACTTAGTATCTATAAAGGTTCATGGCTTTCTACTCAAGCCTCTTCGCAAATCATCCCTCCCCAAAACATAGTTTGTCTGAATGAGGCAATAATTTTCAAACGATGTATATTTGAATTGCAATTAATTTGATGTATGATAAGATGTATTTTATTGTATAAAAGATGCATTTCCATTTTTTAATCTCTTTCTATTTTCTATTTGAATTCCTTTGTCAGTTTTGCCCTTGGTTTTCAAGATCTACTTAGTTTTGCCCTTGGTTTTTAAGTTCTACTCGGTTTTTCCCTCTCTCTTAGTCACAAACTCTCACACTTGTGCTCATCTTGGCTGCTATACTCTGATTGGCTGAGATAGTTGTCACGTGGATCGTGCTGAAGGGAATATGCCCGAGAGGCAATAATAAAGTGGTTATTATCTTATTCCCTGTTTATGATAAATATCTATTTTGCATGCTATAATTGTATTAATTTGGAAACGTTAATACGTGTGTGTTTAATAAACAAAAGGAAAGTTCCTAGTTATGCCTCTATTATAAACTAGCTCATTGATTAACAAGATGATCAAGGTTTCTTGATCATGGACATTGGATGTTGTTAATAACAAGGTCACAACATTAGTAGAATGATGTGATGAACATTCATCCGAAGTATAGCATTACGATCAAAGTCATTGTGTTTATATTGCTATAACATCATATGAAGTAATCCTAGTCCTTAGACCATGAGATCATCAATCACTAACACTAGAAGAGTATCTTGATAACATCAAACGTCACACCGTGAAAGGGTGATTATAAAGGTGAGTTCAGTGCAATGAAAGTGTTATGTAGAGGCTCATGGATCAAGAGTGGGATTTGTCCATCCCAATGATGGATAGATATACTCTGAGCCCTCTCGGTGATATCACATTGGTTAGCTTGCAAGCAAGTGATGAGATCACTAGAATGTTATATCACGAGAATGAGAAAAGAGTACATGTCGGTAACGAGATCAAACTAGGTATGGAGATACCGATGATCGAATCTCGGACATGTAATATATTGCGAGACAAAGGGACTTAGTTACTAGCATTAAAGGTTCTCACGATCACACAAGTCATCGTTGAATGTGTAAGTCAGTATGGATCTCCAGGTCCCACTGCTGATTATAGATCAGAGAGGGGTCTCGATCATGTCTGCATTATTCGCGAACCGTAGGGTGACACACTTAAGGGATACCTACACCATTTGGAGCAAATATATTTTAGATAAAGATTTAAAAAAGTGCTGGAATCATTTCAATAGACACTAAAACTGTTTCGGGTGAAATTGCAGAAATTGGTTCTGCATGTAATATTGAAATGTTGCAGGGGTTTTATGTGAATGTTTGTTAATTAAAGTAATTAACAAAATTATGAATAAAATTAATAAAAGAGTTTTATTAAATGAGAGAACATTAAATTTGGAGAAATTTAATGCATTTAAAGTGGAGACTTTAATAGAGAATGTGAAGGGGCATATTTATGTGGAGGGGGTTACCACCACATGAATGAGGGAGGTGAAGGGACACCCTCCATGGGCGCCGGCCATGGGAGGGGTACCCTCCCCTCCTCCTATCAAAGGCCCCCTCTCACACCTTCACACTCACACCTCCTCGTGAAGGATCTCTCTCCCCCTCTAGTATTTTCCCCCATGGTCACGGATTAGCGAGATACATGTTCCCGGTGGCTTTATCTGGAAAAGGAGTTGCTGCTTCCGCTGCTTTGTTGGAGCGAGGGATGGAGTTTGTCGGGGTACCAGACATGTGTGCGATAACGGATGCACCGCTGCTTTGTAGTGCTGGACTTGCTGGAGCTGGATCTGATGGACGTGCTAGAGCTGGACCTGCTGGACTTCATCATGATCTTGAGATCGGCAAGTGTACGACTACATCATCCACGAGTTCCATCTCGTTAACAAAGCTTTGTTTTCTTCGAGGGTATGTTCTCTATGGATGTATATCCACCCGTTGCTTTATCTAATAGATAGATCTTAGTGTATAATAGTTCCCATCATAGTAAATTTTTTGTTTTCTATGCTGCGAACCCTTTAGTGGTATCAGAGCCTGATCTATGCGTAGATGCTTTGCACGGGTAGTACACATATGTTTATATGTGCACGATGATGATCATGTTATTGCTTCTTTCATGTATTTGGGATATTGGTGGCATAGTGGGATGAAGCGGTCCGGACCAACTTTACATGTCATCGCACATGAGACCCATTCCACGACTGACATGCAACTAGTTTTGCATAAGTGGCTGGCGGGTGTCTGTCTCTCCTACTATAGTCAATATCTGATTTACAATGAGTTGCTAATAACTTAGTTATCATCGTTGTGGTTCCATGTTCGTAGGTAAGACCGATTCTATCTTCAAAAGCCCTAAGCCGCGTAAAAACTTGCAATTGATAAATTAGAGGCGTCTAATTTAGATCGTTGATGGGCTAGTATCATGATATGGAAATATTGTAAGTTGATGTATAGTTGATACCCTTACAACACACCTAACGTGTAAGTTCCATAGACCTTGGCCTTACACACAAAGGAATGATAGAGATCATACCACGATGCACACATGATAGTGATCAAATGCATGGACCATATCATTCCACTTTACACATATGATGTTTGCATCTTATATTGCTAGTTTGGCATTTTAGTAGCATTATAAGATGATCCCTCATTTAAATATCAAGATAAATTGTGTTCTTCCTTAAGTATGCACCGTTCTATGGATCGTGTTTTGAGACATCACGTGATGATCGGGTGTACTCGACTCTGCGCTTTCATACAACGAGTGTAAGACAGTTTTACACACGTGAGTGCTAAGGTTCTTACTTGGCGAGCCTAGCATGTACAGACATGGCCTCGGAACACGGACCGAAAGGTTAAGAATGAGTCATATAGTTGATGTGATGCCCATATTGATGCTCACCTTTGAAGCTACACCGACTCACGTGATGATCGGACTTGGTGTAGTGGATTTGGTTCATGTAATCACCAAAAAGGCACGAGGGATGTCGTTTTTGAGTGGGAGTTCATTTCTAATTTGGATTAGTCGAACCAAAATTTTCATAAACTAAATCAAAGTGAATTTGCATAATTTGTTGTAGTCATTGGCATCTGTTGACTACCTTATGCTTACTTTTAATTGAGATAATAGAACTACAGAATTCTGGATATTTACTTTACAAACTGGTATCATATTGTTTTGAATGTCAATTTAAAGTTTAGAAGTCATATTGCAAACTTTCAGCAAACTCTATTTACTCCACGAAGTTTAATAAGTAGTATTAAATCAAGAGTAAGAATTCCAATGTTAATATCTAAAGTATCATGTTTGCCTCCATGATTATTGATATTCAAAAGTTGTTTATCGAGGTTATCTAGGAGCTAAAAGAATTGTTTCAGAAACCATCATGTGTGGAAGATATTGTGATATTTGAAACAATGTTTTTGGTTGCAATACGATAAAGTATAATTTAGCAAAATACAAGTTCTCCTATTGTATGAGAATTTGTGGAGGATGGAGATGCTAGGCATCCAGATCTCCCAAAAAGGTTTTGGGAACTAACATTATACTCACGATTCTTCCTTATAGGCTATAGTAGCTTAATCATGAAATTTGTCATGATAGGGATGAATAAAAGATGTAGCTAAATGTTTACTACACTAAAAGATTACTAAAGAATGGATTTTTTAAAAGAATGCCAACCATTTGATGATGGTGATCTACTTCAAAGTGCAAATCCAAAGGTATTAGTATATGACTATATACGCTTTGTACAATGTTTCATGTGAATGACACCACTATTGATATTGATATATTCTTTTAAAAAGGAAAAGGAATTGGTGAAAGAGAATCTATGAAATATTTGGCAGAAAAGAAAAGGTTGGAGATGTCCAACTTAGGTATATAGAAGATATACATGTTATGGCTATATTCCTTGCTTGTTATACAATGTGGTTCTTTGGTATTGGATACCGAATTGGTTGGTGTGAAGTGTCATACAAAACAACACAATTCATGAACTACAACGGCCTAAGTATCTAGCAAGAGAATAAGTGATGATGTTCATCGAAAACAAATAAAGTGTTATTGTGTTTTTCGTTGTCGTCAAACCTAGCCTTCAAGATTTGTTTTAATAATTGTTATTTTTTCCGATATTAAGAGAACAATGGTTGTTCAAATAATTACCGTATTCCATAAAGGATGGATGAACTTTTACAAGCCTAGTTGGAGAAATCACATCCATAAACATTATTGCTAAAATGTTGTAAGACAAATGATTGGAAGATTCACTTATGAAGTGACATCGCTATTTGAATTATATTGGAAAGTAAACCTGAAGAAACTCCATGTTGATGGATTTTTGGAGTCTTTTGATTTTGATCAATTGATGCTTGTGAAAATATCCTCGAGATAATTGAAACTCTGTTCATAGGCCAAAGAGGAACGAATGACTAGCTTATTGGAAATTGTGCATGCTGATGTGCATAGTCCATTATGTGTAGCCGTATGCGATGGATCTTTTTGCTTCATATGCTTTCTCTAGAAATTTGAGTGAATATATCTATATATTTACTTAATAAGGAATATGTCAACACCCGAATTTTTAATCCCAGATGCTTGTTATGCCATACCTCGCAATCCCAAGATTACCATTTTTGCGAGACATAACAGAAGCAAAGAAAGATAAAATAAAGTTCTAGAATCACTTAAGTTGGGAAGCTAGTGTCATTGTCACAACCCTGTTGTGATGAGGACATCCATACTATTCCACTATCTCCTACTCCTATTCACAATGAAGATGTTGCTGCAAAGAACAAGTCCAATGAAATCAGGATTGGACCCATTACAAGAGCTCGTGCAAAGCTGATTGAGCAACAGGTGAATTCACTCTTAATTGAACCTGATGTTTTACTTAATGAGAACTTTATACTACCTAAGTCTATGCATCTTTGTATGATTAGGTTTATTGATAACACAAGCGTTGCGCGAGGAGGAGGAGGAGAGTTGCAGCAAGAAGGACAAGCGCTGATTTCCAATATCAACAAGTGTGCGAGGGAGGAGCGGGAGGCAGGCGCACTAGGATGCAATGAGGAAATCACGTATGAGCAAGAGAGAGAGAGATGGCGCACCAAGAATTACATGTTTGAGGTGTCCCACGATGTTTGGACTGCGTGCCAATAAGGCCGAACCCATATATGGGTCGGTATGTATCAGTTTGAGTCGAACCAAGTCAGTTTGGGCCAAGTTATGGCTGTTTTTAGGCCCGTTTAGAGGGGAGGACGCCCCAGCCCTCATATAAACCTCCGTAGCCGTCACAAGTTAGGGTTGAGACCACGTTAAAATAATTTGGAGTTGTTTCTTTCATAGAACCTCTAGAATTACCCTGTGTTCGAATCTACCAACTATAATTGAGTGTGATCTGTTGTTCCATTGGGAATTAGTAGATTGCAGGCTACCATTCGTGGTCACGGCTGCGTGCGCAAGAGTGTGGTGTTGTGAATATCCTACAAGGTTCGAGAGCTGTTGCATTGGCATCAGGGATCGAGCGGGAGAGATCATAGCTACGCACTAGTTATCTATCATCCACCATCACCATCGACAAGAGCTTGCTGAGAAGATCGGGCCACCCCATATCATCTTGGTATCAGATTTCCTCATTGCCTCGGTAAGCAATCCACAATCCATCCATAGATTAGAGAGTGTTTTTCATCCTATACAGAAAAAGCCTCACAAAAAGAGTTGACATAGCCTAGATTACATCGTATTCGAGTAATAGTTGTTGGTCGCGTTCCTCTATTAGATTAGATCTAGATCTGTTCTTTGTAGATTTGTTTTCTAGTTGTTCTAGTTGTTTTCCACCATCTTTTTCCGCTACCATCAAGTCAGATCCGATCCAAGTAAAGATTCCTAGTTGTGTACTACTTGACGAGTCGGAATATAAAAAAATCGGCTCGCTGCCTCACGCCTGACCGCAGACAAGTCTGTGCTCCAGCGTGACAAAAAAAAATTCCGAAAAAAAAATCGAACCGTCGCCTTACCACAGACCAGTCTGTGCTAGTATGAGAAAAAAAAATTCTGCCGCCATCCTGCCGCGGCAGGATTTTAGGCCGTTTTTCTGCCGTGGCAGAGACCAATTCTCAGGTCAATTTTTTTTTCTTTTTTTGTTTATTTTTTTTACTGAGTCCACATAGCGTACCTATCCTTGTGAGCCTTAGTAAGACTTTCTTTGTGTCTATAACTATCCTACGAGACTAGCGTGCTTAGTGCTCTGCGGGCTGCTCAGTTAGCAATCTTGTGCCCATTTCGTTGAGACATTGCTAGCGTCTCTCCTTGTGCATTGCAACACGAGCATTCCTCCGACATACCTTACTTTTTTGAGCTCATTTTCATAGTTGCAATTGCCCCATTTATCTCCACCATGTGTGTTTCCGTGGGTCTATGTCATACGATCAGGACTAGGACTTGTTTGCGGTGTAGATAGGATACCATACCTATAGCTCCACCATAAATAACCCGTGTGCCCTGTGATCGTTCTCTATACCTTTGATATTCACTTCATCACTTCAGTGCATCAGTCTTTGATTACGTTTGGTAGAGCATCTCTATTCACTTTGGAACGGTATCTTATCAGTTGTGAGTGAGTTGTGAGAGTTTCCACCATACTGATTTTGATTTTTGCACTAACTTACTAATCATGTCTTTGAGTGATGATGAAATTGTGTCATAGAAAAAGCAGGTGGAGGAGCTTGTTACTTGGAGAGAGTCTGTTGATAGAAATATCACCGACATACAAGATGCTGTGGAGAATAATACTGGAGCCATCAATAATATTCAGACACAGCTGACTGCTATGAATGTCAACTTTGCCACTTTGCAGCGTTCCATTGAGGCAATTCAGGCAACACTCCAGCCCGGACTGGCACAACATGATGATGGGTTTGAGGACTTTGATGATGGGAGTGCGGCTGATGCGGCTCCCCATCGTGGCAGGGGACATGCAAATCCCCCTGCACCTGCGGCTGCTCCTCTGTATGGCCGTGGGTATGCTCCTCTTGGACGTGCCCAGCATGCTTACAATCCAGCTGATGATAGTTTGGGCAAGCCCAAGTTCTCAATTCCTTCGTTCAATGGCTCGCTTGATCCTGAGGATTATATTACTTGGGAGTTGAAGATTGAAAAGCTCTGGCGTTTATTTGATTACCCAGAAGACAAGAAGGTCAAACTTGCTACATCAGAATTTGATGGTTACGCTTTGCGTTGGTGGGAAGCTATTGTGCAGAATAGACGGAACGACAATGAACTTCCTGTGAGGGATTGGCGTGAGATGAAGGCCATCATGGCGGATCGTTTTGTTCCCTCCAATTATTTGCGTTCTGTGTTTGACAAGCTCACACAGTTGAGGCAAGGCACAATGACAGTTGATGAGTACTACATGGAGATGGATATGCTTATGCAGCGTGCTAATGTTCGTGAATCACGAGAGATGACGATGCAACGTTTCCTCAACAATTTGAAGCTTCAAATCAAGAGTATTGTGCGTTATCACAAGTATGAGACAATGAACGAGCTGCTGCACCATGCTAGAGAGGCCGAGTCCCAGCTGGCTAAAGAGGCAAAGTCACGTGCTCGATTTCCATCTTCTAGCAGATTTTCGGCCAGATCTACACCTCCCACTGTCATGCCACCAGCTGATGTTCCGTTTACACCATCGGCCAAACCAGCAAGTACACCTTCGTTTGGTTCTAATACTCGGAAACCCGCTACTCCTGCTGCTAGCTCGGGTTCCAACATGTCTACTGCACGTACTCGTGATGTGGTGTGCCATACTTGTGGAGGCAGAGGTCACTACAAGAAGGATTGTCCAAACAGCAAGGTTATGTTTGTTAATGAACAAGGTGAAGTAGAAAGTGGAGATGAAGCTTCTGATGATGATATTGATGACGGCGAGGGTGGTGCTGATGCATATGCTGAGCGTGCACCAACTATCGTCGTGTCTTCACGTGTACTTAGTGTGCAACCGGTTGAGGAATCCCAGCGTTGCAACTTGTTCCAAACAAAAGCTCTAGTTGGACCAAATAAAGCTTGCAAGGTCATTATTGATGGAGGTAGCTGCAGAAATCTTGCAAGTAAGGAATTATGTGCCAAACTGAATTTGACATACTTACCTCATCCCAAGCCATACTACATACAATGGTTGAGCAACAATGGTGAGATGAAGGTAAATCATATGGTACGAGTGAACTTTCAAATAGGGCCCTACAAAGATTCTATTGATTTTGATGTGGTTCCTATGACTGTTTGTCACCTACTATTGGGTCGGCCATGGCTCTATGATCGCCATGTGCAACACAATGGCCGAGCCAATACATATCACTTGGAATTCAAAGGAAAGAAGATTACTATGCAGCCAATGACACCACAAGAAATTGTGAATGATTCTCGCCAGAAGATCGAGGTGAACCTGAAGGAAGATACTACCACTCGACGAGATTGCGTGACAACTGTTCCTGATGTAATTGAGCCTAAATTGAGTGATATAACGAAAAGTGAGAGAGTGCCCGGTTTATTAATATTAGCCACTAAGGAAGATATGAGAGAATTTCATGAGGATCCTACAGCCATGCCACTTGTGCTCATGTATAAGGGCGAGGTATTGGTTTCTAACGACATGACCCCTATTTCTCTTGGTGTCTCTTCTGTTCTGCAGGACTTTGGGGATGTGTTTCCAGAAGATGTACCGCAGGCTTACCTCCATTGCGTGGTATAGAACATCAAGTGGACTTGATTCCTGGCGCCACACTTCCCAACCGTGCACCCTACAGGACTAATCCCGAAGAAACTAAGGAAATTCAGAAGCAAGTACAAGCGTTGCTGGATAAAGGGTACATTCGTGTTTCTCTTAGCCCTTGTGCTGTTCCTGTTATTTTAGTTCCTAAGACAGATGGTACATGGCGCATGTGTGTTGACTGTAGAGCGATTAATAACATCACTATTCGATATCGTCATCCTGTTCCACGCTTAGAGGATATGCTAGATGAATTGAGTGGTGCTGCTGTTTTCTCTAAAATTGACTTGCGTAGTGGTTATCATAAAATTAGGATGAAAGAAGGGGATGAATGGAAAACTGCTTTCAAAACTAAATTCGGCTTGTATGAGTGGTTAGTCATGCCGTTTGGCCTTACTAATGCACCTAGTACTTTCATGCGTTTGATGAATCATGTTTTGAGAGAGTTTATTGGTCGTTTTGTGGTTGTTTACTTTGATGATATACTCATATACAGCCACACCGAATCTGAACATTGCACTCATATTAGACAAGTTTTGCAAGTGTTACGTGATAATAAACTGTATGCTAATCTTGAGAAGTGTACATTTGCAAAAGATAAGGTCATATTCCTAGGATTTGTTGTTTCTAAGCATGGAGTAGAGGCAGATCAATCTAAAATTGAATCAATTCAGAATTGGCCTACTCCAATGAATGTAATTCAAGTGCGTAGTTTCCACGGTCTCGCTGGTTTCTATAGGCGCTTTGTGAAAGATTTTAGCACCATTGCTGCACCATTAAATGATTTGACAAAGAAAGGTGTTCCTTTTGTATGGGGCGCGGCCCAAGACATTGCATTTGATACATTGAAACGTTTGCTTACTTCTGCACCATTGCTTGCATTACCTAATTTTTCGAAGCAATTTGAAGTTGAATGTGATGCTAGTGGTATAGGCATAGGTGGCGTTTTGATGCAAGAGGGACGGCCTATAGCTTATTTTTCTGAGAAACCGACTGGTGCTCGTTTGAATTATTCAATCTATGATAAAGAATTGTATGCACTTGTGAGAGTACTTGAAGTTTGGCAACATTATTTGTGGCCAAAGGAATTCATCATACATTCTGATCATGAAGCATTGAAATACTTGAAAGCTCAATCAAACTTGCATAGAAGATTAGCTAAATGGGTTGAGTTCATTGAGTCTTTTCCTTACATCATTAATTATAAGAAGGGAAAAGAGAATGTTGTTGCTGATGCTCTATCTAGGAAGAACATGCTATTAACCAATCTTGATGTTAAAATTCCTGGATTAGAAGCTATTTGTGCACTTTATGCAACTGACCATGATTTTGCTGAACCATATCGTTTATGTGCTCTTAGAAACGCATGGGATAAGTATCATATACATGATGGATATTTGTTTCGAGCTAACAAACTATGTATTCCAGAATCGTCGTTGCGTTTGTTCTTAGTGCAGGAATCACATGCTGGTGGTTTGATGGGTCACTTTGGGCGTTAGAAGACGTTGCTCATGCTTGCTGATCATTTTTATTGGCCCAAGATGAGGCGTGATGTGTACAGATTTGTGAGCAGATGCATTACTTGCCACAAGTCGAAATCCAAGCTGAAGCCTCACGGTTTGTATACACCTCTCTCTGCACCTACTACTCCATGGGAAGACATTAGTATGGATTTTGTGCTAGGTCTACCTAAAACGCAGAGAGGTCATGATTCTATATTTGTGGTAGTGGATAGGTTCTCTAAGATGGCTCATTTTATTGCCTGCCACAAAAGCGACGATGCGTCGCATGTTGCTAACCTGTTTTTCAGGGACATCGTGAGATTACATGGAGTACCAAAGACGATTGTTTCTGACCGTGATGTGAAGTTCATGAGCTACTTTTGGAAGACCTTATGGGGGAAGCTAGGAACGAAGTTGCTGTTCAGTACTACATGTCACCCCCAAACAAATGGTCAAACGGAGGTGGTGAATAGAACATTGTCACAGCTACTAAGGAGCATGATTAAAAAGAATCTGCGGGAGTGGGAAGAGTGTTTGCCACATGTTGAGTTCGCTTACAACAGGGTTGTGCATTCAACTACTCAGCTTTGTCCTTTTGAGGTGGTGTATGGCTTCAAGCCATTAACGCCACTCGATATGTTGCCTCTGCCATTACATGAGAGAGTTGATATGGAGGCATCAAAACGTGCTGATTATGTGAAGAAAATACATGAGAAGACTCGAGAGGCTATTAAGAAGAAAGGCAAGAACATTGCTGCTGCAAGGAATCAAGCAAGAAAAGAAGTGTTGTTCGAGCCTGGAGATATGGTTTGGGTGCATCTACGCAAGGACAGATTTCCACTACTTCGCAAGTCCAAGTTCAAGCCACGTGGTGCTGGTCCTTACAAAGTGCTAGCCAAAATTAATGATAATGCCTATTCAATTGATATACCTATTGAGGAGTTTGGTGGTGCTAGCAACAACTTCAACGTTGCTGATTTATCACCATATGCTGGAGAAGACCTTGGAGCGTCGAGGTCGACGCCTTTTGAAGGGGGGGGGAGATGATGAGGACATCCATACTATTCCACTATCTCCTACTCCTATTCACAATGAAGATGTTGCTGCAAAGAACAAGTCCAATGAAATCAGGATTGGACCCATTACAAGAGCTCGTGCAAAGCTGATTGAGCAACAGGTGAATTCACTCTTAATTGAACCTGATGTTTTACTTAATGAGAACTTTATACTACCTAAGTCTATGCATCTTTGTATGATCAGGTTTATTGATAACACAAGCGTTGCGCGAGGAGGAGGAGAGTTGCAGCAAGAAGGACAAGCGCTGATTTCCAATATCAACAAGTGCGCGAGGGAGGAGCGGGAGGCAGGCGCACTAGGACGCAATGAGGAAATCACATATGAGCAAGAGAGAGAGATGGCGCACCAAGAATTACATGTTTGAGGTGTCCCACGACGTTTGGACTGCGTGCCAATAAGGCCGAACCCATATATAGGTCAGTATGTATCAGTTTGAGTCGAACCGAGTCAGTTTGGGCCAAGTTATGGCTATTTTTAGGCCCGTTTAGAGGGGAGGACGCCCCAGCCCTCATATAAACCTCCGTAGCCGTCACAAGTTAGGGTTGAGACCACGTTAAAATATTTTGGAGTTGTTTCTTTCATAGAACCTTTGGGATTACCCTGTGTTCGAATCTACCAACTATAATTGAGTGTGATCTGTTGTTCCATTGGGAATTAGTAGATTGCAGACTACCGTTCGTGGTCACGGCTGCGTGCGCAAGAGTGTGGTGTTGTGAATATCCTACAAGGTTCAATAGCTGTTGCATTGGCATCAGGGATCGAGCGGGAGAGATCATAGCTACGCACTAGTTATCTATCATCCACCATCACCATCGACAAGAGCTTGCTGAGAAGATCGGGCCACCCCATATCATGTTGTGGTCAAGTCATGTTCATCATTCATTTCATAAGTCATTTTGAAAACATCTGACAACGAAACAGTATGGCCACTCCAACTGTCCATAACCGCGGATGCAGCTATTCAAATAGTTTGACACTCTGCAGAGGTGGTACACTTTCACCACAAGATTCGATACATCTGTCAGGGATAACCCTGAATCATCATACTTAGTATGAAGATAATCAAACATAACCTTTCCTTTACACACCCTAGTATAAGCACCTCTCCTGTGAGCATGGCCTCCCAACCATGACCATCTGTCATCTTGGGCACTGCATAGGTGGACAACATTGAGAGGTAGCCTCAGCTCAAACCTCTCCCGCGAGGGAACTAATACTAATGCATATAAACTTCCGGCTAAGCCTTACCCAATTCAGGTATTGTGGTTGTATGGTAAATTTGGAATGGTATCGCATCCTAATCTAACCATAAGTTTTATAAAAGGGTCAAGGCTCAGGCCTCAATATTTTCATCATCATAAACCATTTGTGTTTCTCAACACATGTCAAAACATCTCAATAGAATGAATCATCATTCCAAGGTTTTCATAATTCACTTTCACCAAGTGCTCCCATCTAAAGTGACTCAAGTTTTTATCTACTCTAAACTACTAAGTTAAGAGTGTTCACTAAGGTGGAAAGATGGGATCAATCTCATGCCATAGACTGACATCTAAAGTTATTTAGATAGGTCAAGTTTTATACTCTTTATGCTACCTTCAAAACAAGTAAAGGACTTGGGTAAAGTAAAGGAAGTAAAGCTTGAAAATAATACTTGGGGTAAGTAATAGTCAAGGTGGTATAACCAAAGCATGCCTAGTGCATCTTGCTCAGATTATCTAGCTTAATTATAGCTGGCTAAGCATTATACTTGCAAGTGTTAGCTTGCCTTGGGTAGTGCAGTGGTTGAAGTTTTCTTCCTCTTCCTCTGGGTAGAACTCCTCCTCCTCGAAAGCTTGGTCGGTACTATCGTCTATAAATACATACGGATTACACAATCGCCAAACAATACTTAACTAGTCTACTTAGCACTCTAAGGCACACATTTGATGATCTATTATCATCACAAGCATCACAAGGTTTTATTAACTAGATTCATCCTTTTTATTTAAGAAAAGTAATTTCTACTCATTGAAAATAACTAAGATTTAATTTTCACCGCTTAAAATATGGGATCATGTGGACACATGTCCTCACCACATATTCTAACATATGGGAATGTGATTTAAGGGTTGGATCATATTTACTTTGGTTTAAGTTTAATATTTAATGAGTTAAAGTGACTAGAAATGCCTATATAGCATTATTTTGGGTACTAGTCCAAAGTCACTGCATGTAAACCTTAATATTATTTCATATTCAGATAGGTATGGTTAAATGTGATTTTTGAGAGTTGGAATCAACTCAAAAGCTAACATGGTTGATTTTATAAAAATGTTGCAAGGTGCAAATGCTTCTGTCTTGTAATTTTTACTAGGAGAGATCTCTAACTCTAAATGAATTAAATCCAACTAGCTTGGATAGATCTTTTCAGAAGGTTTCCAACACAATTGGAATCACTCCATTTGGATTTGTAAATCTCTCTAAATTGATTTTTAAACTAAGGGACAGAACTAGGTTCAAACTAAATTAGAAAAATCTATGTTTGAATAGCTGGGCTAGCATGGGATGGAAAACAGGCCGGCCCAGTGGCGTTCCGCGGCGCAGAGAATAGCTGACAGGGGGTCCACCTGTAATTGGCTCTTTACACGCGAAGCGGTATGGGGCGATGTGGGTTGTTAGATTGGAACCTAGATCGATGGCTGGGGCCCGTCGTCAACGACGGACATGTTGCCGGCGAGGGCTAACCCTAGCGGCTCGGTGGGGGTGCACAGGGGGCATACCAGGGCTCCAGCTACTACGACGAGGCGGGCAAACAAACTGGTAGACGACGACGATCCTCCTGGTACCGGCGGCGTCCGGAGAGTTTGCCTTGATCAACGACCCCCTTCTTCTCCCTCCGCGGCAGACTCCGGCGAAATTCCGGCGAATGGTGGCTCGCCTTGCTCCGGCTAGAGGTGGGGAAGGATCAGTGAGGAGAGGGGAGTGGAATGGTGTGAGGAAACGGTGCTGGGGAGGGCTCCTTTTATAGGGCGCCAAGGGGACCGAACGACATGACGGTGAGCTCGTCGGTGACGTTGATACAGGCGGCTAGAGGCATGGGTGGCGTAGGCAGACGGCGGCTTGCCTCCTGGCGGTGCTCTACAACGTCAATGCATGGCTAGGGGCGGTGCCTAACGGTCGGGAGCTTCCCGACCTCTGGTAGACAGAGGCGGTGCTTGACGCGGAGCACGGCGACTGTAGGTCGCGTGGCGGCACACGACCGTGTCTGGCGGGGTGCTGGGGTCGAGGCAGAGCGGCGTGCACGGTATTGGGTCGAGGGGCGGTCTGTGGCATGCTGGCGGCTAACATGCTCTAGCGAGCTCTGGCGAGCTCGCAGACAGAATGGGCGGTGGTGCTGGGGAGTGGTTCAGGGCCTGGCTGGGCTTGGGGAAGGGGCAGGGAGGTGCGGTAGGGTTAGGCGGAGCTAGGGGACGTGCTGGTTTAGCGCGGTGCTGTCCCTGGCGTGCTGCCCGTGTCTGGCCGGCAGTGACCACAAACGGGCGGCACGACACTACTGCTCTAGGCCGGTTAGTAGCTTAGTTATGGCTGGTTAGAGTTAGAGGGGACAAGGGGACCAAATGGATCCCAATTACTCGACAATGCAATGATCATTGAATAGTAATAGTTAGGCAGATTTTTTGTGCATGCCACCTGTTCGATCAAATGGCCGCATGAAAGAAATATTTGAATTTTGGGCTGAAATTTGGTGGAGTGTTTGATCACATGCTTGAGTTTCTAGGTGTGCTTGGGTTTTGAAAATGGAAGTCATTTGAGTGGTTTTTGAATAAGTGTGATCTTGATACCTACACTAGATTCAATTTTCAAATGCCATTTAAAATTAGTGTTTGCAAGTTTTTGGTAGATCACCAAGTGGTCCTTGGTACATCACTACTTGCACTAGCAAGGGGTGCAAAGATCCATATTTGTTTCTGTTAAGAATTGAGTTCTAGGAATAGCCAAAGTAGGCATGGTAGTTAAAATGGCACAAATGACCATTTGGTTATTTTATTCATTTTGATTTTGTTTTCTTTGGGATTTGTTTGGGAATGATCTAGATGATGTTTATTTCACCTAAGAATCATTTTACAATCAATGGATCACTTAAACATGGCAATTCAAAACAACTCCTATTTAAATGCACACACATATAATGCTTTAATATTTTTAATTGGAAAAGTTTTTGTTAACTCTAAATTTGATGATTTGGATGTTAATAACCTTGGATTGAAGTTTTGGGATGTTACAGAAGAAGTATGAAACATTTGAAAATTGTTCAAAGACTTTCAAGATGAAGTGAAAAATCATTGTAACAAGAAAATAAAAGAGTTTATGATTTGATCATAAATGAAGATATTTGAGTTACAGGTTTAGCAAAACACCTAAGATTTCAGGAATTGTTCCATGAATTTGCATTTCCTAATAAACCACAGGAGTATGGTATGTTTGAGAGATCAAATCAAACCTTGTTTGACATGGTAAGATCAAAGGTGTCATTTACAAAATTGTCATTATGTTTTAAGGATTAAAGCTTTAGAGACTACCGCTTTTACACTGAAAAGAGCCCCATCGTGATCCGTTGAAATGACACCATATGAGTTATTCTTTGGCATAAAACCCGAATTATCTTTTCCTAAATTTTGGTATGCTATGCATAAGTAAAATGTTTACAACCAAATTCCGATAAGCATGTCTTTGTAGGTTATCCCAAATAATTTGTTGGGGATTCCTCCATAACACCGAGGATAAAAGAGTTTGGAACGTCAAGTTTCTGGAGAAGGATTTTTTCGCGAAAAGTTAAGTGGGAGGACAATAGAACTTTGATAAGTTTGTTTAACCTTAGCTATATGTGCTAAGTAGCACAGCGCCGGAGAGTGTCCTGGAGGCAGCTAAAATGCTCATGGCTCCCGTGATTACAAAGGTTGTAATCTCGGAGATTAGAGTTCCTATTGAACCGTGTGGGTCGATAAGAATCAAATAGTAAGATTTGAAATAGAAGTCGTTATTGTTTTAACAATGATGAACCGACTGCATGCAAAGAAGCGATGATGGGCCCTGACTCCCTAAAATGACTAGAAGTCATAAAATCCGTGATAGTTTCCATACACGAGAAATCAAGTTTTGAACTTGAAAGACCCTCCGGAAAGGTATGAAGCCTATTGGTCGTATTTAGATCTATAAATAGACATGGATGTTTGACATCTATGAAATAGTCGACATGTCGGAAAGGAGTTTATGACAATGTTCAAGGAGTTGACTATGACAAGATTTGATATTTCATAGCGATATTTAGTCTTGACGAATTAATGTAGCAATCACTACGTATAATTTGGTATATGGTAGTTGAATAAACAAAACAAGGTTCTTCTAATAGAATGGTTACCTAGGACGTGTACATGACACAGTCCAAATGGTTTTGTTAAATCAAAGGATGCTAAAAGGGCATGCAAACTTCAATGGTTGAAGTAAGCATAGCAGAGTTGGAATCTTCACCATGATGAAACTGTTAAAAGAGTTTAAATTCATCGGAGATGATGAAGATGCTTGCATTTACAAGAAATTAAGTGGGAGCACTGAGACATATTTCTAATACATTATGTAGAGGACATGGTATTGATTAGAAATGATGTATCTTTTATTGACACGGGATAATAATTTCATTAAAAATAGACTTTGATGAAAGGCTTGGGCAAAACTGGAATATTAGGCATCAATTTATATATGGATAGATTGAGGCACTAATATGGTTATGCCAAACATACATATATGAGATATTGAATGTGTTCAATATGGAAACGACAAGAAAGTTTCTTGCTGCATGGAAAGGATTGTATCAAGATTCAAGTGTTCAACACTTGGTGAGTAAATCACATGAAGATTTTGATCGATTATACCGTGATATGTATATATCCAGATATGTCCTATGCTCTAAATGTTATGAGCACATACCATAATGATTCATAAGATGATCATTGGACGATAGTAAATATATTCTTATGAGCTTTGGAAGAACTAAGAATATATCATGTATAAGTGAAAAATAGTTAAAGGTAGTTCATTGTAAAGTGTTACATTGATACTAGTTTTGTCACAAGATACTAATTAAATTTATTTCAATTTAGACTAGGGGTGGTACAATGTAATGTAAAGGATGTTCCATGATGGATTTGGATGAGTTCCAAAGTTGAGACATTGTGATGGATACTACAACAATAGGCTAAGTATATGACTGCTATAATAGCAGCAAACGAGGGAATTTGTGTTAAGTAGTTTGTTATCAAACTAGGTGTGGTCCAAAGTGGGATAATACTATGAAGATATATTGTATGACAATAATATCAACATATTTTAACCTGAACGAACTAAAGGTCTCACTAAAGGACCAAATTTATACAATGCCATCTTATTTGAGAATGAGTGATGCGTAGAGACGCAAAGACATGCAAATACACAAGAACCTGAAACTGTCAGATCCGGAGATTATGTTAACCACTAGCAGTCGCGTATATGCAACACCAGAAAGCTATAGGTGTTCAATACGCATAGTTTTTCAAACTATATTATTGACTCTAGTGCAAGTGGGAGACTGAAGGAAATATGCCCGAGAGGCAATAATAAAGTGGTTATTATCTGATTCCTTATTTATGATAAATGTTTATTTTACATGATATAATTGTATTAATTTTGAAACATTAATACATGTGTGTTTAATAAACAAAAGGAAAGTTCCTAGTTATGCCTCTATTATAAACTAGCTCGTTGATTAACAAGATGATCAAGGTTTCCTGATCATGGACATTGGATGTTGTTAATAACAAGGTCACAAAATTATTGGAATGATGTGATGAGCATTCATCCGAAGTATAGCATTACGATCAAAGTCATTGTGTTTATATTGCTATAACATCATACGAAGTAATCCTAGTCCTTAGACCATGAGATCATGTCAATCACTAACACTAGAAGAGTATCTTGATAACATCAAACATCACACTGTGAAAGGGTGATTATAAAGGTGGGTTTAGTGCTATGAGAGTGTTATGTAGAGGCTCATGGATCAAGAGTGGGATTTTTCCATCCCGATGACGGATAGATATACTCTGGTCCCTCTCGGTGATATCACATCTGTTAGCTTGCAAGCAAGTGATGAGATCACTAGAATGTTATATCACGAGAACGAGAAAAGAGTACATGTCGGTAACGAGATCAAACTAGGTATGGAAATACCGATGATCGAATCTCGGACATGTAATATATTGCGAGACAAAGGGATTTAGTTACTAGCGTTAAAGGTTCTCATGATCACAGAAGTCATCATTGAATGTGTACGAGTCAGTATGGATCTCCAAGTCCCGCTGCTGATTATTGATCGGAGAGGGGTCTCGATCATGTCTGCATTATTCGTGAACCGTAGGGTGACACACTTAAGGGATACCGACACCATTTGGAGTAAATATGTTTTAGATAAAGATTTAAGAAAGTGCTAGAATCATTTCAATAGACACCGAAACTGTTTTGGGTGAAATTGCTGAAATTGGTTATGCATGTAATATTGAAATGTTGCAGGGGTTTTATGTGAATGTTTGTTAATTATAGTAATTAAGAAAATTATGAATAAAATTAATAAAAGAGTTTTATTAAATGAGAGAACATTAAATTTGGAGAAATTTAATGCATTTAAAGTGGAGACTTTAATAGAGAATGTGAAGGGGCATATTTATGTGGAGGGGGTTACCACCACATGAATGAAGGAGGTGAAGGGACACCGTCCATGGGAGGGGTACCCTCCCCTCCTCCTATAAAAGGCCCCCTCTCACACCTTCACACTCACACCTCCTCGTGAAGGATCTCTCTCCCCCTCTAGTATTTTCCCCCATGGTCTCGGATTAGCGAGATACATGTTCCCGATGGCTTTATCTAGAAAGGAGTTGTTGCTTCCGCTGCTTTGCTGGAGCAAGGGACGGAGGTTGTCGGGGTACCGGACATGTGTGCGATCACGGATGCACCGCTGCTTTGCAATGCTGAACTTGGTGGAGCTGGATCTGATGGACGTACTGGAGCTGGACCTGTTGGACTTCATCACGATCTTGAGATCAACAAGTGTACGACTACATCATCCACGAGTTCTATCTTGTTAACAAAGCTTTGTTGTCTTCGAGGGTATGTTCTCTATGGATGTATATCCACCCATTGCTTTATCTAATAGATAGATCTTGGCGTATAATAGTTCCCATGGTAGGAAATTTTTTGTTTTCTATGCTGCGAACCCTTCACATGCCCACCAACCGTTGATCCTCTGTGATCTAGTGGATCAGACAGGATAACCCCTATATCTATCAGGGGTACCCCTCTATGCATGCTAAATAACTAGTTTGCCACTAGTACTTTAACTCCATAAACAAATCATTTTGAATATAGGGAATTTGAAGGGAAAGTGTTGAAAGGTGTATAATTTTCGTATATGCAGGTTTGTGCATTACATTCCACTCTATAAAAATGATAAGCTCTCAAGATTTTCTTAGCACAACATTATCACGTATTAAGTGTGATTTCAAAGAGTTCAAATGTGTATAATTTTCATATATGCAAGTTTATGCATTACATTCCACTCTATGAAAATGGGGGAGAAAATGATAATCTCTCAAAATTTTGTTAGCACATCATTATCATGTATTAAGTGCAATTTCACAGTCTTCAAAGGTTTATAATTTTAGTATACGCAAGTTTATGCATTATATTTCACTCCAGGGAAATCATCAATGATCAGGATTTTATTAGCACAACATTATCATGTCTTAAGTGCAATTTCAAAGAGTTCAAAGGTGTATAATTTTCGTATATGCAAGTTTATGCATTATATTTCACTATATGAAAATAATAATCTCTCAAGATTTTGTTAGCACATCATTATCACATATTAAGTGCGATTTCACAATGATCAAATGTGTATAATTTTCATATATCCAATTTTATGCATAATATTTCACTCCATGAAAATGATAAACTCTCAAGATTTTCTTAGCATAACATTATCATGACCTAAGTGCGATTTCACAGTGTCTGAAGGTGTATAATTTTCGTATATGCACAAGGCATAAAGATTTTAGTTTAGGGATCACCTTTTACTCTCTAAAAATGGTAAAGTCTCAAGATTTTCCTAGGACAACATTATCATGTCCAAATTGTAATTTGAAAGTGCTCAAGAGTTGTGTCAATTATAAACACTCTTTTACATTAAGAGTTGTATAATTTTTTTAATTTGAAAGTGTTCAAGTGTTGTGTCATTCTCTTATTTCTTATACATCCATCTCCCTAGATCTCAAAGTTTGACCTCCACCTCATAGATTTACTTGATTGCATCTGAGACATTAACTCGATAAACTAATTAAATCATCGTAACGGCTCCCCACCCACATTATCCACAGCAAGCGCGCACCTAATTGAGCTCCCGAGTTGCGCCAATTGATTGTCCATAGCAAGCACCCCCGTCTAATTGGAACATTTTGGTGCGATATCTAACCTTCCCTGCGCACGGTTGACATTGTCATCCTTCATATAGATAGATGGGACGACAACATACTGTGGCCAGGACGAATGGGAGGCATAAGTGAATCTAGACAAAGGGCCACCGTTGCTGGAGAAGGATCGTCGTCGCCAGAGAAGGCGAATAAAGGGGAGGAAACGACACGGGCGCGGGGCTGGTTCGGGGTCCCATCTTGCAACGCCAACCTGGGTAAGCTGTGGGTCTGGCACTCACGTGGATAAGCTGTGGGTCCCATGCTAATCTGGATAAGTGGAGAAAGGTGTCCACTACAGGAATCGACTAAAAGCGGCCCCACTTGTCAGCATGTAACGTGAAGGGGCCACTACGGAACCTGACAGAATGCGGCCCCACTTGTTAGCACGTAACGGCGAGGGTCCACTATAGTACCCGACTAAACGTGGTCCCACTTGTCAGCACGTAACGACAAGGATTATGGACAGCGAGTTTCAGACCGTGTGAGAGTTTCATATAAGGAGATAGGCAAAAGTGAAGAAAAGTTAAGCGGGTGGGGAAAAGTGAGTACAACTAAGGAACCGAGGGCACGAAAATAGAAATCCCTTCTTCTTTTGTAAATAAATATTGTAATATATGTTTTAAGTGATAAAGTTAATATTTTCCTTCAACTCTAATTTGTACATTTCTTTTATTCCTTTATTATAAAGGAGAATGTAATATTTGTATTTATCTATATTTAAGAATTCTCTTTTATTTAGTTATTGTAATATCATTATTATTATTACATCTACTTATACTTAATTATTATTGAATTTTCTAAATTCATGTTTGAATTCAAATACATTTTTAAATTATTTCCCCTCAAATCACAAGGATTCAATAGAGGTTATGTCGAAATCTATCGCACTTGTCCTGACGTTTACATCACAACAAGAGAGATCTCGATCCCTATATAGCTCTTTTAGTTTTGCATGAAAATTCACCGGATTTTCTTATGCATGAATGCCATGCACAAACATGTGGCCTCACTATTTCTAGGTCCTAATCCTAATATGTTACAGTTTAGGACAAAGTAGACTCAACAAACAAGGTCTGGTGTATATAGATGGTACTATCTGTACTCTTTTGGCTATCTCCTGAACTATCTATGTAAGATAGATGTTGTTTTGGAACTAGTTGGTCTGAATGTGATATGTTCTCAATTTTATATGACTATTGCATATTATCTGGGTATTGCACATTGTCTATGTTGTCTATTCTTTTAGTTATCTTCATCTTGCACATTGTCCATTGGAACATGTGTGTGCCATAACAAAATTGACCATTTATGAATAAAATTTTCTATACAATGTACCCATTGTTACTAACTTATTCATTTCAATTCACTGGCATCAAACAAAAGAGGTACTGGTTCATTCCACTTCACTAGACACTGGTTCATTTCATTACAACAGCACAACACAAAATCTAAAAGCAACTAGTGGTTCATTACAACATCATTACTACTGGCAACTACTGAGCAAACTATAAAAGAACTAAGGTAAATCATTTATTCATCATCATCAAAACAATGACCAAGCTAGTTATCCCAATCAACCCAATTGCAATCTTCATCGTCAACACTACTTCTTTGAGCACCACAAACACCGATATCCGTATCTTCAGCATCTTGCCATCTTGTCCAGGGGATGTTGTTTCCTCTTCTTGTTGCCTAACCTTTAGCTCTTCTCTCCTATCCTCTACCCATCCTAGTGATTCTACAACTTCTTATCCATGTAGAATATAGTAATCAATCAAATAGCACACATAATCCAACTCCCAATGCCAGACGTTGCAGCCAACCTATGCAAACAAAATGGCAAGAAATCAAACTCTAGAGAAAATGCTATGAGAAAATTCAGTTAAAAATAACAGAAATCATCAAATCAGCTTTAGAGATTGATCTTATTGTATGCTTCTAACACTTGTAATACACCCACCCTCAGTGCTCCTACATGCTCGAGCGGGGCTACTGCACTAGGTGACTGCAGTCCGAGCACTTAATGATGGGGATGAAGGGGGCACGGTGGCGATTAGTACAAAGGGAGGAGGTGGCATGAGAAGACATGTACAGAGGCTGCGACGGACCAGTGTATAGGGGTAGCTAGGGTTCTTTGAGATACGGCAGCAGCAACGAAGAATAATTAGGATTAACCAACGCACATATGCATCTATGTAATACACTAGAAAATTACAAATACCCCTGTAGTTTTTGCGACTGCTTACTGAACCCTCACCTAAAATGCCACGTGGGCTTGCGGAGTGGGGTATCGAGCATCGATGCGCAGCATGACCGTCGATGGGACAGGACACCGTATTCAGTTACCGTAAAATGTGTATTCTAGAGGTCGATGACCGTATCGAACAAGCGAGCCAAGTTTAGGTACTAATAGTGATTTTTACTCTCTTGTATGTTTAGTTTCTCGTAGGATTGTCACCGATAGTACTAGCTTATTAACATTTCATAATTTGCGTTTTAAGTAAGGGATATGGGTTTAATTAATTAGTTTTTTATTTTTGAACACGGATCGGTCCCAAAGGGCCAAGGTATTGCATTAAACTTTAGTGGTGGAGTACATTTTACACAAAGGACCCTATAGAAATTTAAAATTAGAACTAGGCCCTTACAATTTGCATCTAGGGTCCTAGATCTAGCGCAAGAAGTGCGACCAGGTCTGGCTCCACTTCCACCACGCCGATGGAGCTTTCCTTGCTCAACCACGGTGACATTAGGTACTAAACCACTTGGGTCGCCGTAGTGGTAGCCAAGCAAGACAGAACTAGAAGGCCCCTAGGAGGTTGATTTGGCCATTGATTTGGCCATCAGAAGGCAGTAGACAAGGAGGGAGTGGTCGCCCTTCGGTCGGAGAAATCAACGGACTGGTCGTCGCTAAGAGAGCACTCCCAGGGACTGTGCCCCTCTAGGGGCACCTGCTGAAAGCTACACCAGAACCCCATGTTCAACAACTCTATGTAGTCTAGTAGAATCCCCATCAGCCAGTGACAGACCCAGGGAAAAAAGGGACTAAGGGCACACATGTATAGAAGAATCACCAATATTTTTTCGAGAAAAATCACTAGCACATAAATACGTCGTATCAACATTCAAACGTGATATATATAGGAGTCTTCTCATAATTCATTAAATACTTCATGCGATAGCAATATGAAAAGTTCACTAAAAAAATTGGACAAAATGACAAATATCCAAATAGTTCACGGGTTGCAAAAAAGTGTACAATATTTGTCTTCAAGATAAATATTGTTACCTGCAAATAAAAACATATGTTCGGATCAACCATGCAAGTACTAGTGGAGGTGATAAACATAAACCGTGTAAGATATTAAACAGATAAGCCATGCAAGTACTAATGGAGGTGATAAACACAGACAAAGTGTAAGATATTAGACCATTACATTTCATTTCTCCCATGGTGATTTTGCGTCTTATGGAAATGATCAACGATCAAACCGTGTCCATCAATCCCCTTTTCACATAGCAAATGAGGCTATGGCTCAAATAATCACCACCAATTTTGTTAAGCAAAGCAATCTTCACAATCTTCATAGCTAAAAAACATCTCTCTACGGTGGTACTTGCAACAAAAAGAGTTAGTGCTAACTTCAAAAACCAAAACACCAAAGGATATGAGAGATGATTCTTTGTGTCAACCATCAGTTTAGCTAAATCACCAATACTGTCTAGGCTAGAAAACCTTGTATCATGGAGTATATTATCTATGTAGAGAGCAAGTCCATGCTCAAGAGTCACCATCTCTTTGTGATTGAAGTCATCAGGATAAAGCTTAGCTAACTGTACCAAATTCTCCATATCAAACTGACCAAATAGATCACTTGGGTTCAAACAATACATACATCTAAGAAACTTAGAATGTACCTCGTTGAATCTATCATGAAACTCTTTTCCTAATAGATCTAGAACGACAAAGAAAAATCAACATAGTAGTGATGTTCATTGTTAATGTCGGTCTTCTATCTTGGTTTATTAGGGATCACATAGTCATTCTCCATATCGAGTACTGGGATGTCATGCTTCTCACACAAACAAGTTACCTTCTCCATAAGATAATTCCACCCCTCATTTGTTCTAAGATTTTCTATTCTCTCGCAGTGGATTCCACATTTGAAATAACATTTATAATGTCTTTATCCCTTCTCTATAAGTTTTTTTATATCCCATTTGTTAAAGCTAATATCATCATCATCATATGTAAGAAAAATGCAGAATCAAAAGTTTGGAAGAATTTGAAAGGACCATTAGCTTGAAGCCTCTTTCAGGAATTTGTATCATATTTCTCAACATATTCTAGTATTTTAACTGCCGATGAGAACATCTTCGACAAACCCAAAAAAGTTCTATAATGGGAATTCCATCGAGTCTCTCCTAGTCTTATAAGTGATAGCTCCTGATTTAGTCTAGTTCATGTAGAAATTTCTCCACAACCAATTGATTTCCTTAATTCTTCTCAATGATGTTCTCTAAGTTCGCCTTTTCTCTTGCAAGATGCTCCAACAATATTCAACAAAAACTGAGATCATATCAAAGAAAACTACGACATCAAATGTGTTCTTTGCAATAGCCACAACCAAGTTGTTATTTATGAGGAAAACAATGTATATAATATGTTGATTTTTTCTCACTCATAAATTTTTCTTGTAAACCATTAAAATCACCGGACATGTTACTTTCTCCGTCATAACCTTGGTCTCTAACTTGGTTTAGACTCAAACCAAGTTCTAAAAATAAGAAATTTATGCAAGACTTGAGATGAGAAGTTGTTATCTCCTCCACATGAACAACACCGACAGAGTTTTCTTGGACCGACCCACATTTATCAACATACCGGAGAACTGCTGCCATTTGTTCTTTGTCAGAAACATGTCGACACTCATCTACCAATAAGCTAAACAGATCATTGCCAATTTATTCCATCATATAACCCAACATTTCCTTTACAAAGAACTCAACAATATCTTTCTAAATTTTTGGAGACGTTAATTGATTATTATCCAGAGCATTTTTTAAAGCCTTGGCAACAACATCATTATCCTTAATAGTGTAGTCCATCATCTCCTTATAATTTCCATTATTATCAGAATATTTTGATTCATCATGGCCATGAAAAAACTATCCCTGATGCAACAAGTGTCAGCAAACATCAATTGTAGTGTTTAACCGGATGAGATGCTTATTATTTTCCATTTCGTTTTGTATATGCAAGGCTGCTTGGATAGATTGATCTTGTTTTAATAGGTCTCGTAATCCTTGAGTGCCGTGTTATGAAAACTATCACTGTCACCAACATGAGTCACCAATCTCGTTGTCTTCTTACAAGTATTCCATCCTTCTACTACAAATGCATCATGCCATGATGGTTATCTTTCACATTGTCCTTGAATATATAACAATATAAGCAATATGCTTTGTCTGTCTTCTCGTTGTACTCTATACAATTATCATACTGATCAAACTAGTTAGGATTAAATCTCCTCATGCTCTTATTCTTCTTCCCAATCAGCTTATATGGAAATGACAAGCCGCGAGGCTAGCTGGTGACGTCCCCAAGTTAAATACTTCCTCCGAATTTGGTCATGCTGATTGGGGTGATAATCTTCTGTTCTCTTTGTTTAGTTGGATCTAGAGGAAGCTTGTCTAGATCAATCAGTTCGTGGATAGCAAAATTATGCCTCGGTGTAGCTCTTGGTTCATTTGGTGTTGACCTCTCTATAGTGTTGCTGGTGGGGTTGATATTTGTTGATTTCTTAATCAAATACCTCTCCATTCTTCTTCCCAACCGAATCAATGAAACACTACTAGTGTAAGTTCGCATGCTACTAGTAGTAGGTAAGCATAAATCTAAAAAATACTACGTCCTTCTATCCAAATTAATAGACTCAGATCTGTAATAGATACATCTGAATCTAGACAAATCTTAGTCCAGTAATTCGAATAGGAGGGAGTAGTACATTAGTAAGGATAATTGTCCATTACATTGCATAGAAAATACCCAAATATTAGAAATTGGGTTAGGGGTAGTATTACTGGTATGTCACATCCGTTCTACAAAATTAAATTAGGACCACCGTATTAGTAAGGATTTTATCCTTGATTTGGCATGAAAAATATTAAGAGAACCATAATAAAAAAGATTATATCAAAATTAAAAAGCCCTAATGTTTATCCATTGAGAATTTGAGATAAATGCTTAATTACCTCGGCGTATATTTGGGGACGAGGCTAATCTAGATCGTTATTGCAACTTGATCCAGAGGCGCTGGCCGACCCGGAACACGGCATAATGGCAATGGCATAGGATGGTTGTGATCGTCGAAGAAGCCAACATTCGCCTGTTATGTTCTCCTGAGACGAAGGCGCGAAGCGACAGAGTTTGGCCAAATTGCGTTCTCGATCCCGGAAGTCATTTTTTGAGCGTTTGACCTATTTATTGCATATCAATCGAACTGTTTATGGGAAGATTTAATCCCTCTGGTATAACACCTAGCCAAACATGGCGACCAGCAAGTAACATGGTAGCAAGGTGAGTGATGTTGTGCACCTCCATATTTGAACTCCTCCCTTCATTCCTGAAGGAGAAACCACCCCTGATCCTGAATTTTTCATTGGTCTCACATAGCACATGGATAAAGAGGCACATGTTCCTACAACTGCGGCTCTGAACTACCTCCATGCAGTCAAAGGCCACCATTGTGTTGCCAAAATTCATATCGTCTACCCAGGCCATCGCTTCTTGACAAGCCAGCGCCTCCAAACAGCATGGGTGCGTGATTCCCGTTGAATACAATGGCAGATGCTCCCATATACACTCCTACACTTGAAAGACAGATGGCTCTTGCTACCCATCGACGCGTCGTTTTGGCAACAACGTCGTCGATGTGGATCTCAGATGATCCAGCTGGTGGTGCAATCCACTTAGAAGGTGGTGTGGTATGTTGCCTACAAACCGAACTATTCTGACTTGCCTTAGCCCCTTGGCTTCCTCCTAGGTCTCGCAATAAGATCTCAACAAACTATTTGGTCGCCATTGGGCTCTACAAGATGTCTTCATGGATCGCCTTTCTTCGAGCATGACAGATGGCCCATAAAGGTAATATCATCTTTGTAAAAATATGTGTGCTCCATTGAATCCATCATCACAAACAATCACTGCCTCACAAATGGATATGTAGTCAAGCTAATGTGCTCGACAATGGTCAAGTCCGTGAGGGCCCATAGACACCTCAATGTGCTCCATTGAATCCATCATCACAAACAACCACTGCCTCGCAAATGGATATGTAGTCAAGCTAATGTGCTCGACAATGGTCAAGTCAGTGAGGGCCCAGAGACACCTCGACGTTGCACACTCGATGAGCGAGTGACTCTAAGAGTCCATACACCCACAAACCAAGTAATCACTAGAGGGAACCATTTGCCGATGATGACGAATAAGGGCAGTCGGCAAAGAGCATTGCGCAAGCCTCCACAAGAACACTCGTATTTTCGAGGGGACCTTACATTTCCATAGCTTGCTCCAAGACTTCCCCTCCTCCACCGCACTCGATGAAGCCGCTTGCTCGTGGAGCCAATCTTCCATTGTCCTCTTCACCCTAACAAGGATCCAATATGCCGAACACACCATGAATACACTCGATTTCTCGAAATGACATGCCCAAAAGACTTCCTAAATCCTTGTGCATAGCGGAATACCCTTGCTCACTTTGATGTCCATGGGCCAAAAAAATTCCTCCGGCTTGTCATCCTTCCATGATGTTGAAATATTATCAATATAGTCACTCACCTGCCACGGTGCCCCATCCTTAATAGGATCAACAGGTACCACCCTCTCATCTCTAGGAAGCCAGTTATGGCACCAAGCATCGGTGGTTTTTCCGTCATTTATTATGCAGATGAATCTGACCTTCAATTCATCCCTTCTCTGAAGAATAGATCCCCAAACATGTGAAGGATGGGACCCTAATTCCACTGTCAGGATGTTGGACTCCGAAAAGTATACCACCTTCAAAACATGTGTGCTAAAAGACCATGGTACTTTGATATCTCAAAATCCCAATCCACCATCACTCTTAGGTTGTGTCATTTTGTCCCAGGCTACTCAACACATACGTCTCTTTCCCTCCTTGATTCCCCAGCAAAACTTCCGCAACATGGAATTGATATGATCACATAAACCCTTTGGCAATTTGAAGCAAGACATCGAGAAGGTAGGCACTTCTTGAGCCACTGATTTTATTAAGACTTCCTTACCTCCTACTGATAGCAATTGCTCCATCCAGCCCAACACTTTCTTCCACACTTTGTATTTTAGATATTTGAAAGCTCTGCTATTGGATCTGCCAATACCATATGGCATGCCAAGATAATTCTCCTTAAGAGTCTCTCGCTGAACATCAAGCTTTGTTTTGATATTCTCCTTTATAACCCTGGAGAACCCTTGCTAAAAACACTGAAGACTTGTCCATATTTATTTTCTAACCGAAGCATTGCAATATTTCATCAACACATCCTTCGCTTCTTTAGCTCCTTTAGTACTTTTTTTAAAAAACATTAGGCTATCATCGGCAAAGAGAAGGTGATTCACACATGGATCCGTCGAGGCCACCTTAATTCTGTTGAGCACTAATGACTATAATTGGTTTTTTAAAGGCATGAAAGGCCCATCTACTACTAGCAAAAATAAACATGGGGAAATAGTATCACCTTGGAGAATCCCCCTCGACGGTCTGGACTCCTCTTGCGGTGCTCCATTAAAGAGTGTGGAAAAAGATACTGTTGATACCAATCTCATAATCAGAGCTACCTACGCCTTGTTGAACCCAAGCTCCAACATAATAACCTCAAGATAACTCCACTCAACCCGGTCATAATTTCTCATATCCAACTTGAACACACAGGAGTAGTGTTTCTTTGCCTTAGTGAACTTTATAAAATTGAAACACTCATATGCCGTAATTATATTATCTATAATCTACCTCCTTGGAGAAAAAGAAGACTGCTCCTTAGATATAATCTCCAGTAGAATTACCTTAAAATTGTTCGCTACCACCTTGCATACAATCTTACAAATAAAATTGCAAAGATTGATGGGGCGAAATTGTCCAAGCTCCGTTGGGCTAGCAGCCTTGGAGATGAGCACGATAAAAGTTTAATTAATGCTCACTAGACTGTCCTGGCCCTCTAGTGCCCTCAGAACAGCCTCTATTACCTCCTAGCCTCATGTGTCCCACTTCCGCTGGAAAATATGTGCTCGAAAACCATCTGGACCCGGAGCCTTCATCGGGTACATCTCAAATAGTGCCCTCTTGACCTCCTCAGTTGTGAATGAAGCATCCAAATTTCGGTTCATCTCTAGCATCACCCTCATGGGTACACTATTTAACACCTCTTCCATGCCCGACACACCTTCGGACATGTATAACTTTTGATAGAAAGTGTTAGCTATGCTCCCCATCTCACCTTCATATGGTGTGGTAGAGCCATTAACTCTAGCCATCTCTACAACACAATTCTTCTGATTTCATTGAATTGCCCACAAATGGAAGAAACATGTATTTTTGTCTCCCTCCGAGAGCCACAAAATGCGGGATCTTTGTCTCCACATCACCTCTTCATGGTGTAACACCTCAGCAAGCCACTCTACAAGATTTGACTCCGCATGAGATAGTCCTACATGGTCGGGTTGGCTCTGTAACTCACACAATTCACGCTGCAATGTACGAATCTATAGCCGCACATTCCCAAAGGTCTCCTTATCCCTAGTCGAAAGGCTGGCCGAGACTGATGTTAGAATTTTCTACAACTCATCCACTGTTTTGCTTATACTTGCCAAACTCCAAGAATTTCCGAGTATAGGTTAGAACTCGTCGTGTGTATCCCACATAACCTCATATCACAAAATCTTCTCACCCTGATGGTGTTGTTGTCGAGGGGTGTACTGAAACAATATTGAAAAATGATCTGACATTCTATAGCTCGCTAGGTGGTGCACTTCCACGCCTGTGTAGCAAGCTCCCCATGAAGGTGATGCCAATACCCTGTCCAGGCGCACACGGTAGTAGGCTCCACCTGCCACTTTTCTTCGCATATGGAACTCCTTAGTATCCTAGGTCAGATAGCCCACACACATCAACGACATCTATGAAACCCATTATCTGACTCCAACTCCGCTCATTAACTCACATATGCTCATCAAATTGGAGAACTTCATTGAAATACCCTATGCATAACCATGGTAGATCATTAGATGAATGTATAAATTTGAGCATGTGCCAAGTTGTGTGGTGCTCCTGCACCTGGGCCTCTCCATAGACAATAATGAGATTCCAAGGATCTATCCCATGTTTTGCAACAACCACATCTATGTGATATTGCGACTAGGGTAAAACTTCCATGTTTATTGAATCATCATTCCAAAAGATACCAATATTGAAGGAGATATGCCCTAGAGGCAAAAAATAAAAAGGTATTATTATCATATCTCATTAGTTCACAATAGTTTCATATCATACTATAACTGTATCAAGCGAAAACATTGATACATGTGTGGTATATAAACAACCCAGGTCCCTAGTAGCCTCTATTCAACTAGTTCATTGGGCAGACGATGGTTAAGGTTTCCTGATCATGGGCTAAACAAAAGTCACTAACAATGAAGTCATATCATTTGTAATGATGTGATGGACACTTCCCACCAATTATTATTGCAACACGATCATGTCACTTAGTTCACGTTGCAATTATCAAGAAACAGATTGTCGTAATCTTTAGACTGTGAGATCATATCAATCACTATTACCGGAGGGTACTTTGACTGTATCAATCATCATCTCCTTACAAGGTGGCTATAAAGGTACATATTGGGTATCCAAAAGAGCACATAGAGGCAATATGCTTCGAGAGCGGGAATTGTTCTCATGTGTGACGGGAAGATACAACTAGGCCCACTCGGTGAATTACATCTATGTAGCACAACACATGGCTAGGTCATGGAGATGGTATTTCACGGAAATGAGTAAAACAGTACTTGTTGGAAACGATATTGAACGAGGTATGGTGATACCGATGATCAAATCTCGGACAAGTCTTGTATCACGAACAAGGGAATTGGATATATTGTTTCAGGTTCGAACACGATGGAGAATCGTGGAGTGCATAGGGGTCAACATGGGCATCCCGGTCCCTCTATTGATCATTGATATGGATCATGTCTATAGCATTCCTGAACCGAGGGAAACACGCTTAAGGGCGATGTGACGCTTGGAGATCGTCCTGCTAGATGGAATCACAGAAGAGAGACAAATCGGAATTGTTCCGAAAAGATCCGAAGTTGTTTAGAGAAAGAAGGAAAGGAAAAAGGCCGAAAGATGGTTCGGATAAATGACAATTTATAATATATATTTATTATATGTTAATTGTGAATTAATATATTCTAAATAATATTTAAATTAAGATTTATAAATGTGACTTTCTTATTAGGCCTAATTCCCGGAGGGAATTAATCTAAAAAGAAACCATAGAAAAAAGAGTAAAGAAACAGCAAGCTGGGTTGTTTTTGAAACAACCCACGTGAGCGGTTCTATTAACCGCGACGCACGTGCAGCAGGCAGACGAGGCTGCCTAGGCCGATGCTGGCTACAGCCGACAGGCAGCCCACCCGGGCAGGCCGGCTCCAGGCCCACCCGGAATGAGGCGCTGGGTGCCAGTGGGCAGGCGCGCGCCAGGCCGACCCAGCCGGGTCGCTACCGCCACGGGCAGCCGCTGGGGCACGGGGTGGGCCGCGGCTAGGGCCCACCCGGCCGACGCTGCTTTGTTAGCTGTTGCCGCTTGTTGTGACCAGCTGTTGGGCCGGTGGAAATTGGCACATCCGGCTGTGGACGAATTTTTTTGATATTTTCCTTTATCTTTAGTCCAACATGGGGCACCTAAGAGGAAGGACACACCTCCATTAACCTATATAAGGAGGTGCCTATGAGGACCGGAAGTTAACCTCCAGACCTCCCTGTGCATCTCGTCAATCCCAAGATCAAGTTGACGACACATCAAAATGAATACCATTGCATAACATTCAAAAAAATATTATTACATAGTTTGAATAGAAATAGCCACTTAGTATAATGTCTTGTGACATTTATTACAACTAGAAACACAGCGGAAATAAAATACGCAGCGACTCCATCTCAGCCATAGGCAGTCGATGTAGTCCATGAGACCTCACTCCTCGGCGTCATCCTAGTAGTCGTAGTCCTCTCCTTCACAGTACTCTAAATTTCAATAGAAGTATTGCCATGAGTACATAAAGTATTCAACATACCCCTTATGCAAAACCTGATATAGCTACATGTGACTTTATGTGGAGGTCATATGGTTCTTTTGCATAAAAGCCAATTTTATTTGCAACTAATAGAAGTTTTGATAAAAGCAGGTTTAGACGAAAACATGTTTTATCATCAATGTGGTGTTTCTCATCATTGTGGTTGTCCTCGACAACTCACCTACATCATCAGATTCCAAGAGAAGAATATGGGCAGAGAGGGAAGTAGCAAGACAGGTTCCTGTATGTCAAGAAGGATTCATGTGTCGTCCATGATCGTGGACACGGATATTCGAATAGTTTTAACTCTGCAAAGATTGTACACTTTTCCCGCACGACACAACCCCGTCTTGTTGCCCACCAGTGGCGGCAGGTTTAGTACACACCATTTGGTGTACCGGCAGATCAAGATCGTGACAAGGTATTTTAGTTAGATCCCCCAAAGATGTGACGAGCCCACCGGGTCTGGCGCACGGAACTAAGAGTATGTCCCCAAACCGGTCCTCCCATCTGTGCCGAAGGCTCCCCCGTAGGTAGACACCTCATCAGCGGTACGGCAACATCGACACCTAAGGCTGACTAACCTACTTAACCAAGCCAGTGCCCATTATAGCATATGGTTGTACGGTGGTCACAATCTTCAAATCCAAGACTTATTAGGCCCTCATGCGGCACGGACAACGGATTGCTCCCTCCATCTAGCGAAGGGCAGCCAATCGCTCCTTCCTTTGATCCAGCTGTCGCTCGCGCCAGTATTTAGACGGTAAATTTCACCCGGAGTAGAGTAGAGTAGAGTAGAAGATAGCAACAACAGCTAGCTCAGCAAGCTCAACAAGTTTCAAAAGTGTGTATCTGACCCGAGGGTCATCCAATTTCTCCGAGGAGGGGAGATCAAGGATCCTAACATTATTTAGCATGGCTAAGCAATTCTACTCTACAAGATTAATATATAATCTCTACTCAGGGTAGTGTATGGCGACAGGTGTATCAAGGTATGTGTGTAGCAAAAATAGCAGCATATTTGTAAAACAATAAAAACATGCACTTGTAAAACATAGGATAGTTATGAAAAGGGCATGCCTTCGTTGTTGTTGTACTGCTCTTCCTCGTAGTCTTGATTCTGCTCGAACTCGTCACTCTCTACTTGGCATAACGATAAACCACACATAAATACAAACTTCGAATAACCACGAATAAGATCCAAATAGAAAGATCCAGATAAAAAGAATCAAACAGGCTGACAAGGTTCGGACGGTTTGGTACAGGGTCGGTCTACCGTTCTCGACTAATATTAATATATTAGGCAAATAATATAATTTTGATATAGCCAATATATGGCCTAGATATAATATGCAATGCACTTACACTATAAACTAGCTAGCTAGACGTCCTATCAAGTACACCCATGAAATAACCAATCGCATGAAGCTACTATACCCTACACATGCAATACTAGATCATATGAGCTAAACATACACATGCATGCATGGGACGAGCAACAACTCTGGGTCCACGGACATGCATCAACCAAGAAGTACTGACGGTAGCATGGTATTTAAATGGAACAAATAACATTGTTATGCCTACAAGTCTACTACTCAACACAATGACAAACATACACTGAAACGAATCCTAGCAAATTAACATGGTAATATCGGTAGGGTGCAGATGTTGTACTAATTATGGTTTATAACCTACCTGACGTGATGTGCTAATGAAACACTAGCTAATTAACAATTGTAAGAATGCATATGAGGACAATAATTAAATCTACTAGTAACTCCTATAGCTAAACATGTATAAAGAAATACAGAAGACTACTGAGAACATGTCCTCTAATTCTGCTAAATACATCTATCTACTACTACGCATGTAATAGTTTACAAAATCTACTACACAACTACAATATGCAAACTAACAGATGGTAATCCATTCCCAGGGATGCAAGAAACTCAACTAGACAGACACGAAAGCCTAAATAGCTAGCTAGCCGCAGTACAATCAGTACACTACACGGACATGGATATGCAGCTACAGGAACCCGTTCCTAATCAACTGGTTACATGTTCATAACAAAATAATTTTGAAAATAGCAGACAACATTTAGAACTAACACCACATCTAGGTTGCTAGGGCTCTTTGGAAGGTTTTCCACGTTGGGCTCGAGATCAGAAGGCGTATTCAAGGTGATCTAATCTGTCGATGCCACCGATCGGCGTTCGGTTCATCGACACCGTTGTGAACTACAAAACTACAGCCGGAGACCATGTCTACTAGGTAGATCGCATCTAGACTAACACATATGTTGTTGGGGGGATACCCCCGGGTAGGGTCACGCCGGGGTATAAAGGCCGAGTTAGCCGAGGTTCGGCAAGGCCAAAGCAGATGCTGGCCGGGTCACCTCAAGGCAGGCTGAATCACGGGGTAATCCGGACCTGGGGGCGTTCGCCTAACTAGACCTCATCTGACTTAAGTGGTAAGTCGGAAGTGTATGTTTTACCTGTATGCAGGAATGGGTGTGGCCGGATGAACCATCATCCGGGTCACGGCAAGCTTCTAGGAGAAGGAAGGAATCTCGCTGGTCAAAAGGAGCCCCGGTACGCACTGCCTGAGCGAAGCGAGCAAGGACAGGACCACCTGGGCGTGGCCGACAAGCGTGACGATGCCCGTGTCGGCTGACGAGGGCGCCGTCAGAGGCTCACGTAGCTAAAGCATGTGTGACGCGGGGGAAAAAACACCCCGGTCGGCTTACCACTTTGGGAGGAGGCATATTCTTAGGAATATGCCTCCACGTATGCCCTAGGCAGAAACCGAGCCTCCCCTATAAAAGGGGGGCTAGGGCTTCTGCTGAAGGGGTTGGTCTCTCTACGATTCTGTTTTGGTCAAGGGTTTCAGGTGAGATCTGTGGGTGAGAGTAAGAGAGCTCCTTCTTCCTCATCTCGCCAATACAGCTCTAGGAGCACTTGTAACCTTGGAAGTAAATCAATACAAGCTCTTGTGTGGAGAATCACTTCACTATCCCTCCCTGGATTCCCCTAGCGAGTATTAGTCCCCACCTTTAGCCTATACATGGCATCTGCCGTGACACCACCACGACAGTTGGCGCCCACCGTGGGGCAAGTGGCGCTAGCAGGGGTCAAAATCCGGATGGGAAACTTCATCGCCACCGGCGAGCGCATCGTCTCCGGGCTCATTCAGCGCTTTGGAGCACGGGACTTTGTCAGCGACAACGCAGGCTGCTTCGGCACGCGCCCTCTCCCGCGCAACGGCATCTTCGTAAAGCTCGGCGCGCACAGTGTCTATGTTGCGGTGGATGTATCCTGTGTTCATCCGCGCCACGTCGTCGAAGCAGGCGAACCGCCCCTCACTGTGGCTCGCGGGGAGCGTATCGCTCGTTCCCCGGACCATGCATAGGTAATGATGACATCGCCAGGTGCGGCTGCGAGCAAAGATCCGGCGCCAGATCCGAAGGCAACGCCCAAAGCACCAAGGAAAGGTAGAGGTCCTCCGCTAGAGAGACCGAAAAACGTGTTGAGAGAGGCAATGGATAGCTTGGCAAACCCTGTAGTAGCAGCGGTAGATCCGGCTCGTGCGCAGGCCGAGCTGGAAGAAACTAGGCAGAAAATACTAGAGGGCGCAAAGAAAATAGCCACGGCCGAGCAGTCGTTGAACATGACGCTGCGTGAGTACGCTAAGGCGAACAAGGTTGATAATGTAAAAGTCAAAGGGAGAAATCTCATGAGCGAGATGAACAGAGAAGGTGATGCCGGAAATGAGGAGTCAGAAAACTGTTTGTCCGTGGGGCTGCCGAGGTATAGTACCCCAGCCAAGAACCTCAGAGCAGCGGATGCAGCTGCGTCCGAGTTAGAGGGACTGACGGGTGAAGCCCGGCAAAGGCAGCAAGATCGGGTTAACGAGCTGGTTCGGATTGCAAATAGGCAAAACGAGGAACTGCTCAGGGCAAACCCGGAGAGAGCTGGAGCCTCCAAGATCGTCCATTCGGCGGTGGGTAACCCGGAGAAATCCGCTGGAGCCGCATCGTCCCCTCATGGTGGTCCAAGGAGAGAGGATGTGGTAACCTCGGCCAGACGGAACAAGCAGATTGTCCCGTATGACCCGACACGGGCAGGGAAAGAAAAACAAGCGCAGAAAAATGATGATCGACGGAGTGTGAGCCGAGGCGAAGCTGGCCGAGGTAACCGCGACCAAGGCAATGCCGGTCAAGGGAACGTTGTCAACGGCAATGCCGGGCAGCAAAACTCAGCTGGAGCAAGACAACCGTAGCAGCGGAACATGCCAATGCAAGAGCACAGTGTCGGCCGAGGTGTGCAACAGAAAGGTGCGCCGCAAGAGCAAAACCGGTATAACGACGGTGATTCGGAGATGGCAAATGCGGGATACCCGAGACCGGACTATCATGTGATAGGGTCGAAATTGGGAAGTAGGGATTTGATGCCGGACGATGCAAGGTTGAAACTGGATCGACTGTATCGGTCGGAACAGATTGAATGTCAAGGTCCACCGGGTCCAGTATGTTTTGGACCCGGATCATGAAAGAGCCACCAGTACCAAACTTTCAGCTGCCCAGGGGCACCAAGACCTATGATGGTAGTACCAAGCCAGAGGATTGGTTGATAAACTATGCTACGGCTGTGAAAATTGCCACAGGCAACCTGAGATGGGTTGTACGGTATGTACCCTAGATGTTGGAAGGCCCGGCAAGGGTGTGGTTGAACAATTTGCCATCAGGAAGCATCAACTGCTGGATAGATTTCGAGGAGATGTTCATCAGCAATTTTTCGAGTACGTATCAAAGGCCAAATAGGCCACAGACCCTAGCTATGTGCAAGCAAAGACCCAATGAGACAGACCGGGAATTTTTGACCCGGTGGTGTACCGTGAGAAACTCATGCGAGGGCATGATAGAATCACAGGCCATAGCATGGTTTGCACAGGGGTGCAGATATGGAAGCGAGCTGTGGATGAAGTTGCAACGGAAAGTGCCAGCTACGTTGGCAGAAATGATCCGGATAGCAGATTCGTATGCGTTGGGTGACCCGACCCAACCAAGGCTCGCGTCAAACGAGTCAAGCGATGAGTACTATCAGAGGGATGGATCCGGATCATCCCGGAGGAATGATTACAGAGGAAAAAGAAGAGATGATAGACCGGACCACAGGTACAGTTCGCACCAGGTTGCAGCTGTGAATCAAGATCAACCCGGAGCAGGAGGTAGCCAGCGCCAGAAACCTAGAGGTCAATGGACTCCAAGGAACGATGGAAAGAAAACTTGGACACCGGAACAAAAGAAGCAGTGGCAAGAAAGGAAAGACCGTCCGAGGTATACTTACGAGTCGATGTTGGACCAGCCGTGTAAGTTTCACACGCCAAATCCGAACAACCCAGCGGGTCATACGACGAGGCAATGCGAGTGGATGCGCAAGATCGAGCAAGGTGGTTCGGGGAATGCTCAGGCACCCCGGAATGATCAGCCTCGGCAGGATTTACCCCGGCAGCAATTGCTCTCTGGAGCGAACACGCAACAGCTAATGTTGCCTCCTCCTCCGCCGAGGTATGATAACAATGAAAGAAGGGATGTAGTGCATCAGGTAGAAAATCAGCATCAGTCGGATTAGAGGCACCCCGGAAATGAGGGGAGAAACGAGTACAGGGAGCATCACCAGAGCTACTGTGTATTCACCACAGAAGAAACTGATAGAAAAAGCTTGCAGCGTAGGCATATGGAGGTGAATGCAGTAATGCCTGCAGTGACGAGGTACATGCCTTGGTCCGATCAAGAAATCACCTGGAGCATTAGGGATCATCCCAAGCTCATGCCGAGCCCTAGATCGTATGCGTTGGTGCTGGATCCTACGTTCATTGGACCTAGCATTAATGTAAGGTTCTCCAAGGTACTGATCGACAACTGCAGTAGCATAAATATCATGTATGCGGACACAATGCGCAAGTTGGGTATCTCGGAGAACATGCTCCAGGCCACGAGGACAACTTTCCATGGCATTGTGCCCGGCATTTCTTGCGATCCCATAGGCAAGGTCCGGGTCGATGTCTTGTTCGGCACGAGGTCTAATTGCCGAACCGAAAATATGGAGTTCGAAGTGGTGAACTTAGAAAGCGCGTATCATGTGTTGCTCGGAAGGCCAGCGCTGAACAAGTTCATGGCAAGTTGTCATATCAGCTACTTGAAGATGAAATTGCCCGGAGCAAACGGAGTGATTACCATTGCTGGGGACTTCCGACATTCCATGGAGTGTGCGTCATCCGGATCAAACTTAGCCGAGTCACTTGTGATCGCGCAGGAAAAGAGAAAAATTCGAGAGGTGGCGGCATTGGCTCAGTCCGCGCAGCAGTATATGCCGGCGCTGAGTAACCCGCATGGAACCGTCTCTTTCCAGGCCACGAAAGATACCAAGAAGGTTCCCGTTGATGACATGTTCCCAGAGCGCACCGTAACAATTGGTGCCGGGCTAAGTGATAAATAGGAAAGCGAGCTCGTCAGCTTCCTCTATGAGAATCGGGACATTTTTTCTTGGTCCACACAGGACTTGCAAGGTGTTCCGAGGGAGTTGGCCGAGCACTCTTTGAATGTGAGACCCGGAGCCAAGCCGGTGAAGCAACCTCTCCGCCGCTTCGCCGAAGATAGGAGAAAAGTCATTGGAGATGAGATAGCTCGGTTGCTAGCTGCAGGATTTATCATGGAAGTTCTTTACCCGGATTGGATGTCTAATCCGGTGCTGGTGGAAAAGAAGAAGGATGACCCGAACGTAGCAGTGGTTTGGCGCATGTGTATCGATTACATGAACCTGAATAAGGCGTGTCCGAAAGATCCGTTTCCGCTGCCAAGAATAGATCAGGTCATAGACTCAACTGCTGGATGTGAATTGTTTTCATTCATTGATGCTTATTCTGGTTTCCACCAGATACCTCTGAATCCGGATGATCAAATAAAGACTGCGTTTATTACCCCGTATGGGGCTTATTGCTATCGCACCATGCCGTTTGGTTTACGTAATGCAGGGGCAACGTACCAGAGGTGTATGCAAAATTGTTTGCACGACCAAATAGGTCAAAATGTACAGGTGTACGTGGATGATGTGGTTATCAAGACCAAGGAAAGCAAAACGCTCCTTGACGATATCAGGCAAACGTTTGCAAACCTAAGAAGGTTCCGGATGAAACTTAACCCGGAAAAATGCACCTTCGGTGTCCCGGCTGGAAAATTGCTCGGTTTTCTCGTCTCCAGCTGAGGTATCGAGGTTAATCCAACCAAAATCCGGGCCATTGATCGAATGGAACTGCCGAAGTGTCTTAACGATGTCCAGAAGTTCACAGGTTGCCTGGCCTCGTTAAGTCGGTTTGTATGTCGGTTGGGAGAAAAGGCTTTGCCTCTTTACCAACTCATGAAAAAGTCGGATAAGTTCATTTGGACACCGCAGGCCGATGAAGCCTTTGCCCACCTAAACAAAATGTTAGCCACGGCACCAGTGCTAGCCTCACCACTATCAAAGGAGCCAATGTTACTCTATATAGCCGCAACCAACCGAGTTGTAAGTGCAGTGATAGTGGTGGAGCGCGATGAGGAAGGTAAGTCGGTGCAAAGGCCGGTGTATTATTTGAGCGAAGTGTTGTCAACCTCAAAGCAGAACTACCCACATTATCAAAAAGTGGCATATGGCATGTACATGGCCGCCAAGAAACTGAAGCACTACTTTGAGGAGCATCCCATCCGAGTCATATGTGAGGCCCACGTATCCAAGATAATGAGTAACAAGGATGCAAGCGGCAGAATTGCAAAATGGGCAATTGAGCGAGCTCCTTATGCTCCGCAATATGACAGGAGAGAAGCCATCAAGTCTCAAGTTGTGGCGGACTTCTTCGTGGATTGGGCCGAGGTACAGTACGAACCACCACTTCCTGATCTGAAATATTGGCGAATGCACTTTGACGGATCAAAAACCAAAACCAGGCTAGGTGCCGGAGTTGTACTCACGTCGCCGAAGAAGGACTAGTTGAGATATGTGCTACAGATCCACTTCACCGCATCAAATAATGTCGCTGAGTATGAAGCACTTGTGCATGGGCTCAAGGTAGCAAAAGAAATTGGAATATGTCGGATTATATGCTTTGGCGACTCGGATTTGGTGGTGCAGCAAGTGTCCGGAGTGTGGGACGCCCTTGATCCAAACATGGCACTATACAGATTTCATGTGCAGAAGATTTCTGGTTACTTTGAGGGATGCGAATTTCATCATGTACCCCGGGTGGAAAATGAGGCTGCCGACATGCTATCAAAGCTCAGGTCAACCAGACAAGCAATTCCACCGGGTGTAGCATTAGAGCACCTCAAGAAACCGTCCATTAGGCCATCCCCGGAATCCGAGTCAATCTATGTCCCGAAAGACACCGAATCCGGAGCTGTGCCCATGGACGTTGACACGGGAAGTGGTGCGCAAAACCCGGGGACTACTTCGGCAAACCTGGGGACTGCTTCGCAAGACCCGGGGACTGCTCAGCATGGTCCAGTTGAAGTTATGCCGGTGGATCAGATGGAGATAGACGAGGATGTGTTCCCCATGCGGCCAGTACCGGCTTGGGCACTGCATATATTTCAATTCCTGAAGGATGGAATGTTGCCCACTGAGGAGGTGCTATCCAGGCAAACGCAGAGGGGGGCTAGGGCTTCTGCTGAAGGGGTTGGTCTCTCTACGATTCTGTTTTGGTCAAGGGTTTCAGGTGAGATCTGTGGGTGAGAGTAAGAGAGCTCCTTCTTCCTCCTCTCGCCAATACAGCTCTAGGAGCACTTGTAACCTTGGAAGTAAATCAATACAAGCTCTTGTGTGGAGAATCACTTCACTATCCCTCCCTGGATTCCCCTAGTGAGTATTAGTCCCCACCTTTAGCCTATACATGGCATCTGCCATGACACCACCACGACAGTTGGCGCCCACCACGACAGAGGAGGGCAAAGGCCTACACGATCATCAATTCCGAGTTATACAAAAGAAGTGCAACCAATGTCCTACAGCGGTGTGTTGACCCGGAAGAAGGGCTTGAAATCATCCGAGATATACATCAGGGGGAATGCGGGCATCACGCATCATCCCGAGCCTTGGTAGCAAAAGCTTTCCGACACGGATTCTACTGGCCAAATTCCTTAGAGCAAGCAGAAGATCTGGTGAGGAAATGTAATGGTTGTCAGAGGTACGCTACCAAGACACATATGCCAATGTCGGAACTCAAGACCATCCCAATCACTTGGCCATTTGCCGTATGGTGCTTGGATATGGTTGGCCCGTTCAAACCAGCAAGGGGAAATATGACTCACATTCTGGTAATGGTGGACAAGTTTACGAAGTGGATTGAGGTAAAGCCTATAAGAAAATGTGATGGAGCTACGGCCGTAACGTTTCTAAAAGATATCATCTTGAGGTACGGTTATACCCACAGTATCATAACTGATAATGGCACAAATTTTGCGGAAGGAGCTTTTGCTCGTTTTTGCCGGGATAAGAGGATCCGGCTCGACGTAGCTTCGGTAGCCCACCCCGCATCAAACGGAGAAGTGGAAAGATCCAACGGATTAGTATTATCCAGGATAAAACCCCGGCTCATTGAGCCGCTGCAAAGATCAGCGGGGTGCTGGATAGAAGAACTACCAGCGGTACTGTGGAGTTTAAGAACAACTCTGAATCGATCAACAGGCTATACGCCGTTCTTTCTGGTATATGGGGCAGAAGCTGTATTACCAGCCGACATAGAGCATGATTCACCTAGGGTCACCCAATACACAGAAGCCGAAGTGCAAGAAGCCCGGCAAAATGATGTTGATCTACTGGAAGAAGCGAGAGAACTGGCACTATCCAGATCCACCATATATCAGCAAAATCTCCGACGCTATCATAGCCGGAAAGTGTGCCCCCGAGTCTTTCGGGAAGGCGATCTGGTGCTCCGGTTGGTACAACGTACTACTGGAATGCATAAACTATCCCCCCCATGGGAAGGGCCATTCATCGTGAGCAAAGCATTGCACAACGATTCTTACTATCTTATAGATGCAAAGCCACAGGAAAAGAACAAGGCGGACAGGTCCGGAGAGGAATCTAAGCGACCATGGAATATAGCTCTACTTCGTCCTTTCTACACCTAGCTAAGAAGAGTATGTATCCGGGTTATCTCATATGTCGGTATGTATGTCGGCAATGAGCTTATCAATGAAATGTTGGCGCCTCGAGCAGTAACTCGGGGACTGCCTTAATAATGTTTGTTATTTTCTGCGCGTCAGCTGGAGTAAGTTATTCTACTTAATTCGGATTAGTAATGTGTGAGCACCAAAAACCCAACTCTTCGACTTGCTGCTGTCCAACAAGAATTGGCTTCATGGCAAGCAAGAGACCAAGTTTGGAATTGCGTAGCACATGAAAAACGACTAAGGAAAAGAATTTATTCGAGCTGACGTTTATGTTTCGGACTAACCTCGTATTCATTTTCAAATTGTTATACAGTTTTATTTATGAGATAAGTCTAAAAGTTTCCCAGTATTGTTAAGACAATCTTTCAAGCTCGGATTCGTAAGTTGTAAAACCGAATCAAGGTAGACACGATCCGAGCCACAAGATTGAACGAACAAGAAAAAGAAACTCGGGGACTACGCCCAAGTTAATCCGGCATAAGTACTCAGTAGCAAAATATCACATGTGTTTGGAATACAATTCCACCCGGCATACCGGGGATCTCATAAATTTTTAAGTGTTTTTACTTAAGGAGCAGCGGGAGGAAGTTCGGCATCATCGTCGCCCTCTTCGATATCCGAGGCAGTGTCCTCTTCGTCTTCACCCGAGTCATCTTCAACGTTCTCAACTTCCTCTTCGCCTGCGACCTCCAGAAAGCTCGGACCCTCAATCCATTCGTGAATGGGGGCATATTCGATGAGGCTGTGGGCGCAAGCCTGGCGCCGAGCTACCCACTCCGGGTCATCCGTCCATTTGGATCCGGTGCGCAGGCGTGTGAGGAGGCTGAGATCTATCTTCTCATACCACGTCAGAATGTGGTGAAGGATGGTATCGGCTGCAGCACGTCCAGCGGATTCTCGCCAGAGGTCGAGCTAGGTCTCGATTTCCGAAAGCCTTTCAGCGAGCTGTGTGACTCTTTCCAGAGCATCATCGGCGGGCCAGAAGGCGTTGAAGACCCGGACTGAAACATCGAGGAGGTCCCTGCCGTAGTTCTTAATGATTTCCACGCGAGACGACAGGCTGACCAACAGGTCCTCCATGTCAAAGGGAATGCTCTCACCCTCAGGAGCGACCGGAGTACCCCTTTCTCGGCGGAAGTTGGCGACAGCCGCACTTGCAATGGCAGTACCCTCTGGAAAGTGGCCTGGGAAACAAGGCAAAGGACAAAGTTGAGAAAACAAGGCATATGAAGTAACCCGGAGAAATAAGGCGGATAAACAAAAACAAATTACGTGAGATGTGACTGTGAATCCGGGTCAATTCCTTGGTGCAAGCATCACGCCTCTTCTAAAGCTGCTCGAGCTCAGCATTTGCCGACTCAAGTTTGACCTCGGCTTCCTGAAGAAGCTCACGGTCCTTAGCTTTTTGGAGTTTGAGGCGCTCACGTTCTTCGGTGTAGTCCTGGCCAGCCTTTTTTAGCTCGGTTTGGTGTTGCGCCTTCATTTTAGCCATCTCAGCCTTGAGCTTGGCTATCTCATCGTCTTTGGTCCGGAGGAGAGCGAGCTCGTCATCTTTCTTCTTTAGTTTGGCTTGGTGCTGCCCTGCTTGTTCGAGAAAATGTAGCATCATGTCAGGCACAAGCACACTATCTTCAAGCGATGCTGAAATAGTGCGTTGGCCCGGCAGTGCCGAGGAATGAATGTTTGCCGAGCCAAGAAGGAAAGCCGATGGAAACCGCGGTAAAGGCAAACAAGAAGGACGTACCCTTGATATGCTCCAAGTTCTTCCGCATTATCTTGTTTTCAGCTTCCACCCCAGCTGCGGAAACCGAACAATCAGATTGGTTTGGCAAACGAAGTTGAAGAAAATTGAGGAAAGGATGAGAAAGAAATTTACCCCTTTTCTCGTACTCCGCGATGAGTGTAGCCTGTTTTGCGTGAAGATTCTTGTGCGTATCCAGCAAGCGTTGGAATTCAGCACTCCGGCGGTTGGTGGTTACCTAAAAGAGATACAGAAACTTAAGTCAGCCTAGTGCATGTTTGAAGTGTACTAAAATCCGGGCCAAGTGGAACCTAACCCGGCTCTAGGTGTGTGCATGTTCGAAGTGTACTAAAATCCGGGCCAAGTGGAACTTAACCCGGCTCTAGGTGTGTGCATGTTCGAAGTGTACTAAAATCCGGGCCAAGTGGAACTTAACCCGGCTCTAGGTGTGTGCATGTTCGAAGTGTACTAAAATCCAGGCCAAGTGGAACTTAACTCGGCTCTAGGTGTGTGCATGTTCGAAGTATACTAAAATCCGGGCCAAGTGGAACTTAACCCGGCTCTAGGTGTGTGCATATTTGAAGTTCTCACGGAGCTACGTTAGTGTTCTAAAAGAGCATCCGGCCGAGTAACAAGTCACTCCCCCGGAGGCTCGGGGACTAATGGTTATCATCTGCAACTTTGTCAAGGAGAAGTAACGTACCTCCATCATTCGCCCAGCGAGATTAATAGCTTTTGCGGTCGTATTCATCTGAGCGGAAAACTCGGCAGGACCGAACTTTTCCGGGAGATCAGATTCCTGGACTACCTCGGCCTTGTTCCAATTCATAACAAATTCCATCAGGCTCGGAGGGTACCGTTCTCCGGTGGGCATATGGGGCGTCACCAAGCCCTTTGCATGTGCTTCCTTCCTCTCCACCAAGGCAAGGGCGGGGCTGGTATGCAGGACCAACTGCTGGGCATCGGTTGGCTCGGCAGGGGCGTCCTTTGCCGCAGGTGTTTTCTTAGGAAGCATCGATATGAGGGTACGTTGCCCAGGCTCGGCAGCACTGGGCTTGGCAACGTCTTGAATCTTCTTGCCCTTGGCTTGCTGGGAAGAAGAAGCCGTAGCAGCGGTTTTCAGAGATTGAGAAGATTCGGAAGATGCAGAGGAACTGGGCGCTGGTACTCTCATTGCTGGACTTGGTGCCGGCGCTGATGTTTTCGCAGCCGGAGTGGGTGCTGATGCCGGAGTGGGTGCTGATGGCGGAGTTGGAGATGGTGCTGGTTTGGCTATTGGTACTGGAACGGATGCTGGAGTCGAGGTAGCCTTAGTGGCTGCTGGTTGTGGCGTTGCCGAGGTGGTGGGTGCCATTGCTCCGGCTGGGCCGGTTCCCCCCGCTCCAGGATGACCCGGAGCAGACGCAGAGCCCTCCGGAATAGGGCTCAGCGGACGTGACTCGTCGTCACGGTGGGGTGAAGGGCTAGGCCGGAGAGGTGAAGAGATGCTGGATCCACTTCGAGGGACCTCCACCGGAGCCCTGCGAAATCAAATAACGTCAGAAGAAAAATTACGACGAGATAAGGAAGAACAAGTTACAGAAGAAAGAAGGACTTACGCATCCGAGGTTTCGGCCGCTTTGGGTTTCCGAGCCCTTCGTGCTAGGGCCTTGCCTGCTGGTTTGGGGGCAGTCTTGTCCCCGAACTTCTTTCGCCTTTTAACGGGCTGAGAGGGTCTAGAGGAAGAACTCGAAGAAGCCCCACGTTTCTTCTTCATTGCCACCGGAACGGGCTCGCCCGTAGCAAGAGGGGGATCCTCGTGAATATGACCGCCGGGGTGAGCTGATGGCGGAAAAGCAAAAGAAAGGGGGACAGCCTCAAAAGGTTCAATCACCTCGATTTCTGAGTCATCTTCATCATCGGGCCAATCTCTAATAGAAGAGGATTTACCCGTGGGTCGTTTCGTGGCGTCGGTCATAGGGAGAAACATCTCCTGGTCTGGCTCTTCTTCGTCCGGAGTCTCCCGGTCCGGCGCCCACTTAAGGGACGGATCGGTGCCGTCCTCAAGGGTCTGCTGAAGGAATTGCTGAGGAAAAGAGCGAACAAAAGAGTCAAAAATTGCAACAATAACTGACATGTAATTAGTCCGGGTTAAGTTTGCAGCATGAAACTTACCGTGGGAGGAGGCCGGTCACGGCAGAAATGCTCGATCCCCCAAGACCAATCAGTGGAAAAATCCTTGTGAGTGGTGAAGAGAGCCTTAACCCGGCGATAAATCTCCGAGTTGGTCAGCTCGAAGGATGAGGTCCGGTTAGGATCGCGGCCGTAGCTCATGTGGCACACCTTGTGGGTGCGCTTCTGGAGGGGTGAGATTCGGTTACGCACAAAGGTGATCATGGCATCCTCGTTGCATAGCCCGAGCCCCTTCAGTTCTGCGAACCTTTTGCTCACTTGGTTGGCCAAGGCTGTGGGCTTCTTGGGGATCACATCCCACAGGTCCGGGTTAGGTGGACCCGGAGTGTAGGGAAGCAACCGGATCAAGTCTTCGGTGCCCGTATTCCGGACATAGAAGAAGGTCAGGGCCCATCCTTTGCAGGACTCTAGCCCGGTGACCCGGGGGAAAACCGAAAATCGCCGGGGTGAAATGGAGGCCGCTCCAAATTGAGTGAGCCGCTTGTCCTCTGGATCAGCGTGGATGTTGGGAATGACGTTGCGGCGAAGGCCGAAGAACCGGATCCATAGCTCTTTCGTGGGACATAGTCCGGCATAGCGATCGTAGAAGCAAAGGCAGAAACAGACGTGATGGCATTGGCTAGGAGGTGGTGTGGCTGGAGTTGGTACATACCGAGCCAGTCCTGGAAAAAATCACTCACCGGCAAGCCGAAGCCCCGTTGGAAATGGGACAGAAACACGACAAACTCGCCCGGATTGGGTGAGGGGGGCAGTTCATTCGAAGGAAGACGCGCGGCGACGCCGGCAAGGATGCGTCTGGTCCGGTAGAGCCAGTCCAGGTCATCCTGGCAGACCCAGGAGCCGGCTCACGCGCCACGGTCCGCCGCCGCAGTGTCTTCTTCCATCTCCTACTCAGCAACAATGAGTTCCTCTTCAGTCATCTGGTCCTCGAGGCCCTCGCTGGCACTAGAGGCGGCGGGGGACAGTGGTCGGGACTGGCGCGGACCCGTGGCGAGAAATTCGCGTCGCGGTGGCAGCGACGCGGAGGTGCGACGGAGAAGCGCGGCGGCGACGCTGCTAATTAGCGATGCTGGCGGCGGCGCGGTCACGAGGAAGAGGAAGAAGAATAGCAACAGGCAGAGGGGTGCGGAGGGGGGAAAATCCTAAGGGACGCACCCCTCCGCTATTTAACCACTCTCGTCAAGGGTGAGTGGGATCGCGCCCTGTGGACCGGCCACACGCTGTGGTCGTGTATCACTCGTCCGGACCAATCAGTGAGGAGCCACACGGAGGGCCACAGGGTGGAGAAAGTCCTGTGACGTGACGCGCTGATGCGGTAAACGAGGAGGCAGGCGTGACGTGACCGGCGCACAGTGATAACTGACAATTACTGCGGCGGTTACTGTACCGTCCCTTAAAATAAGACGACATAATGATTACCCTTCACTTGGGTAGGTGTACGAGAGAAGTAAGTAAGACCCGGATGGAACTGTGGTAACCCGGCCGGCAAGTGAAAACTTGAAATGTGCGAAGGGAACGTAAATCCAAGCAGTCCGAGGTACAGAGGTAACTCGGCAACAACGACACGGGCACAAAATTGAACCTGGTGTGGCCTTAGCGGCCAAGGCAGCAAAGACCGCACCAGCTTCGGTGACTAATGTTGGGGGGATACCCCCGGGTAGGGTTACGCCGGGGTATAAAGGCCGAGTTAGCCGAGGTTCGGCAAGGCCAAAGCATATGCTGGTCGGGTCACCTCAAGGCAGGCCGAATCACGGGGTAATCCGGACCTGGGGGCGTTCACCTAACTAGGCCTCATCCGACTTAAGCGGTAAGTCGGAAGTGTATGTTTTACCTGTATGCAGGAACGGGTGTGGCCGGATGAACCATCATCCGGGTCACGGCAAGCTTCTAGGAGAAGGAAGGAATCTCGCTGGTCAAAAGGAGCCCCGGTACGCATTGCCTGAGCGAAGCGAGCAAGGACAGGACCACCTGGGCGTGGCCGACAAGCGTGACGACGCCCGTGTCGGCTGACGAGGGCGCCGTCAGAGGCTCACGTAGCTAAAGCATATGTGACGCGGGGGAAAAAGCACCCCGGTCGGCTTACCACTTTGGGAGGAGGCATATTCTTAGGAATATGCCTCCACCTATGCCCTAGGCAGAAACCGAGCCTCCCCTATAAAAGGGGGGCTAGGGCTTCTGCTGAAGGGATTGGTCTCTCTACGATTCTGTTTTGGTCAAGGGTTTCAGGTGAGATCTGTGGGTGAGAGTAAGAGAGCTCATTCTTCCTCCTCTCGCCAATACAGCTCTAGGAGCACTTGTAACCTTGGAAGTAAATCAATACAAGCTCTTGTGTGGAGAATCACTTCACTATCCCTCTCTGGATTCACCTAGCGAGTATTAGTCCCCACCTTTAGCCTATACATGGCATCTGCCGTGACACCACCACGACATATGTGCAAGGGTTTCAGCTGGAGCTCACCTAGTGTGACACGGTAATCCGAGAAAGACGGCAAACTGAGCTGGAACGGCGGACGAGTACGTCGTCGGTGATGAACGGCTTGCCCTTCTGGTTCCACGGATCAATTCGTCTCCTCCTCGTGGTGCTGGTGGCGCAGCCGCTCCTCCTCCGGCGGTCCGAGCTCTGAGAACATGAGCGACGTTCGGCGGCGGCCTCGTGGAGCTTCGTGAGATTAGATCGGTTTTCGAGCTAGGGTTTGGGGGTGGCGGATGTGGGGTGGAAAAGAGAAGCAGGGGCGACGACCTGGGGCGTTTTATGTGCCGAGGGGAGGCATTGTTAGCGGCTGCGGAAGAATCGGAGACGGATGGCCGCGTTGTGTACGTACGTGTTGTGCACTCCGTCTCCGTCCCGTGCAAGTCGAGACGAGCGAGGCTGGTGTTGCTGGGCTGCCTAACAGGGTGGTTCGGCCAGGCCTATGGGCTTTTTTTAGCTGCCTCGATGGTTTACAATATCAGACAAGGGAAAACAAAATGAAACTAGGGAATCGGTACATACACCTAAAAGAATAGGAGAAGAAGAGGAATCGGCTTGGTCCATGCACACATGACAGCCATGCACGTGCATGCACCTAAGAAAAATAAAACCAAAATACTCCGATCGAATAAAGCAATTGGCAAATAAACTTCGGATCCAATATCAACAATACTGCAGTAAACTATGATTCAAATACTAAATTAATTCTAAATAGTTTAGAATTAATTCTAGAAACGTCAAATAAAATATTCTTTTATTTTATTACACGGCAACATCTTTCGCCTTTAAAAAAATTTAAAACCCGTAAAAATCAGGATGTTACGGTGCCTATGGGTGGGATTAAACACACAATATTTGGGTTATTCCCTTTGGTTGGAATACTTCCCCTCTCTCTTTCAAGTTGCCTTCGCCGTGGCATGGTCTCAAGTTAGGAATATGCACGCAAAGTCAACGCATCTGTGGCACGTCGTTGTGTTGCAGGGATTCCGCCAAGGGATCTACTTCTGCAACCCCCACAAGGATCAAGGAGTTCAGGAGTCGTCGCATTGTACTGTATGCATGTGATAACTCGGTGGGGCTATTGAAGCTTCCGGACCATCGTACAAGGACCTAGACAAGGGGCGATGTGCGAGGATCTTCACGACCTTGAGGTCAGACGGGTACGACGACATCATCCATGCTCCTGCATGAGCGTAACGCTCTCTCGGTCTTCAAGGGTATGTTACCATTGTCTTCCTCCGTTACTGCATTACTTCTAGATAGATCCTAGGGCATTCAGGGTGTTTCCGCGTAGTAAATTTTTTTATTGTTGTGGAAACCCTACAGTGGTATCAGAGGCTAGATCTATGGTTAGTATGCTAGTACGGATAGACATATGCAAAGTGTGAGCATCGATACCCTAGTTGTTACCTTCCCACGTGTTTTTGTTTATATCGCGGTACTGTGAGATGAAGTGGCACGGATCGACCTTACGTGTAATCCCACGCGAGACTAGTTCCACGCTCGACATACGGCTTCTACCATATAAGTGACCAGCGGGTGTCTGTCTCTCTCATAGTAGTTGATATAGCATCTACAACGGAAGGCTCTGAAAGGGGTGTAGTAGCGACAACTATTGTATCCATATTGTGGTTGGAAGTTCGTAGGTAGAAACCGTTCTATCGTGAAAGCCTTAACAACCACGTAAAATCTGCAATAGATAGAGTAGAGGGGTTTAACTTTATGTTGCAGGGAAGGCTTTGTGATGTGATATGGTTGCAAGTCGTGAAAAGATAAGGTAGTTTACTTTTCCTATTGCTAAGTCGTGTAGTAGTAATCATCACGATGATGAACGACAAGACTGATGGCTTTATGGACTTGGCGCCAAGATGGAGCACCTGATGGAGATCATGGAGCGGGAAGATAACCATGTCACGTCACATATGATTAGATATGATTTAATCTTTGTTTGCATCTTGTTTGAGTCCTAGTATTAGATACACAATAGTAGCATTTTAAATAGGATGATCCCTTATTAATACCAATGAAAGTGTTCTCCCTTAGTGTGCACCACCAAGAAAGTTCTTCATTATGAGGAAGGTCGTGACGCTCGGGTGTCACACATATCTATGTTCGCATACAGTGGGTGTAAGCCATGTTGCACAGCGAATACACTAAGGTTAAGTTGACGAGCCTAGCATATATAGATATGGCCTCAGAACAGAGTGATCGAAAGATCAAGCACGAGTCAGATGGAGATATGGTCGACCAGTTAAGTCCACCCTAGCACCCACATCAAAGGCCGTGACAATCGGGGATGGTGTGGGGAAAAGGGGTCGTGTAGTCACTAAAATTGTCTTTAGGGATGATAGTTTAAGTGGGAGTTCATTCGAACTCCATATTATGAACTTAGTCTAAGTCCTTTTTGCAAATATCTAGTAGATCATGGCCATTCTTTAGTTCAGGACATATATAGTTCATTAATGAACAAGAATAAACTTAAGTTAGATGGGTCGATTTTCATCGACTGATACCAACACCTAAGTAGGATCCTCGTAGAAAACCATCTCCTCTTTGTCCTTTGTGAACCCCTAGAAGATTTCTCTGATGAATCTGATGGTGGAGAAGATACAACTCTTTGTCACCACCGTGATACCTTCACCAAGGTCGAACCCAAAGTTGGGATCATCATCAACAGAAAGTGTATATGTGATACACAAGTAATGAATGTTTCCATGAAACGCTTATGCAGATTTCAAGTATTGGATACTTAATCTTGTTTTAATGAAAACATGACCCTCTGCATGAGAGTTACAGAATGCAACGAGGCACTGATGGCATGATGACATCAAGCAAGCTAGTTGATGGCCGATAACATTCCTTCCCTCAAAGTTTATCATTAGGATTAGAAGATAAGAATAAAAGATTTGTAATCAAGTTTGTGAAACTTATTAGTGTGTCTTGCTGGTTGCGAGACAATTATTCGTATTAATAAGAAACAGTTCAGTTGTTCTATTTTTATGAATGATCTCTTTTATAATTGACATTGGGATTATGAACAAGTTATTCTAGTCTTTATCAGTATGATAAAAGGATGTTTATGAGAATTGCCAAAAGATATCCAAGTTTAAATAATGAATAACTCTATTGTTTAAGTCATTGTTGTTATTGCATATTTTTCATATTAATGAAGATTGGGGTCTTAGATATTTAATCTAGAGACTTTGCAGAACCATGCCTCGTTGGGAAGAATGACTAAAACTCCGCATTCTGGTAAAACGGTAATATGCAAAGAAGTTTTAAATTTTGTACATATGATATATCGTATTTTCAATAGATAGTGGAAATCATTACTTTAGTGAGTTTAAGTAAATATGAGTATTTACTTAATGAAACACAAGTTTGAAACTGTTTGAATTATTCAAAGGGTTTCAAAATAAAATGAATATAAGATTAACGAGAATTCCAAAGTCTTTGTGATTTGATCCAAGAGATTTCAAATTAAAAGTTAATATCAAATTGGCATATAAGAAACTTGCGAAAAATAATTTCACGAATTATAATGATTGGACTAATCAAATAGTGTTGATACGTCTAATAAACCATGATAGTAGTGTATAAAATAACATGGTCCAAATGATCTTTGAATGGTTTAACGTTAGGAATTAGAGTTAGAGATTGAATTAGTAAACACTCAAAAGTATTAGGAACATCTAAAGATTCGCGGAAACAACACCATATGAGATATGGCATGCTTGAGTTTCTAGAGACCTCGATAGTTCGAGATCGTTGCAAATAGTAAGTCTTTGTGGTACGTTCTTAGTAAGACTATGAATGCAAATTTCCAACCTGAAGAAGACAAAGTTTGTATTGTCTCAACGAGGTACTTCTTTTGAGAAAAGGTTCTCTTATAAGTGTTAGTGGAAAAGGCAAAAGTGTAAGAAAAGGTTTTCACCTTACCTTCGAATTGTCAGGAATGTAAAACGGGATATGTTCCGGAAACAAACTTTACAAATAGAGGGAAACTAGAATGATATGATCATAAAGTGTTTCAGCTAATACTTGGTGAAAGTAGGATTCAAGAACTTGTTCTGCCAGTTGCAGAATTCCATTCTTGATTCACTTGTCCTATTATTGGAATAAGACATACCTACGAACTACAAATAAAGTTTGATGGACCTAAGTACAAGAAATGACTCGAACTCATGAAATCCCAAATTAAGTAACATTTGAGATTATAAAGTAAAAGTTACTTAATCTCATTAAGTAATGGAATTTACTTAATCCTTCCCAATAAACTTCAAAATTGAAAGGATGGAAATGAAACTTAAAAGGAAGACATAAAAGCTTACTTTGTCACAAAGTTGTTTTGACAAATGCTTAATGTCTATTGGATTTAATCAGCAAATAAGTCCAATTTGGAAATTGAAAGGACTGATCAAAATTGCAAAGTCTTCAAGTATAAGAAGAGAAAGGTTGTAACAGGTACAACATGCATGTTTTGATCTATCGGGAATTGCTGAAGTTTTGTAGCAGAAAATTCTCTATTTGATGTAAGATGAAATAATTTTGGATTTGCCAGAATTATCGGGAGAAGTCTGCAAATTGAGTGGGATCTAAGAGGTTTCCTTAATATAATATTTGAATGACATATTTGAGTGGGAGATGAGCTACATCCTACGATGTCAAATATTGATGAAATATTTGAGTGAGAGCGTGATGATAACCCACAAGTATAGGGGATCGTGTGTAGCCTTTTCGATAAGTAAGAGTGTCGAACCCAACGAGGAGCTAAAGGTAGGATAAATGTTCTCTCAAGTGCTATCAACCACTAATACAACTCTACCCACACTAAATGTTTGCATTATCTAGGAAATAAAACTAGAGCCACAATACGAGTAATAGAGATAGCTTTGCATGATAATAAATAACAAGAAAGTAAAGCTAGTTGCTGCAGCAATAAAATACACTAAACTAACAGAACCATGAGTGTGGAATAGTGGTGGTAATTGTGGTGGCTTTGTCTAAGTTTAAATAGCAAATAGATCAAGTTCATTGTCTTCGATGCAGTTTTCTATGTGGGAGAGGCTAAATATACATGCGCTTCACTACTTGGAATTATATGTACTATATGATTAGATTGTTAGCAAACATCTGTAAGTACTAATCAATGTATTAAGGTTTCTCCAACCATAGCCTTAAGTTTAATGGTCCTCTTACTCCCATACGTACAACGTTCCGGTTCGCATCCTCAGGTTTCTGTCACTCCAGCAGAACTCCCCCTTCCTTTTACACATACTACAAACCCTATGATGTTTAATCCATGTGCACACAAATATAATAGACACCAAAGGACTGTACCATATCAACATACAACTCTAATGAACCAAAGAAGTTCAACCGTTCAATCTAAGAACAAAGAAACTACACAAACATGACATAGATCATAGGATTATAACTTATAGCATCAAACACCATATTTACATAGGATGGTACAGAGGTGTGTGGGAGGATGAACCACTGCATGCTAGGAGGATTAGGTGATGGAGATGGCGGTGAAGATGGTGAAGATGGTGAAGATGGTGAAGAAGGCGGCGGTGGCGCGGGGGACTCCTTCCCCGCCGCCGGTATCATGGGGGAGCACCGCCCCTTAGCCCCTTCCTTCATGGATTCTTGGGAGCCCTCTCCCATGGATATGGGATCCATGGGGAGGCAAAAACATGGCTTTGGTGGCTGCAAATTCGTGGTTGGTGGTGCCATGGACGAATTAGGTTTCCTCCCTTTATATAGCTTCTTGAATTCTCGTCACCCCATCTTGGACTGCAGTAAATCAGGCCTAGAAAGCCCGTCCGGACTTGGAATCAGCTAAATTTTATGTTCAGAATGTTTGTCACGAAATTTCCAACAACTTTGTAGTTGAAGAGTTTTCTGTTTGACTCCGTCTTCGACCCGAAACGTGACCATCTTCAAAAACAGTTCTGAGACAGATTTCTGGAAAAATCCCAATTTGACTTCAACAAGGTTTCCACTTGTATTTTTGGTAATTCCTACATATCAAAGTGTAAAACAAGAACATTATGCACTTTTGCAACTATTAGTAGGTTAGTCCAAATAAATCATAAACTTTATACAAAAAGGTGTGTCAAAAGCATATTATTAACATAAAACCATCAAAAATTATAGATACGTTATGGACGTATCAACATCCCCAAGCTTAGTTCATGCTCATCCTCGAGTAGGTAAACGATCAAAACAATATAATTTTTGAGGTGACATGCAGACAACACAATCTTGATTATCATTATTGTAAAATCATTGATAGCTAGAATTAAGGTACTCTAAACATGAATCATGAAAGATAGAGTTCTAACAATAAGACATAGCAACTATGTTGTAACATAAAAAGGCACAAACAAAAGATTCATGAATAACAATACTTTGCAAGACGTTTGTCTGTTTCACATAAAGAAAGCATAATGAGAATGGTATTCAGCTTGTCCCTCATAAAGTAGCAAAACATAAATGCATAGGACACCTTCAAAGTTCATAAGGGTGACTAGATACAAATAGTTTAGGAACAAGCAATATCAAAGTTATGCATCAATCAACAAGTCTTGGGACAATGCACATAGAACTAAGAATGACAACTATGCTCTCTTAATTGGTGCATAAAGATAGAAGGTGGAGATTCAATATAAAAGTGGAAGAAAGCCTTCATAGAAGGAAGTAGGGATTCAAGTCTCATAAAGAGCTTCTAAAAATTATGGTACTTATTAGCATTCAGCTCTCATTGTCCCTATCATAAGCATCTTGAAGTGATTAAGGCTAAAGTGAACAAACTATGGAGTATATGCTTGACAAAGTATAAGTTGGAAATCTCATGTCCCTTGAATACGAGGGTCGCTCCTCATGCTACTCAAGTTTAGTTATCGGTAAGTTCTTGTCATAGTAAGTACATATGTATCATAGAGAACTACCAAGTACCCCTTTCCCGATGATACGGAACAATCTCCATATCAAAAGGCAAGCAGCCAACGAGCATCTCAGCAATCTTCTTATTTACCATGTGAAAATGATGTTTTTTTTCTCTTTCCTCTTTTCTCATCTCTTTTTTTCTTTTTTTCTCAATCTCTATCTCTTTTTTATAGGAAGAATGCTTCATAGATTGGTCATTATGATTACGCTGCAGGTTTCCACCATGATTAGGTATGGATTAGACCGGCGGCCCAGGCATTTCTTCAACACACATACATAACTCCATGGACTTACAAGCTCCCCTTTTATTTCACACCGACGACATCCATAGACAAAAGAGCATGATGTCAACTAGGTACAATGTACAAGTGCAATGTTGAAGGCGTTCCCCATGACAGCATGGTTATGCTAATCCCCAACATATAAGTGCAAGCATATACAACATAGATAACACAATGGTTCAAGTTTATTAGGGGCAAGAAAAGTAAAGTGTGCCATCAAGTTAGTGAGAGATTTAATCACTAGTTTTCTCATAACAAGTTTAATTTGGAAGGTAGATAAAAGCATGAATATACTTGGAATAGAAAATGCTAATAGGTAGGTATGGTGGACTCTTTGGGATAACTTGGTTTTATTTGGAGTTGGATGCATGAGTGGAACTCATACTTGGTTATGGAGGCTAGCAAAAGACTGGGAGCGACCAACTAAAAGAGCAATAATGTCCATAATCATGCAAAATGACAAAACATCATTAATTAAAGCATAAAGTGATACTACAAGTCGAAAACTAAAGGATCATAAAGGCTATGGTGACTTGGGATAGTCATAACATGGTGTGAGCATGCACCCAGTCAACCCAAATAAAGCATCAAAGGAGAATACCACAATACTATGCTTTAATATGCTAAAACAACGCATGATTCTTTTAAGGCACATTAAGCAATCTCAGTTTTTTATAACATGTCATGCTACAGAAAAAATCACTAAGAATAAAGCCAAAAAAATATCAAGCATGACATGACAAAGCATAGGCCACCGTCAAAAACGAGCTCCTTTTACCACTTAATCATGAACTTTTCCTACTCTTTTCCAATCCAAACCACACTTATTTGAAAACTAATGTATGAAAGAGGGGGTCCAACCAATTTATTCAAGAAAACTAAGCAAAACAAGCAAACAAAAACCAAAAACGAAAACAAAGACGCTCCAAGAACAACACAACTGTGCATGAAACAATAAAAATGAAGTGTTTGGAAGAACCTGAGACTTTTATTGATGAAGAAGGGGATGCCTTGGGTATCCCCAAGCTTTGACGCTTGTACTTCTTGGATATTTCTTGGGGTGACACGGGGTGGCATCCCCAAGCTAGAGCTTTAGTCCATTCTTCATCTCATTACATTATTCTTTCCTTAACACCTGAAATTTTCCTTCATACAAAACTTCACATAATCTTCATTAGCAACATTAGTGTACTCAAGATAATAAGTCTTTGGGTTCAATTTGAACACCAATAAAACTTCCATTAAAACACAAGATACTGTAGCACTTCCCTTAAAAAGCTCAATTCCCCAAAGAGAACCCAAAAAAGAAATCAACAAGAAGCAAATGCAAATAATGGCAGAAATCTGCCAAAACAGACCAGCAGATAGAAACCAATTTTTTCGAAAACCTTGTGTTGCTCAAATCGAAAAGTGTTGAACTAACGAAAGTTTTATAACAACCTGGGGCAGAAGCACAAAACATTACAGCTCAAACCGACGTACAGAGAATTTACACGAATTTTTGCAGCGAAGCGCAAAAATCTGTTTCGGGACAGGAACTTTCCCAAACATTACTTCTCTCTCATTAGAGGTTACTCTTGGCACAAAAAGCAAATAAAAAGGATAAGGAGAGGTTATTACTGAAGCAATAACTTCCAAGACTCAACTAAAACTTTTGGGTTATCTCCCAATAAGTACTTTTCTTTAACGCCTTTAAGTTAGGCATAGGAGCAAGATTCAAGTATTTTCGAATGAATAAGCATTAAGATGAATACCAGAAATATCTTTATTTTTCAAAGCTTCATACATTCCTACAAGTTTTTAACTGAAAAGCTTCCATGTAAGATTTGTTTTGGTTTCATAGGCATGAACACAAGTGTTCAAGGTCGACCCCCACTTAACCATTACTCATCTTTCCAATCACTTTCCTTTTTGAAAACATTTTTAGGTAACAAGTACAACTAATTTTTTTTGTAATTAGCATTCCCTATCCATACTAAGATAGAGAACAACTTAAAACTAAAAGTAAAACCTACTTAGAGATAAAGTAAACAAGTGCACACAAGAATATTCACCCACACGCTATTGCTCCCCGGTAACGGTGCGAAAAAAGGTCTTGATAACCCACAAGTAAGAGTGTCGAACCCAACGAGAAGATAAAGGTAGGATAAATGTTCTCTTAAGTTCTATCAACCACTGATACAACTCTACGCACACTAAACGTTTGAAATAAAACTAGAGCAACAATACGGGTAATAGTGATAGTTTTGCATGATAATAAATAACAAGAAAGTAAAGCTAGTTGATGTAGCAATAAAATACACTAAACTAACAGAACCATGAGTGTGGAATAGTGGTGGTAATTGTGGTGGCTTTGTCCAAGTTTAAATAGCAAATAGATCAGGTTCATTATCTTTGATGCAGTTTTCTATGTGGGAGAGGCTAAATATACATGCGCTTCACTACTTGGAATTACATGTACTATATGGTTGGATTGTTAGCAAACATCCGTAAGTACTAATAAATGTATTAAGGTTTCCCCAACCATAGCCTTAAGTTTAATGGTCCTCTTACTCCTATACGTGCAACGTTCCGGTTTGCGTCCTTAGGTTTCTGTCACTCCAGCAGAACTCCCCTCTTCCTTTTACACATACTATAAACCCTACGATGTTTAATCCATGCGCATACAAATATAATGGACACCGAAGGACTGTACATATCAACATACAACTCTAATGAATCAAAGACGTTCAACCATTCAATCTAAGAACAAACAAACTACACAAACATGATATAGATCATAGGATTATAACTTATAGCATCAAACACCATGTTTACATAGGACGGTACAGAGGTGTGTGGGAGGATGAACCGCTGCATACTAGGAGGATTAGGTGATGGAGATGGCGGTGAAGATGGTGAAGAAGGCGGCGGTGGCGCCGGCGCCGGCGCGGGGGACTCCTTCCCTGCCGCCGGTATCATGGGGGTGCACCGCTCCTTAGCCCCCTTCCTTCATGGCTTCTTGGGAGCCCTCCCCCATGGAGATGGGATCTATGGGGAGGCAAAAACGTGTCTTTGGTGGCTACAAATTCGTGGGTGGAGGTGCCCTAGGCGAATTAGATTTCCTCCCTTTATATAGCTTCTCGAATTCCCGTCACCCCATCTTGGGTTGTAGTAAATCGGGTCTAGAAGGCCCGTCCGGACTCGGAATCAGCTAAATTTTGTGTCCAGAACGTTTGTCGCAAAATTTCCAACAACTTTGTAGTTAAAGAGTTTTCCGTTAACTCCGGCTTCGACCCAAAACGTGACCATCTTCAAAAAGAGTTCTGAGACAGATTTCTGGAAAAATATCAATTTGACTCCAACAAGGTTTCCACTTGTATTCTTGGTAATTCCTACACATCAAAGTGTAAAACAAGAACATTGTGCACTTTTGCAACTATTAGTAGGTTAGTCCAATTAAATCATAAACTTTATACAAAAAGGAGTTTCAAAAGCATATTAGTAGCATAAAACCATCAAAAATTATAGATACGTTATGGACATATCACGTGACAATGTTCTTGAATATGTAATCGACATATTAGTGAACAATGTGTTTGGTATTAAGAATGATTAGAGAATTAGATGGATGAAATTCAACTTGAATTAAATATAGTGGATCTCTGTGATTAGATCAACATGTTTAATGAACATTAAAAGTCAAATTACTTTGGGAATTCTAAAAGTGTTCAGAAGGACCTAGTTGAGGTTCTGAACCAAGTTCAGAATGGATTCAAGACAGAAGTGGTTCTTACTTGAACGATTAGGAGAAGTATTGAGCAATGACTCGGTATTTATGACAATGGTTGAAATAGGGAAAAGGATGCACTTCGCAACTATGCCTTGGCCATAGTTTTTCCAAGGTAAAACCCATGTTGTGTGTACTTGACATAATGTGACCCATGTTCTTAGATATAAAGAACAAAGATTCTAGAGTGATTCCTGAATCACTGAATCAGAGTTACGTTTTAACGCGTCAAAAGCGTGGCTGGACATCAAAATGAAAGTGTTGCACTTTGATTAGAATTTACATACATATAGAAGTATTAGGATACTTCAATGTTTGCAATTATAATTTTGGTCTAGAGAAAGTTCGACTTTCGACTAAGTGTGTTTTATAGTTATACATGATATCTTGAAAGTTCTATTGACTCATAGATCGTCATTGTATAAGCTAGAAAATAGAAGTCTCACTTTGTCACCAAAATGCTATAACACATTATATGATAATGGTGTGAATGTCCAATAGTTGACATTAATCATTTGCAAAATAGGACCATGTGAATCTAGTGAAACAGATTTAGGACAGTAACTCCTCCATGAGCAAGCATGATCAGTAAACGCATATGAGGTATGGTTTATGATTAGTAGCAATGCAGCTGGATTATTTGTACTCTAGTGCAAGTGGGAGACTGAAGGAGATATGCCCTAGAGGAAAATAATAAAAGGGTATTATTATCATATCTCATTAGTTCATAATAGTTTTATATCATGCTATAATTGTATCAAGGGGAAACATTGATAAGGTGTGGTATACAAACAATCCAGGTCTCTAGTAGCCTCTATTCAACTAGTTCATTGGGCAGACGATGGCCAAGGTTTCCTGATCATGGGCTAAACAAAAATCACTAACAATGAAGTCATATCATCTGTAATGATGTGATGGACACTTCCCACCAATGATTGTTGCAACACGATCATGTCACTTAGCTCACGTTGCAATTGTCAAGAAACAGATTGTCCTAATCCTTAGACCATGAGATCATATCAACAACTATTACCGGAGGGTGCTTTGACTGTATCAACTGCATCTCGTTACATGGTGGCTATAAAGGTACAAGTTGGGTATCCAAAGGAGCATGCAGAGGCAATATGCTTCAAGAGCGGGAATTGTTCTCTTGTGTGACGGGAAGATACAACTGGGCCCACTCGGTGAATTATATCTATGTTGCGCAACACATGACTAGGTCATGGAGATGGTATTTCACGGGAACGAGTAAAACAGTACTTGTTGGGAACGAGATTGAACGAGGTATGGTGATACCGATGATCAAACTCGGACAAGTATTGTATTGTGAACAAGGGAATTGGATATATCGTTTCAGGTTCGAACACAATGGAGAATCGTGGAGTGCATAGGGGTCAACATGGGCATCCCGGTTCCTCTATTGATAATTGATATGGATCATGTCTATAGCATTCACGAACAGAGGGAAACACGCTTAAGGGCGATACAACGCTTGGAGATCATCCTGATAGATGGAATCACAGAAGAGAGAGAAATCAGAATCGTTCCAGAGAGATCCAAAGTTGTTCGGAGAAACAAGGAAAGGAAAAAAGCCGAAAGGTATTTCGGATAAATGACAATTTATAATATATATTTATTATATGTTAATTATGAATTAATATATTCTAAATAATATTTAAATTAAGATTTATAAATGTGACTTTATTATTAGGCCTAATTCCTAGAGGAAATTAATCTAAAAAGAAACCACAGAAAAAAAGGGTAAAGAAACAACAAGCTGGGTTGTTTTTGAAACAACCCACGTGGGCGGTTCTTATTAACCGCCGCGCACGTGCAGCAGGCAGACGAGGTCGTCCTGGCCGATGCGGGCTACAGCCGACAGGCAGCCCACCGGGCAGGCCGGCTCGAGGCCCGCCTGGAGTGGGGCGCTGGGCGCTAGGCGCCGGTGGGCTAGCGCACGCCAGGCCGGCCCAGCTGGGTCGCTGCCGCCACGGGCAGCTGCTGGGGCGTAGGGTGCGCCATGGCCAGGGCCCACCCGGTCGGCGCCGCTTTACTAGATGCCGCCGCTTGGTGTGACCAACTGTTGGGCCGCTGGGAATTAGCCCATCCGGCTCTCGACGAAAATTCCTGATATTTTCCTTTATCTTTAGTCCCACATGGTGCACCTAAGAGGGAGGGCACACCTCCCTTAGCCTATATAAGGAGGTGCCTATGGGTGGTATTAAACACACAATATTTGAGGTATCCCTTTGGTTGGAGTACTTCTCTCCTCTCTTCTATTGCTTTCGCCGTGGCGCGATCCCAAGTTAGGATTGTGCGCGCAAAGTCAACGCATCTATGGCACGCAATTGTGCTACAGGGATTCCGCTAGGGGATCTACTTCCACAATCCCAACAGGGATCAAGGAGTTCGGGAGTCGTCGCATTGCACAGTATGCATGAGATAACTTGGTGGTGATATTGAAGCTTTCGGGCCATCATACAAGGACCTGGACATGGGGCGACGTGCGAGGATCTTCGCGACCTTGAGGTCAGATGAGTATGACTACATCATCCACGCTCCTGCATGAGCATAACGCTCTCTCGGTCTTCAATGGTACGTTACCATTGTCTTCCTCCATTACTATATTACTTCTAGATAGATCCTAGGGTATTCAGGATGTTCCCGCGTAGTAAATGTTTTTTATTGATGCGGAGACCATACAAATACAACCACTGTGACCTTGACTACAAACAACAAAACTATTATTAAAACCTGAAGAGCGAGATAAACCATCCACTCTAGTCTTGTGCAGCTGGGTCTCCACTACAGAAAGAATCGATGGAGCATGGAATTACGCAAGCAAGCGGAGGTCCCTCACTACTGCAACATCGCACATGCACCGACAATTGAGGCCTTGAGCACTCATTTTGACTGGCGGTCCTCTGAGCCGGAGGCCGTCGAATTGGTCATGGTCTTTTCCTTCATGGGGGCGCATGCTTATTGGGGTGTTTCTGTTCCCTTGCCGACGGGGGAGGTGGAGGAGTCACTGTCATCGGCCCATACCCCATGTCATTTCTGGCCTCAAAAAATCAATATGCTTTTGTGCCCCTTTATCCTTCCCCAAAACAATCGTACTAGGTTTTTTCCATATCAGCATCGGTGCGCTATTGGCTGATCCCTTCACCGTATTACCCTCCTTCGGTGGGCTCCTTTCCGTTAGGCTAGCTTCCACTTATGTACACTTGAGATTTTCACTGATAACCGGGTTAGCATCGCTACTGTGGCATGTTCCCTGCATGCCACGCCCTTGGCCTCACTCCTACATCTCACGACCTCATCCTTCCTGCATGTCGTAGCCCGGTGCACCACGCCCACATCCATCTCCCCTTCCTCCTTAGCGACTAGGTGCCCCGCCATAGAAACGAGCCCTATTCCATGGCGTATCACCCAATAGCCATGTACCATATGCCAGCTTCCCAGGTGAGTGCTCACCGGTTCTGAATTCCTCCTCCTCATGCCCGAGGAGTCCACAAACCCCATAGAACCTGGGGATTTTTCATACTTCACTCCCATGATTATGGCTTTTCCTCCCTCTGGTTTGAAATAAATAAATCATGTTAAGGATCTCCTCACATCAAGCTAGGCTCTAGCCCTCACATAGTCACCACCATCTGATCCCGAGCTATTCATATCAATAGCAATCATCTCACCAACATTCTTTCCAAGACCTGAGGCCAGATCCTTCTTGCCAGAAAGTTCAGGCACATCAAGGATTCGCACCGATGCTTGAAAGTGATTCAAAGAAACTGTTGCAGTGTTTTACCTGTTGTCATACTTCTCTATGAGCATGCCATGATCTTAGAATAACCATGAACTCTGCTCAGTTATCCTTTTCAAGTCTCCAAGGCAATTCACTTGCACCAAAAATTGTTTTCCTCTAGATCATGAAAGATAACCTCCTGCGTGAGTGCCCAAGAGAACCTCAACATATTATTAAGCGATATAGCGTTGTAGGGTTTGGTAGTCAGCAATCTTAGCACCGCCATCCACTTCGCACTCTCCTTCAAGGCTTCCATCTCCTTCTAGGCCACAAAGAGGCCATCGATGTCCTCTTCCTTGAGATTCAGACAACAGTTCTTCAATCATCGGCTCTGACCCTGATTGGGATCCCTTCTCCATCGCCCCCTCCTTTCCTGCCTCTGCCACCATGATCCGATCTACCCCCTAGGACGAATGGGAAACTGCCAAGGCCTAAGGGCCCAAGTAGCTTGATCACCCGATGAAAGAATAAGAGGGAAAATCAATGGGGGAAATAGTGACCAGCTGCCGATGATCGCTGATCATAGGTTGTGTAGCTAAACCCTAGTCGCCTAGGTATTTGTTTGATCGATCTTGGAAGTCCTGGAAACTGCAGATACGCATGGTGTAGAATTAGGCATGTGGTTGAGAAACTGGCCTAATAAGCGGATTGGTCTTTCTTTTCTTACTAGGCTTTAACCAAGAGTTGTGGGACGGAAGGACTGGGGGCACTGTTACTAGGCTTACCGGGGCATTTCTTAATACTAGCAAACATATATAAGTAAGATTTAAAATCGACTAGGGGCCACTGCCCCCACTAAGAATATTGTGTATCCGCCCCTACCGTCAGCTCCATATCCAAGCAAATCAAAAAAATCCCAACACCAGTAGCTCTCCCCATCACCATGACAACAAGATCTACCGCTGAAATGTTTAGATGTTCTAGAACTGGAGCAACCATGGTCTTATTCTTCATGGAGGGGAGGAAGACACCATTCTCACCTTCAGCTCTACCCACCAGAGCACCATGAACAAGAGTAGCTGCACTCCAAGCTGCCAAGCACCGCCCGATAACCTCGGCAACCAAAACTCCATCGACGGACTGGGGCACAACCCAAACCCTAACCCTACAAGATCTACCACTACGCGTATCTACGAGGGGGCCTAGCCTCCTCTTCCCCTTCCCTCCATCTATCGTGTCCACCAGAGTGAAGGAAATATGCCCTAGAGGCAATCATAGAGATGATTGTATTTCATGTGTATCCATGAGTTATTATAATGTTCCTTGAATATCCATATACCAGGCAACTTGTATTGATTGGCAATTATGTGAATTGTTTGTGAAACTCTTTACTTGTATGGTTATCTAATAATTGTCCCTAGTCGGAGTTCATGCGAGGACACACGTGAATATTAGACTAGCACATCGATTGGTTGATGACTATGTTTCACAAGTCATTGACATGGAGATGTCAAACCAATGATGTGGACACATGTTATGAACATGGGGTTGGACTGACCCAACATGAGACTAGCAATAATACTTGCAGCTCTCTCTACACATCGTGTACGTTTTGTCCTTAGACCTGAGATTGTCGCATGTACTTGAGATGTGGATCGACCTACTTTGGGGCTATCAAACACTACTCCGTAACTGGGTAGTTATAAAGGTAGCTTTCAGGTTTGTCCTGATACATGCTGCAAGGCATCGGTCAATCAAGATGGGATTTGCCCCTCTCTACTTGAGAGAGATATCTCTGGGCCCCTCGAGTGATCGGATCCAGAAATGCATGGCCGTGCTACATATGGTTAAGAGTTAACCTAGTAAAGGGATTCTGAATCACAGTATCGAGAAAGAGAGGTCAGCTTAGAGCTAGACCAAATATCGCGAGGCAAAGGGAAAGACATGTACTCAACCTTGTGATGGTTCGTCCGAATGATCTTTATATGCGTTTAGGAGTTGGCACGTCTTGCTAGAGGCCGCTACCAACTATTGACGGAGTAAGTGTACTCGCGTCATGTCTATACGTGTATGAACCTATAGGGTCGCACACTTTAGGGGCTGGAAGCCTAATGAGGATTGGATCCGAATTAGACCAGGCTTAGGCTGCTAATGGGCTGCTAATGTAGAAGCCCACCAGGGATGCCTATATAAGAGAGTGAGGCGAGCTGAAAAAGAGAGAATTCCACCCAGCCGCCACTCCTCTTCCGCCTATGTTGCACGCGCAGACCTAGCAGTCTGGCGTGTGACGGCTTCCACTCCGGACGTGTGGATACCTCGGAGGTGCTGCATCTGTAGCACTTGGACGAGCCGCGCAAAGGGGAGCTGCTCGTGGGACGAGGACGAGGAGGAGACGTAGAACATCTACACTACCGCAACGTGCTTCATCGAGTTCCGCACATCTACACTGCCGCAACGTGCTTCATCGAGTTCCGCACCTGCGCGTCTAGCGGTAATCCTGTGATCTATGACAATAGTATTCCTGGTTGACGCGGTAGAAATTTTTGATTTTACGCTAGTGTAGCCTACCCGTTACCCTACACAGAGAAGAAGGGACAGGAGCCAGGAGATCAGATGAGACTCTCAATGGGGTATCGAAGGAGAGAGAACAATATGGGATAGAGGAGAGTAATTAATTAGTCGATAGTAGGTGTATCGTGCACTATAATAAGTGTTAGTGATACTAGCAACTTACAGAAATGTTTGGGCTTGTCCTTCTCAGTACTTTGGTTGTAAACCAGAAGTTGGGTCTTATAACAGAAAAAATAAAAGGCCAGTGTTATTTTACAATTTTTCTTTTCATTCTTTTGGGTTTCATGTCTTTTGAACTTTTAAATTTTTCTAGCTAACTTTCCAGACAAGAAATCTGAATGTATGAAAAGATATTATATTTCCAACAACTTTTATTCTCCAAAGTTAATTGATCTAGGTATCTATGCCTTTACTTTTTTCATGGAATTTTCTTAGTTTCATAACGGTCACAAGCACCTGTGACTTGCCACTCTCTAAATTACACACTGTGCAAATGCAAACCCAACCCTTAATGGTATATTTTTTGGAAATGGGTGATTTATAATTAAAATAATGTTTACACCCGACCTCTGCATAACCAAGATGCACACAGCCAACACCCTTCCACCGGGAAACAAAAATAAAAACAACTAGGCAAAAAGTATAAATAATTGTCTGATAAACAAAACGCCTAGATAGATGGAAGATCAAATCCGCGGATAACGCTACCATCCATGTCGGGAAAAAATATCCCTCGTCATATCCTTCAAGCGTGTACATCCCTTCGTAAACAGGTCTCGAAACTTCACACGTTGCAGAGAGGACCATAAACGCTGAGTAGCTATGCTCTAGTAGATAACCTGCAACTGAGAAGACAATTTATCATTAAAAATCTTATCATTTCTACATAGCCATAGAGATAAAATAATGGAAAGCTCTCCCACCCTAAACATAATTCTTTACTTATCAGCAATCTCATGTACCCAATTACGAAATACATTTGCAACAAAGAGAGAGGAGATAGGCCAGAAGCTGCTTGAATGATTGATCATATAGAACGAGCGAAATTACATTGAAAGAATAAATGTTTAATTGTCTAATCTTGATGACAAAAACACATTGTTTACTTCCTCGCCAATTCCGTTTTACAAGATTATCTTTTGTGAGAATAATCTCTCGACGTAAGTACCATGCGAATATTTTTTGTCTTTAATGGTATTTTTGTCAACACTCGGATTTTTAGTCCCAAATGCCTGTTATGTCATACATCGCAATCCCAGGATTACCATTTTTGCGAGACATAACAGATTGGATATCACAGTACATCATCCATTACAAACCAATATAAGGTCTTACACGAATAAAGGATCTCATGATCCAGTCTTAATACAACAAGCAGCGGAATAAATAATAAGCGTAGCGGTGGGGTCCATCTTCAGTGGCACAAGCAATGCTGACGATGGAAGATAGTCCTAATTATCATAGCCGTCCTATTGTCCATAATCTTGGTAGTCTCCTTCATAGTCTAGCCATAGGAATAGCCAGGGACAAAAGCCATGAGTACTCTTTAAGTACTCGCAAACTATCACTAACAAGTAAGGTATTGCTAGTAGGGTTGCTAACTCTAAGTTTATTTATAAAACTAAGTTTGAAACCTAAGCTGAGTTCAGAAACAAAGAAAGATAAAATAAAGTTTGAAATCACCTAAGAGGGAACTTAAATCATCATGGTCACAACTCTGTTGTGGTAAAGTCAAGTCACAATTCATTTCATAAGTTGTTTTGAAAATATCTGACAACAGAACAGTATGGCCACTCCAACTGTCCATAACCATGGACGCGGCTATTCGAATAGTTTGACACTCTGCAGAGGTGGTACACTTTCACCACAAGATTCGATACATATGTTAGGGATAACCCTGAATCATCATACTTAGTATGCAGATAATCAAACATAACCTTTCCTTTACACACCCTAGTATAAGCACCTCTCCTATGAGTATGGCCTCCTAACCATGACCATCTGTCATCTTGGGCACTGCATAGGTGGACAACATTGAGAGGTAGCCTCAGCTCAAACCTCTCTCGCGAGGTAACTAATACTAATGCATATAAACTTCTGGCTAAGCCTTACCCAATTCAGGTATTGTGGTTGTACGGTAAAATTGGAATGGTATCGCATCCGAACCCAACCATCAGTTTTTATAAAGGGCTAAGGCTCATGCCTCAACATTTTCATCATCATAAACCATTTGTGTTTCTCAACACATGTCAAAACATCTCAATAGACTGACTCATCATTCCAAGGTTTTCACAATTCTGTTTCACCAAGGGTTCCTCTCTAAAGTGACTCAAGTTTTGATTTAGCTCTAAGCTACTAAGTTAAGAGTGTTCACTAAGGTGGGATGCTAATCTCAATCTCATGCCATAGAATGACATCTAAGGTTATCTAAATAGGTCAAGTTTTAAACTTTTTATGCTACCTTCAAACAGGTAAGGGGACTTTAGTAAAGTAAAGAAAGTAAAAGCTTGAAAATAAAACTTGCTAATGCATCTTGCTTAGATTATCTAGCTTAATTCTAGCTTGCTAAAAATATCTTGCTCAGTTTACTTGAAGTGCTAGGCTTGCAAGTAAAACTTGGAAGGGTTAACTTGTATAGTGCCAGCTTGCCTTGGGTAGTGGAGTGGTTGAAGTTTTCTTCCTCCTCCTCTTGGTAGAACTCCTCCTCCTCAAAAGCTTGGTCGGTACTATCATCTATAAATACATACGGAGTACACAATCACCAAACAATACTTAACTAGTCTACTCAGCACTCTAAGGTACACATTTGATGATCTACTATCATCACAAGCATCACAAGGTTCTATTAACTAGCTTCATTCTTTTTATTTAAGAAAAGTAATTTCTACTCATTGAAAATAACTAAGATTTAATATTCTCCAATTAAAATATGGGCTCATGTGGACACATGTCATCACCACATATTCTAACATATGGGAATGTGATTTAAAGTTCGGATCACATTTTAATAAGTTTAAGTTTAATATTTAATGATTTAAAGTGACTATAAATGCCTATATAGCACTAATTTGGTACTAGTCCAAAGTCACTGGATGTAAACCTTAATATTATTACATATTCAGATAGGTATGGTTAAATGTGATTTTTGAGAGTTGGAATCAACTCAAAAGCTATTAGACTTGATTTTATAAAAATGTTTGAATGTGCAAATGCTTTTGTCTTGTTATTTTTACTAGGAGAGATCTCTAACTCTAAATGAATTAAATCCAATGGGCTTGGATAGATCTTTTCAGAAGCATTCCAATAAAATTGGAATCACTCAATTTGGTTCAGTAAATCTTCCTTAATTGATTTTTGAACTAAGGGACATAATTGAGTTTAAACCAAAATAGAAAAGTCTATATTTGAATTACTAGGTCGCGCGGGAAAGGAAATGGGCCGGCCCAGTGACGCTTAGCGGCACAGAGGGCGGCTGACAGGTTGGTCCCGCTTGTCAGCGAGACTTAAAACCCGAAATGTTATCAAGCAATCTGGGCCACACGATTATAACGTGGATCAACGGCTCCCAGTCGTCATTGACGACAGACTCGTCGCCGGCGAGAACAAACCCTAAACAGTCGGTGGGGGTCAACTGGGGACGTACCAGGGCTCCAGCTAGTGCGACAAGGCGTGCGATCGAACTTGACGGCAACGGCGTACTCAGGCGAAGTCACGGCAGGGGCTGCGGTGGACAGAATCGACGGCAGCGTCTCCTCCTCTACAGCGGGCTCCTCCGGTGCAATTTCGGCCAACTACGGCTCGAGCGGCTCCGGCAAGAGAGGGGAAATGTTCAGGGGAGAGAGGGGAGTGGAATGGTGTGAGGAATTCATGCTGGAGAGGCCTTCTTATATAGGCGCGAGGGTGAGACCGAGAGGTGTGGGAGGAGCTCGTCGGTGACGACGGCATAGGGGGCTACCGGTGTGGGTGAGGTAGGCGGACGGTGGGCGGTTCCCTGGCGGTCAGCTACGGCGCAATGGCGTGGCTAGGGGCGGTGGCATATGGTCGGGAGAGTCACGCGCTCTAGGAGACAGAGGCGGTGCTCGACACGGCGCTCGGCGACTATGGGTCGTGCGGCGGTGCACGACCGTGTCTAGCGGGGTGCTGGGGTCGAGGCAGAGCGGCACACGCGGTCTGCGGTCGAGGCGCGGTCTGTGGCATGCTGGCGGTGAGGGCGCTCTGGCCGCGCGTAGAGAGAAAAGGCGGCGAGGCTGGGGAGTGGTCCAGGGGTTATCTACGGTCGTGGGGTGGACCGTGGATGGCGGTGAGGTCATGCCTCCCTTCCTAGAGTGGCGGAGAGGGGCTGGTGGTCGCCTGTGGCTTGGGCAAGGTTGGCCGGCGGGCATGTCCTCGGGGTGGCACGACACTGTGGTGCTAGGCCAATTGGTAGGTCCTTAATGACTTGGTTGGGTCTGGGGAGACAAATCCATTGACTAGGGTTCAAATGGTTCGACAAAATTTGATCAAAAACAGTAATAGTTAGGCCAATTTGATTGTGCCCACAAGGTGTTTGACAAAATGGCCAAAAGAAGAAAACTTTTGAATTTTGAAATGAAATTTGGTGGAGTTGTTGATCACATGCTTGAGCATCTCTGGTTGCTTTGGATCTTTAAATGGAGTTCATTTGAGTGGTTTTTGAAAAAGTGTGATCTAGATACATACACTTGATTCAATTTTCAAATGCCATTTAAAATTAGTGTTTGAATGTTTTTGGAAGATAACAAAGTGGGCCTTGGCACATCACTACTTGTACTAGCAAGGGGTGCAAATATCCACAATTGTCTCTGTTAAGATTTGAGTTCTAGGAATAGCCAAAGTAGGCTAGGTGATTAAAATGGCACAAATGACCATTTGCTTATTTTATTCTCTTTGATTTGTTTTTCTTTGGGATTTGCTTGGGAATGATCTAGATGATGTTTAATCCACCTTAGAATCATTTTACAATCAATGGATCACTCAAACATGGCAATTCAAAACAACTCCTAAATTATATGAACACACATATGAATGATTAATGATTTTTAAATGGAAAAGTTTTTGTTAACCCTAAATTGGGTAGGTTTGATCTTGACTAACTTTGGATTAGAGTTTTGGGATTTTACAAACCTTCCCCCTTAAATAAATCTTGTCCCGAGATTTACGAAAGAAAACTAGGAACTAAAGAGATCTGGGAACTCTGTACTAATGTAATCTTCTCGCTCCCAAGTGGCTTCTTCTTCGATATGGTTGCTCTATTGAATCTTGAGAAATTTGATACTTCTGGTCCTGGTGGTTCTATAAGCTTCTTCCAAGATACGGATGGGCACTTCACGATATGTCAGGTCCTTGTTGATATCAACAGCTCGGTGATCGATGTTCTTGAAAACTTTGGTCTTCTCCGGCACTTCTAGGCATTTGTGAAGTAACGAGATATGGAACACATTGTGGATGGCTGACATCTCCTCTGGCAGTTCCAGTTGATACGATACTTCTCCTCTGCGATACAGAATCTTGAAGGGCCCAATATATCTAGGGGCTAACTTTCCTTTCAGACTAAAGCGTTGGGTTCCCTTCAATGGTGAAACCTTGAGATATACAAAATCTCCGACATTGAAAGTCAGGTCTCTCCTTCTCTTGTCAGCATAACTCTTCCGCCTGGATTGGGCGGTCTTGAGGTGTTCACGGACTTTGTGAACTTTCTCTTCAGCTTCTCGGAGAATGTCAGGTCCAAAAATCTGACTCTCTGCTACTTGCGACCAATTCCAAGGGGTATGACACTTTTTTCCGTATAGGAACTCAAATGGTACCATTTGCAGACTGGCTTGATAATTGTTGTTGTATGAGAATTCTGCGAAAGGCAGGCAGTCTTCCCATTTTGATTCGTACTCCAACACACAAGCTCTCAACATATCTTCTAGGATTTGGTTGACTCTCTCAGTCTATCCATCAGTTTGCGGGTGATAAGCGGTGTTGAAGTTCAACTTGGTTCCTAATCCTTCCTGGACTTTCTGCCAAAATCTCGAGGTAAATTGGGTTCCTCGATCTGCTACTATGGTCTTGGGGGTTCCATGTAGACTAAAAATTCTAGCAATATATAGCTCTGCTAGCTTCGAACTCTGGTAGGTTGTCTTGACAGGTATAAAGTGAGCTACCTTGGACAGTCTATCAACGATGGCCCAGATTGAGTCATTTCCCCTACTAGAGGTAGGCAATCCGGTGATAAAGTCCATTCTGACGGAATCCCATTTCCATTCCGGAATCTGCAATGGTTGCAATAGTCCTGCGGGTCTCTAATGCTCTGCTTTGACTCTTTGACAGATGTCACACTTGGCGATGTAGCTTCCGATTTATATCTTCATCTTGTGCCACCAAAATTGCTCTTTCAAATCTTGATACATCTTCGTTCCTCCGGGGTGGATAGAATAAAGAGTATCATGAGCTCCCTGCATGATAACTTGCTTCAGCTCCGAATCTGCTGGCACATAGATACGGCCTTTGTACCACAGAACTCCTTCTTCGTCTTCAGTGAATCCAGGTACCTTTCCTGTACCAATACGACGTTTGATTCTGTCGATACTTTCATTTCCCTTCTGGGCTTCCTTGATTTGGCTGATTAATGTGGGTTGAAGTTCAATGCTAGCTAAAAATCCTTTGCTAACTAGCTCAGTTCTAAACTGCTCCAACTCCTCATGCAAACTTGGTTGCTTATCCTTGATCATGGTGTTTAGCTTACACGGCAATTTGCTAAGAGCATCCGCTACCACATTGGCTTTGCCAGGGTGATAATGAATGTCAAGGTCATAATCCTTGATTAACTCTATCCATCTCCTTTGCCTCATATTCAGCTCCTTTTGAGTGAAAATATACTTCAAGCTCTTGTGATCTAAGTAAATCTCACAGCGATTTCCCATAAGATAATGATGCCATGTCTTCAATGCCAAAACTACGGCTGCTAACTCAAGATCATGGGTCGGATAGTTCTACTCATGCTGCTTCAGTTGCCGAGACAGATACGCGATGACTTTGCCTTGTTGCATCAATACACGTCCGAGACCTATCTTGGATGCATCACAGTACATGTCAAATGGCTTCTTGATATCTGGCATAATCAAAATTGGGGCTGAAATCAATCTCTTCTTCAGTTCTTGGAAACTGGCTTCACATTTGTCGGTCCATTCAAACTTCTTGTCCTTCTTCGACAATTGGGTCATGGCTCTAGCGATGCTCGAGAATCCTTCTACGAACTTGCGGTAATATCCCGCCAATCCGAGAAATGCACGGACTTGGGTTTGAGTGGTGGGGGCTTCGCATTCTTCGACATCTTTAATTTTGGTGGGATCAACAGAGACTCCTCCGGTAGACACAATGTGTCCTAGGAATCCTACTTCTTTCAGCCAAAACTCACATTTGCTGAACTTGGCATATAACCGATGCTCTCTTAGGGTTTCTAGGATTATCCTCAGATGTTGCTCATGCTCTTCTTCTGACTTGGAGTAGATAAGGATATCGTCGATAAACACCACGACAAACTTATCTAGGAAATTCATTAAGATCTTATTCATGAGATTCATGAAATAAGCAGGGGCATTGGTTAATCCAAAAGACATAACCGTATACTCGTATAAACCATAACGAGTAGTAAAGGCGTTCTTCGGAATATCCGTTGCGCGAATCTTAAGTTGGTGATAACCAGTCCTAAGATCAATCTTTGAGAATACCTGGGCACCAGTCAACTGATCAAATAGATCCTCTATCTTTGGCAAAGGGTACTTGTTTTTGATGGTGACGTCATTCAGCTTCCTGTAATCTGTGCACAAATGGTTTCCTTCATCTTTCTTGTCAACGAATAACACTGGTGATCTCCATGGCGATGCACTTGGTTGAATCAAGCCTGTTGCTAACATAGCATCCAACTACTTCTTCAACTCTACTAACTCTGAGGGGTTCATGCTATAGGGTCTCTGGGCTATAGGTCCGGTTCCGGGGATTAGTTTGATAATAAACTCAATATCCCTATCCCGGGGCATACCGGGCAGTTCATCTGGGAATACGTCAGGGTATTCACAGACTACTCTGACTTGGTCTATGGTGGGTAGGGCTAGACTCGTGTTGCACTTGAATTGACGAGGTAAGGTTTCAGATATATGCTCTAATGTTACTCCAGAGCTACTGGTCATGGTGATGGCTTTCTTAGCACAGTCTATCAGTCCTTTATGCTTTGACATCCAATCCATTCCTAGTACTACTTCCAATCCATTGGTTCCAAGTACTATTAGATTAGCATAAAAAAAACTATCCCATGTATTCTGATAGGCACAGCTTTGCAAAATTTTCTAGCTTTTGTAGTTGAACCGAGGATTTGGACTATCATGACATGCTTCAAGTTGGTTGGGTGGATCTTACTAGTGCATGCAAATTCTTCGGTGACAAATGAATGTGATGCTCCCGAATCAAATAATACCCTTGCTAAAACTGAGTTGACAGAAAACATAGCCAGCACTACGTCTGGTGCTTCTTGGGCTTCTTCTGCGTTCATGTGGAAGAGAAGGCCGTTGCGGTTGTGAGGGTTCCCTGGGGCAAATCTTCTCCCTGGTTGAACACGACGCTGCTGTTGAGCTGAGGCATTCACATTAGCAGTGGCGGCAGTCTTCTTGGGGCACTCATTGGAATAGTGGCCCTTCACTCCACACTCGAAACAAGTGATTTGAGGCTTGTCTTTAGCTGCGACAGGCACAACATTGCTTCCTGTTCGGGGTGCAGTGTTGTTGTTGTTGTTGCTCTTGGGGGGTGCACAGTTGAAATTACTAGTGTTGTCGGGGTTGTTGTTGTTTCCTCCGGACTTCACATTGCCTTCGCTATGGTTGGGGTAGCTTGGGCGAACCGTTGGGGGTCGGTTGTTCCTCGGTGCATACCCTGCAGACGGGTTGGGATGGTACTTCTGGTGACTATTGGATCCAGCTTGGTGCATCATACGATGTTTGCGGTTGTCGTTTGCCTGGTTAATCTTCCCTTCCATCTGAATGGCCGAGTTGACTAGCTCTTCGAGATCCTCGAAGCGGATGTTGACAAGGACAGTCTGCATCTCATCATGTAGTCCGTTCAGGAATCTCTCCTTCTTCTTGGCCTCCGTGTTGATCTCATCAGGTGTGTACCTGGAAAGCGACAGGAACCTGTCATGGTACTCCACCATAGTCATTTTGCCTTGCTTCAACTCTCTGAATTCATCCCTCATTCTAGTGACTAGGCCCTGTGGCACGTGGGTGTGGCTGAACTTGATTTTGAAGGCTTTCCATGTCATCACTTGACCATGGTTCATCAGGCGAATGTTGTTCCACCAGGCTCTTGCATCTCCTGCCAATTAGTGGGTGGCAAAGAGAACTTTCTCATTGTCGTCAACTCTGGCTACTTCCAAATTGTTCTCCATTGTTTGTAACCAGTCATCAGCATCTAATGGGTTCTCCGAAGTGCTAAAGATTGGGGGATTGGTATTCTGGAAATTTTTCAGCTTGGATCCTTGATGATCCTGATTTCCATGCCCTTGGTTGTTTTGGGCCATCTGGGCTATCTGATGTAGTGTTGCTAAGTTGGCCTGGCGCTCTGCCCTGCTTGCTTCACGGTCTGCAACTAACATCTGCATAATCTGCAGCATTGGGTCCTGCGATGAGCTGCTCCCTCTGGGGTTTCCACGAGTCATCTGAAGATTGAGATAGATAAAGGGGTAAGAGGGAAAGTTCTAAGGTTCATGGTATTGGGTTTCAAAGCTAAAACTTTTAATTTGACTCAGGTTTTGCAACTAAGTCCATTTCATTCATCCAAACAAGCACACGATACAAACACACACACACACACCACAACAAGGAAGACAGATGGTTTTAAGAACCATTCTTCAAGCTACAATACATTGGGACCGATACATCTCATGCTACGACAATGCTCTAATGCATCTACTCATCATTAATGAAGTCGGAGTCGTCATCGTCGGTGTAGAAGTCCACGGCATCCTCCTCCAGAAAGTCATCGTCATTGCTGAGGTAAGAATCCATATCTCTCTAGATGTCTTCACCCTCCTCTTCTTCCTCCTTTGCTGCAAGTTGAGATTCTTGCTCCTTGATGGTCTTCTCGAGGTCGGCCACCTTCTTGCAAAGACGGTCGATGGTGCGATCTTTCTTTTCGCACTGGTGGCAAAGAGACTGACGGTCCTTGACAAGCAGTGAGAAAGTCTGGGTCTTCTGGGCAGCAATGGCAAGGTTGTGGTTGGCGAACTCCCTAGCATTGTCCAATTCCTTCTGGCGGTCCTACAGCAGGAAGTCAAGGTTCTCCACTTGACGCTTCAACTCCGGGTGACTTGGCATCTCCATTGGCATTCCCATGAAGTCACGTCTTGTATAGTGAACAAAGCGGGTTCCTTGGATTTGGTTGACACTGAGGGCACATAGACGTGCGAGAGCTTCATGCATTTCCCTGGCTAACCCATCTAGCCAGTTGTTCTCTCTTACGGAGAACTGGATTCTCCTGGACGTTGGTGCTTCTATGCTTCCTTGAAGATCAGCGGTGACTAGCCATTGTAAATCTCCTCCTGGGGGTCCAGGAAGTTGAGCTCCAAGAAACTCCGGATGTGGGCGTCCCAATAACTTAGACAGTGAATCTAGATCCCTCTCGAAGATCAGTTGGCCTCCGTTGCCCAACTAGTAGAACTTGCTAAACTGAGTCTCCATCTACAAGAATTAAGGATGAGGAAGTTAGTGAAGTGATCAAGTGTGTCAATTTTTATGTAGTAATGTAAGAATTTGAGGAACATGAATTTGAGAAAAAATGAATTCCCAAGGGTAAGAGAGGAAATAGTTTTTCATAAATACTCACTTTGGTTTTGAAATTAAGTTTTTGTTCGGACGTCCATTCTAACTAGGGTCTCCTATGGTCAGGATGGCTCTAATGCCAACTTGTCAACACCCGGATTTTTAGACCCAGATGCCTGGTATGTCATACATCGCAATCCCAGGATTACCATTTTGCGAGACATAACAGATTGGATATCACAGTACATCATCCATTACAAACCAATATAAGGTCTTACACAAATAAAGGATCTCATGATCCAGTCTTAATACAACAAGAAGCGGAATAAATAATAAGTGTAGCGGTGGGGTCCATCTTCAGTGGCACAGGCAATGCTGACGATCGAAGATATTCCTAGTTATCATAGCCGTCCTGTTGTCCGTCATCTTGGTAGTCTCCTTCATAGTCTAGCCATAGGAATAGCCAGGGACAAAAGCCATGAGTACTCTTTAAGTACTCGCAAACTATCACTAACAAGTAAGGTATTGCTAGTAGGGTTGCTAACTCTAAGTTTATTTATAAAACTAAGTTTGAAACCTAAGCTGAGTTCAGAAACAAAGAAAGATAAAATAAAGTTTGAATCACCTAAGAGGGAACTTAAATCATCAGGGTCACAACTCTAAGTGTGGTTCATTCGACAAATTCCTACCTCTATATCTATCTCTAAGGTGTTTGGGTTTTGCAAAACTCCATAGACATGCAGAAGAGAAATGCTATCCCCACTCCGACCAAGACAGAACTTTTACCAAAAGTTTATTGTGATCTTTTTGTTCAAATAACAATTAAGGTGAAGCAGGGTCAGGAACAACGAATCTCTTTATGATAAACAAATCCATTTTGGTCAAGTCAAGTCACAATTCATTTCATAAGTTATTTTGAAAATATCTGACAACGGAACAGTATGGCCACTCCAACTGTCCATCACCGCGGACACGGCTATTCAAATAGTTTGACAATCTACAGAGGTGGTACACTTTCACCACAAGATTCGATACATCTGTCAGGGATAACCCAGAATCATCATACTTAGTATGCAGATAATCAAATATAACCTTTCCTTTACACACCCTAGTATAAGCACCTCTCCTATGAGTATGGCCTCCCAACCATGACCATCTTTCATCTTGGGCACTGCATAGGTGGACAACATTGAGCGGTAGCCTCAGCTCAAACCTCTCCCGCGAGGGAACTAATACTAATGCATATAAACTTCCGGCTAAGCCTTACCCAATTCAGGTATTGTGGTTGTACGGTAAAATGTGAATGGTATCGCATCCGAACCCAACCATCAGTTTTTATAAAGGGCTAAGGCTCATGCCTCAACATTTTCATCATCATAAACCATTTGTGTTTCTCAACACATGTCAAAACATCTCAATAGAATGACTCATCATTCCAAGGTTTTCACAATTCTTTTTCACTAGACTCAAGGTTTGATTTAGCTCTAAGCTACTAAGTTAAGAGTGTTCACTAAGGTGGGATGCTAATCTCAATCTCATGCCATAGAATGACATCTAAGGTTATCTAGATAGGTCAAGTTTTATATTTTTTATGCTACCTTCAAACAAGTAAGGGGACTTTAGTAAAGTAAAGAAAGTAAAAGCTTGAAAATAAAACTTGGAGTAGGTACTAGTCAAAGTGGTATAACCAAAGCATGCCTAATGCATCTTGCTTAGATTATCTAGCTTAATTCTAGCTTGCTAACAATAGCTTACTCAGTTTACTTGAACTGCTAGGCTTGCAAGTAAAACTTGCAAGGGTTAACTTGTATAGTGCCATCTTGCCTTGGGTAGTGTAGTGGTTGAAGTTTTCTTCCTCCTCCTCTTGGTAGAACTCCTCCTCCTCGAAAGCTTGGTCGGTACTATCGTCTATAAATACATACGGAGTACACAATCACCAAACAATAATTAACTAGTCTACTCAGCACTCTAAGGTACACATTTGATGATCTACTATCATCACAAGCATCACAAGGTTTTATTAACTAGCTTCATTCTTTTTATTTAAAAAAGTAATTTCTACTTATTGAAAATAACTAAGATTTAATATTCTCCAATTAAAATATGGGATCATCTGGACACATGTCATCACCACATATTCTAACATATGGGAATGTGATTTAAAGTTTGGATCACATTTTAATAAGTTTAAGTTTAATATTTAATGATTTAAAGTGACTAGAAATGCCTGATGGGTTCATAGCATGGAAAACAAAAAAATTCTACCGCAAGAACGAACAAAACCCAGATCTAATCTAGATAAAAGCCAAGATCTAATCTATTAGACATGTGCAACGAGATAGATAGGAACTAACCCTCGTAGATCCGAAAGCGTTAGCGATATTAGATCTCGTGGTTGATGTAATCGATCACTTGCCGATCTCAAGATCGTGTGGACGATCCTTCCGGCGCCGCGTTCCGGCAGCGCTTCCGCAGTCGGTCACACGTGCGGAGTCGAAGCAGACCTTCCTCTCCTCCTTCCAGCGAGCAGCGGAGGTAGTAGATCTTCTCCACGGAATCCCAGCAGCACGACGGCGTGGTGGTGGTGGTGGAGTAGAGAATTCTGCAGGGCTTCGCCTATGCCTGTGCAGAAGAAAGGTGGAGGAGAGAGGCGGCAGAGATTGGGAGTTTTGGAGCAGGGCCTGGAGGGGGCGCCCCTGCCCTTCTATTTAAGGGGGGAGGCGCGCCTGGGGAGGGGGAGTCCTAGTAGGACTCCCCTCCTATGGCCGGCGGTGGGAAGGGGGGAGGAGTCCTCCTCCCCCACGAATCCGTGTCTTGCCCCACTAGGTTTCCTTTGACCCTTTCTTGGTTTTCAAGGAAACTCCAAGAAATCCTCTAGAACCTTCCAGAACATTCCGAAACCTTCTAGAATCTCCATACAAACACTTCGGAACATTTCCTAACTTAGAAAATGATCCCCAATATATGAATCTTATTCTCCGGACCATTCCGGATCGCCTCGTGATGTCCCGAATCCAATCCGAGACTCCGAACAACATTCGGTCTCCAACGCATATTCCATATCTACTTAAAACAACTTCGAACCTTAAGTGTGTCACCCTACGGTTCGTGAATATGCAGACATGACAGAGACACATCTCCTATCAATAACCATCAGTGGGACCTGGAGATCCATAATGGCTCCCACATACTCAACGATGACTTCGCGATCGATTGAACCACTTACATACGAAACTAATTCCCTTTGTCTCGCGATACTATACTTATCCGAGGTTTGATCGTCGGTATCTCCATACCTAGTTCTACCTCGTTACTGATAAGTACTCTTTACTCGTTCCGTGATATGTCATCCCTTGTGACCTAGTCACATGCTTGCAAGCTAACTAGATGACATTCCACCGAGAGGGCCCAGAGCATATCTATCTGTCATATGGATGGACAAATCCCAATCTTGGTTCATGCGCTTCAACACATACTTTCAGAATGCCCAATGACACCTTTATAACCACCCAGTTATGAAGCGGCGTTTGATGTCATCAAAGTATCCATCCGGTGATGGTGATTAACATAACCTCATGGTCGAAGGAATAGGTTACTATGTATTTGAAAGCTTACAGCAATACGAACTTAATGACTTGATCTTATGCTACGCTTACTATGGGTGTGTGTGTCCATCACATCATTCTTCCAATGACATAACCTTGTTATTAATCACATCCTAATGTCCATGATCAGGAAACTATGATCATCAATTAATCAACAAGCTAGTTCAACAAGAGGCTTACTAGGGACTCCCTTATGTTTACAAAACACACATGTATTAATGTTTCCGGTTAATACAATTATAGCATGGGATGTAAACATTTACCATAAACATAAAAATATAATAATAACCACTTTATTATTGCCTCTTGGGCATATCTCCAACAATGCCTATATAGCACTAATTTGGTACTAGTCCAAAGTCACTGCATGTAAACCTTAATATTATTACATATTCATATATGTATGGTTAAATGTGATTTTTGAGAATTGGAATCAACTCAAAAGCTATTAGAGTTGATTTTATAAAAATGTTTGAATGTGCAAATGCTTTTGTCTTGTTATTTTTACTAGGAGAGATCTCTAACTCTAAATGGATTAAATCCAACGGGCTTGGATAGATCTTTTTAGAAGCTTTCCAATAAATTTGGAATCACTCAATTTGGTTCAGTAAATCTTCCTGGATTGATTTTTGAACTAAGGAATAGAATTGAGTTTAAACCAAAATAGAAAAGTCTATATTTGAATTACTGGGTCACACGGGAAAGGAAATGGGTCGGTCCAGTGACGCTCAGCGGCGCAGAGGGTGGCTGACAGGTTGGTCCTGCTTGTCAGCGAGACTTAAAACCCGGAACGGTATCTAGCGATCTGGGCCACACGATTATAACGTGGATCAACGGCTCCCAGTAGTCGACGAAGGACTCATCGCCGGCGAGACCGAACCCTAAACGGACGGTGGGGGTCTACTGGGGATGTACCAGGGCTCCAGCTAGTGCGGCGAGGCGGGCGATCGAACTGGACGGTGACGGTGGACTCAGGCGAAGTCACGGCGGGGGCTGCGGTGGACGGAATCGATGGCAGCGTCTCCTCCTGTGCAGTGGGCTCCTCCGGTGCAATTCCAGCCAACTACGGCTCGAGCGGCTCCGGCGAGAGAGGGGAAATGTTCAAGGGAGAGAGGGGAGTGGAATGGTGTGAGGAATTCGTGCTGGGGAGGCCTGCTTATATAGGCGCGACGGTGAGACCGAGAGGTGTGGGCAGAGCTCGTCGGTGACAATGGCACAGGGGGCTACCGGCGTGGGTGAGATAGGCGGACGGTGGGCGGTTCCCTGGCGGTCAGCTACGGCGCAATGGCGCGGCTAGGGGTGGTGGCATATGGTGGGAGTGTCGCGCACTCTGGGAGACAGAGGCGGTGCTTGGCGCGGCGCTCGGCGACTATGGGTCGTGCGGCGGTGCACGGCCGTGTCTGGCCGGGTGCTGGGGTCTAGGCGGAGCGACGCACGCGGTCTACGGTGGAGGCGCGGTTTATGGCGTGCTAGCGGTGAGGGTGCTCTGGCGCGCTCTGGTTGCGCGTAGAGAGAAAGGGCGGCGAGGCTGGGGAGTGGTCCAGGGGTTATCTACGGTCGTGGGGTGGACCGTGGACGGCGGTGAGGTCACGCCTCCCTTCCTGGAGCGGCGGAGAGGGGCTGGTGGTCGCCTGTGGCTTGGGCAAGGTTGGCTGGCGGGCATGTCCTCGGGGTGGCGCGGCACTGTGGTGCTAGGCCAATTGGTAGGTCCTTGATGGCTTGGTTGGGTCTAGGGGAGACAAAGGAATTGACTAGGGTTCAAATGGTTCGACAAAATTTGATCAAAAATAGGCCAATTTGATTATGCCTGCAAGGTGTTTGACAAAATGGCCGAAAGAAGAAAACTTTTGAATTTTGAAATGAAATTTGGTGGAGTTGTTGATCACATGCTTGAGCATCTCTGGTTGCTTTGGATCTTTAAATGGAGTTCATTTGAGTGGTTTTTGAAAAAGTGTGATCTACATACATACACTTGATTCAATTTTCAAATGCCATTTAAAATTAGTGTTTGAATGTTTTTGGAAGAAAACAAAGTGGGCCTTGGCACATCACTACTTGTACTAGCAAGGGGTGCAAAGATCCATAATTGTCTCTGTTAAGATTTGAGTTCTAGGAATAGCCAAAGTAGGCTAGGTGATTAAAATGGCACAAATGACCATTTGCTTATTTTATTCTCTTTGATTTGTTTTTCTTTGGGATTTGCTTGGGAATGATCTAGATGATGTTTAATTCACCTTAGAATTATTTTACAATCAATGGATCACTCAAACATGGCAATTCAAAACAACTCCTAAATTATATGCACACACATATGAATGCTTAATGATTTTTAAATGGAAAAGTTTTTGTTAACCCTAAATTGGGTAGGTTTGATCTTGATTAACTTTGGATTAGAGTTTTGGGATGTTACAATTTTCATCTTTCAGATTTTATTATCATCAACTGGAATATCAGGTTGTACCAGTACTCTATGCATGGAGTCTACCGAGAATTTTCTATTCTCAAGTAAATTCCACCTGAACTCATCGGAACCTTCAGACAACTATAATGTGGTTAATCTATATAAAAGATCGTTTCATGATGCCAGTCTAGGTCTAATGGGATCTCTCATGAACATCACATTCGGAGGGCTCGATCACGGTAGAAAGTGTATTACCTTTGTGTCGCACAATACTGTATAGAGCCGGATATTTCTCGCGACGAGTAGCCTGACCAAACTATTTATCCTCCCAGAAACGTATCCGCGATCCATACTTGATATTAAATGTACCAGATCGGAAAAATTATTTTTTGGAAGCCATTAGTCCAGCCTAAAAGTGCGAATCTTCGGGCTTTCATAGCACTTGAGACATAGCTTTAGTTACAACCCTTAATGGCATATCTGATGAGTATTGTCTATGCCACCTACTTCTCTGGTAGCACAAATAATGTTGACGGTACAATTGTAGAAAACACAAACCCTAGTAGTGCAAGAAATGCAACTCGAAAGGGAGACAAACCCTAGTTACACATGAGATGTAATTAGGAAAAACACAAACTTTAGTTACACATAAGTTGCAACTGCAAATAGAGATAAAACCCTAGTTGAACCTGAGATGCAACTACAAAATGAGATAATCCATGGTATGACGCGCAGCCGCAAAAATAGACAGAAACTAGTTGCGCATGAGTGACTGTTTGATACTTATGTAACAACTTTATTCGTGGTTATCTCTTTGATGTTGTTGCATATCTCTTTCAAATGTTTTCTTTGGTGGAAAGGTAATAGATTACTGTCTTGGAATACTTTGTCCACTAAGAGGCTTTTGTAAATGTTGCGTTAGTAGTTTCTTACATGTGTGTTCCGTTGGAACTTGCATAGTACACATGGATGATAAAACAAATAATAAAAATAGAAAGTGAAGGTACAAGCATCAAATGTGTATCACTCTAATGCTACTGTTATGTTTGTTAATTGGCTTCAGGGTATTCTTTAAATATTTATGACACATATTCATGTTGGAGCAACAGCCCTATGTTGGCCTTTGTGGTTGTGCGGGAATGACGTTGTGCTTGAAAAACAAAATACATCTTTATTGTATGTTATTTACTCATGTAGGCATCGAAGTGGACCGGACAACTAACGAGGTATTTATCCAACATAGATGGCGGTATAATCTTCGCTGGTCCTCCATCACTATAGACCATTTTTCTTCTTTTGTCATTCGATTTTGTTAGTGTTATAAAAACTCTGGGTGCGTGTTGGTTTGGCTATGTCATCTTAGATATGAAAGGTTGGATGTAACTCATTTGCTCGTATCAGTTTGACCAGGGGTTTGAGTTGATAAACAACTCCATTTATATAAGAAAAGGGGTTTATCAAAATTGAAATATTTTGTTCTTTGGTTTTGCTATTCCTCATGTGATCTGGACACTAGGCTTCACGCAAGCGCAGATTAATGAGAATATCTAGGCTTAGTGCATGAAGCTTAGTGTCCAGATCGAATTGCTCTTAACTATGATTGTTAACAATATGCACCCAATTTCAAATTAATAAGAATATCACCGTTCAAAAAGAAAGAATATATATCTTTCGTGTTAGATCAATTCTGTTTTTAGGAGCTGTTAGTTGTACTGAGTTCACCAGCCAGAAAAAAAAATCACCAGCCATTAGATTTGGGTCCAAATTAAAGGATCTACTCCAGATTATTTTCTTCTTTGGAAAAGAGGATGCTAAATATTGTGGCCTCTTATTACACATATATCCTTCCTGAGACTTAAATCAACACGTAAATAAATAAACTAAAGGACGGGAAGACAAGAACATGAACGAATAAACGGTGGTCATCTCTTCGGGCACTGGCGACATATCACTCCGCCGGCTCGCAGCTAGCTGTAACAGTCGTCTCACACGAATGGTGATCCTCGGCTTGGGGGTTTCATGGCGTCTCTGGTGCGTCCCTGAGGTCGTACGCCTGGAGGATCCCGCCGCAGTCCTTGAGCGGCTCCTTGCGAAAGAATGCGATGGGGTTGGCGTAGCGGGTGCCCTGCTGCTTGATGCCGTTGTTGCTGGTGAGCGGGACGCGCGCGCGGTCGCGGAACTCCTCGATCTCGGAGCAGGCCGGGTCGGGGCTCTTGGCCAGCACCACCTCGCAGATCTCCTCCTGGTGGTCCTGGTCGATCTCGATCTTGTACCAGCCCAGCTTGTCCGTCGTCGCCTCCGCCTTCAGCCTGCTCTCGCCGCCGTTGAACGGCCGGCAGTCCACCGCCACCGTCGCCCCTGCAAAAAGCAATGGCACTCGTTGTCACGCACGCGCGTACACGGCTGGCGAGCACGTCCGGTCGATCAGTGGCGTGCGTGCGTGCGTACCTTCGATACTGTGGGAGACGTTGGTCTCGAAGCCGGCGCGGCAGGGGTCACAGTAGACGCGGCCGGTGACGACGAAGCCGGGGCCCTTGTCGGCGGAAGCGACGCCAGCGAGGGCCAGCAGCAGCAGGGCGGCGGCCACGAGGGGCGTGGCGAGGGCGGGCATGCACCGCGTCATTGTTCTCAGACGATCGGGTGATCAAATTGCAAGGGGACGGGGAGGTGTTCGGTCGAGAGGAGTGAGGCCGGGATCGGGAATTTATGGTCTGGGCGAGTGCGCTACGACTGGGGAGGCGGGAGGCCGAGCTCGTCTGTAGGCGCGGGAAGAGCTCACAGCCGATCGATTCCGTTTCATTTCATCTCGCCAGAACTAGTCTTGATCGATCAACTGATTCAGCGTACGTGCACGCATCTGGACAAGTTCTGCAGGAGCCTACATGCGATGCTGCATTTGGAGTCACAGGCTGATAGCCATTGTCGCGTGAGTTACTTTAGGATCCTGAATTGATTTACGAGGTACCCTAGCCGAGTGGAGATTTGGTGCACATGGACACCAGTGATCCCTCTTTTTTAATCAAAAATCATAATTTTCAGCTACAGAAAATCCTAGAAATAAATCAGGATGTAGCCAGTGATATATACCACAAACATGTACAGTAAAATATCAAATCTAATTAATGTGTATTTTGAGCTACACAAAAACTGACAAATTGTAGATCTATAATATAGTGATTTCAAATCACACAAAAATAGACACACTTTATCATTTTTGTGTAAGTCGAAATACAAAACATTTCGAATTGAGATTTTGCAGACTTGTGGGATACATCATTAGCAACTTTTACGATTTTATTTCAAGAATTTTTGAAACTTATAAATACAATTTTTTTTTTTTTTAATACGGAGGGAGCACTAGTGCTCAGCAGTCGAAAGCACTTTCCAGAGGTATCCTCTCTATGTCTTTTGTTAGCTCGACCGCAAAAGTTGTGTAGCCAGACTAGAAGGCTTTGACCTGATCTTTCCATTTATAATGAGAGAAAATCCATAGAAAGATGGAAGTCATCATCATCCCTCCTAGGTACACATCTTTCTTTGGCTCCTGTCACAAAATAGAATTATGACTAGGAACAAACTAAAAGAAGAAAAAAATATGCAGAAACCTGAAGATTGCACCTTTTGCTCTGACCGAAAATCCGTGCATCACCTGTGTATCGATTGCAGAGTAGCTAGGAAGGTTTGGCCTCTTATTTCTAATTTCTTTAACATGCCAGTTGGGGATTCCTATGAATCTATTGCTGGATACTGGGTTGCCAACAAAAAGCATGCCCTACTTAATTCTGTTTGTGCTTCTGTTTTATGGAGCTTGTGGAAGGTGAGAAATGACCAAAATTTCAATGGTCACCCTTGGCTGGACATAAAGCAGGTGTGGAGGTTGATCATGTGTTCGATAAGAGATGGAGGCTAATCTTCAAGGATCATATGCTGGAGGCAGCGGACGGGTTTTGCCTCCGCATCTCGAAGATCATTCGATCGCCAGTGCTGTTGGGAAGTGGTTGGGAGCTGCTCCTACCCACACTGATGCCACGGCAAAGATCCCGAAAATGAAGGAAACTGCTGCTGGACAACGCCGACTTCTGTCATGGACTCCAACCCTTGCCATGCAGTGATCTAAGGAGCTTTCCTCGAGCGGGTGTTTGATGCACCTCTAGCTCTTGTAATGGAAAAGTTTGATCTGTTTTTCCTTTTAAGCTTTTTCTTTTGCGTCACTCGTTTAGCCTGTAGTGTGCCAGAGTGGCTGTAGTGGAGACCGTGTTGTGCGTCTGTCTGAACCTGTTCGAAGCGGGTTTCATTTTCAATGAAAATGGGGCCAGAGGCAATGCACCTGTCATTCTAAAAAAAGTCATCATCATTCCCTTTATCAATCATAGCCACTTCCTGCACCCATGATTTCGTTCTCATTGACAAATCTATCAGACGAAGACAAACCTTCATTTGTTGAACAAAAAGCAGGGTTCGATGCAGGAGGAGCGAACCTCCCATAGAGCTTTCAGCAGCCATACTTCCACAAAGGAAAACTTGAAGAGAAGATACTCTCTTTCATCGTCTTTCGCCACAACTTGCCCGTAAGCCCCTAAGCGAAAAAGAAGATTTGGCCTCATACACCTGCTAAGCAAGTTCCCTCTCAACAAAAGAACAGCAGAATTGCAATGGATCCAGAGATAAAACTGGAAGAAAGCATAGGATCGTTACTTCCATGCCAATGCAAATCACTGTGAGCATCAAACTGAAAGAAGCAGCTCGGTCACACAGTTGCAGAGGATGCTTGTGTTGCTTCAGCACATCACACTCACTGCACCGAAAGGCCAAATAGCAGAAAGTTTTACCATTTTCTAAAGAGCATGTCCACACCACGACCACGAGGAATACGATGAATATTTGATAAAAGCGCTAGCCCTGGGGTGAAATCAACAGCGTAAACAAACGCTCGATTCATGAAACTGAAGTTAAACAAGAGCTTGAGCAATCTTTGCCTTCCCATTAAAGATGTATAAAAAAAATCATCTCTACATGACAGTGACACCGCCCAGTTTTGCTGGCCAACGGAATACCGGATAAACAGAAGCAAGTGAATTTCTTTTAAGTTCTCTTTTCTTGGATCAACAAAAGGCATGTTCAGTCAGCTGTGACAGAAGCTAACTTCTCTGGGCAGGGCGGCACAAAATCATGGTCTAGATCAAGCATTGCTCTTCTGGTCTTCGATCTTCTTCTGGAACGACGTGAACCATTCCTTCCAAGCCGCGTCTCCTTGTTGCTCGATCCACGACAAGAAACAGCTGTCTAGCAGGCAGAACAGGTTCACGTAGAGCAGTTGGTATCGCACGGGGATGAAGCGGAAGTTTGCAATCTGCACAGCTGGCCAGATGGCTCCCCCTAGAACTAGAGCAGGAATGATATCCCGTTTCACGTCTTCCTTCACTTGCTGGATACTCCTTCCTGAAGCGAGACCCACGTAAGAGAAGAACAGAGCAAGATCTAGTGGTCCAAAGAGGAGACCATCCGCTGCAACTTTTGAGGCGACAAATTTGAACGAACTAGGCTGATATCTCCGTCGGACAAAACGATCCAAGTATTCATACCTGGGTGGAAAAATGGAGTACAAGTCATACGAGAGCTTCCTTTAATAAATCAGGAGAATTTTGTTCAAAAAGTAGTGAACCTACATGATTCGTAACTAATGTGAGGCGTTAGAACATCAAGCGAGACAAGATTGCAAAATCACCATTCATAACCAAACACCTTAAGATGGGAATGGCAAAAGATGTTTGTGGGGGGTTAATGGATGCCACACACCAATATTATTCCCAGTTCAAACATTGTACCTAGATGGAAATATAGAACACTAAGCACAAGTCCAATCAGGTCAAATGCTAACTGATTCCCCAGAAAATATGTATTTTGCTACATGTGTCGCAGGGACAGTAAGAATGAACAAACAGAAAATGGAGTGACAAGGTAAAGAAACAAGTTAATGTTGAAGTGGTCCACTGGGCACAAAAACGAATATAGAAGGATGCACAGCTGCAAAGTGCAGTCCAAGCAACTTTAGCTCAAATAGTCAATGAGAAAACCAAATAATGCTTAGATGCACAGATTAACAGTAGGCAATATTCAGTAAAAAAGGCACCGCAATTAATGAATTTGTAATGCATGCCTATAAATGATTATACTCTATTTATGTTTATTGTGCTGAAACAAATATTGGCATCCATCATCTCCAATTATAATCACACCAGTAATCAACAACCATGAAGAATCCAAAATTCCAATGACTTCATGAACTGAAAATGACTACAAACATATGTTATGTATATGTGTTTAATTTTCCATAAGTAGTTCATTGTCTATCAATCTAGTAGTAAACTATTATCCGTATCGATATGTCATCACCTAGGTTAGATAGCCTAAAAGGATAAGATAAGTGCATAATGGAGATCACTAAATATGTCCTCCCATTATCTTTACTATACTCATCTTGTCTGGCATTTATATGTCTATCAGTTTCTGGCCCTCGTTGGATCCTCCATGTGGTGACTATCTATGTGGGTCTGGGAGGATGGAGCAGGCAGTCACATTTTCTGTTGCTAATCTTAATAGTACTCTACCTATGAACAGAAAGAACAAAACCACAAAAAAGTTGAACATAGCAACTGCTCATGCGCAATATGAAACTGTGAGATAACTAACCAGTAATGCCCAACTGGTCCAACAAAAGCAAACCCAAATGAACTTGTGATGCCAACCCTCTTCCAATCAATTTTGAACTCTTTATCTTTATCTTTATCCTGAAAAGGTAGCAAACTCTGTTAAGTGGATAACAATGAAATTGCAGAATGGGGAAACTTTTCAGCAGACATGCTAAACTATAATTAAACAATATATGGACCATTCATAAGGGAACACAAAGTTCATAAACCTTGATCTGAATACCTTCATATTTGAATTGAAAGATAGGTTTACTGATTACTTGATTAGAAACACACAATGTCGAACAGTAGTGAAATGATTAACCACAGAGGCTCCGATTCTTAGAAGAAATGTAAGTCAAAAAGCTCTCCAAGCTGGTCGGTCTTAAATCTGAAGTAAATACATCAAATGCTAAACATCGGACAATTGGGTATCCTTTGACATTTAAGGCAATGAAAACTGAAAGTAGGTTTTGAAGAATGCTTACAACATCAGAATTGCAGAAAATTTCAAGAATATTTGACCCGCTTTCTCTTTTGTTAGATACAACAAATGCAAAGAGAACAGCCCGTGCCAAGGTCAACAACGATCAAAAGGTCAATAGGTAATTCACATGTTCAGAAAATCATTGATAAAGCAACCTTCAGCAAACTAAACATCCATTTCAAAGGAAAAACAACAAAATCAACCTTTCATTCTGTTACATTACAAGTCTAATATCAGTAAGGTATCTGGGACAAACAAAACAAAAGCTCTAAAATAAATCATCCAGCAATACATGATTACCCCAAAAGGAGTGAAGGACCAATCAAATATCCTACCCCAGTTTGAGGGACAAATCTCCTATGTATCAGCATTGCCCAAAAAAGACTGTTAAATCACATCACAACACCATGAATATGTGGAGACAGCTACAGGGCTAGATTTGATAAACAGTACGCTTTAGTCGTTTCAAACAAGAAAAACTCATCGACATCAAATCTTACCTCAAACATCAAATTCCTATATGATTAAACAGCCACTGACTCACGGAAATTCCACATCAGACACTAATATTTGCCGGAAAGCTCAACAAATAAACGAACCACGAGTCCCGTCACATTGGATATCGACCATGTTGAAACAGATTAAGTGTCCCCGACGCCTTAAAAATACCCCATTTGCTAGACAGCCTAGGTAAATATATCCCAGGAAAGTCCTAACTCCCTAGCAACACTGGGAGAGGATTAGCTGATAAATCTTTGCGCGACGGTATCCCACGACCGTCGAATCCAGGGATCCCTAGCTCGGAACGGAAAAAGAGATAGGTGCGGTTGACTGGCTACCTCAGGGTTCTTAGCGTGGTGATGGGAGCTGACGGAGTTGTGGGTGACGGCTTGGGCGCCGATGTCGCCGAGGGCCCAGAGGATGCCGGAGCTCACCACCTGGGTTCGCACCGGGTAGGAAGACAGGGACTGTTGGTACCATCGCCATAGCCGCCGCATCCTCAGGGAACGAGGTCGAAAGAATTGACGGGGGGAGAAGAGGAAAGGAAGGAAGTGTGAGCGGCCTTCTCTCTCCTTTATTTCCTCTGATTTGTTCTTTGGGATTTTTCTTCTTCCCTCGATAATTTGAGCTAGGGTTCGGTGGACAGAAGGAATAGTGGTCGCCTCAGGCTAATCAGACTTTTGACACTTTCTAACAAAAATAGGGCATCTCTAAGAGATCCCTCAAAATTTCACAAACTCGCGAAACCAGATAGCAGATCCTAATGACATCTCGGCGCGGTCTAAACGGATCGATGGGACACTAGGACAGCCTACTAGGTCCAGTGGCGCGACCCAAATAAATAGGCTTGTCTATATTGATTCATTCCTGCCTCAAATTTAGTCTCGGAATACGTCTGGTCATGCCGGAGACTACACGTGTGTCCTCCCGTGTGTGTCCCGGGGCCACTTGATAGTGACCTCGCCTGTTGGCCTTCTGCCCTGGCCTCAATGTCGTAGTTTGGCCACTACGATGACAACCGCTTGGACCCCTACGACGACATGAATGCTGGTAGGTGGGCTCGTGTGTCGCCATCGATGTCATGGCCTCTGCGGTATTGATGACAAGCGATTTTTAAGAAGGACCATATGCACCACAATCTTCCCTACTACATGCGACATTGCCACTTTGAGGCAAGTTTGCCCCTCCATAGCTTGCGGCCATATCGTCCTGGTGGAAGAAGCCGATGAGGAACGACCACAAGGCTAGATCTTCTTTGTGTCGGTGTCATCACCGATTAACGACACCGCCACACGTCTCTCGCACATCGCTTCCACCACCGTCGTCACGCGCTCACGATTTTGTTGCGACGGGACCGGCGTGACCGTCGATATGTGCTCATGGAGGAGGCACGCTTACGGAGGGAACATGGGGATCCCTACGACTACCACGATGTCAACCTCCCGGGTGGCTAGCACCACAATAGGATTAGGGTGTCGGTGCTGCCCTTCCAACACAAAGTCTGCTACTCGACGTAGAGATCCATCACTGCCAACTCCTGCAGCATCTCTAGAACAACCATGCATATCACCTCCGCCCGGCATTCTAGGTGGCCTTTCCTAGAGTGGGAGCACGAGGTGTGGCAGTGGTCATCGTCCCAAGGCGATTTTCAACTAGACGTGGCACACGGCCAGCTATCGGCGTTCGGCAACGACATCGATGGCATCGCCAGTGACGACATGGATTGGGAGCTCTCGTCTTCGTGGGTGACGACGAAATTCCTAGCAATAAGACTTGTGACGACATGTCGGATTATGAGAGATATCAAGCCTATATGGCGGTCGTCGAGTAGAAGGAGGAGGCCCTCATCATCTCGTCATACCTAGACCCAAAGGAGGCAATCCACCTTGTCGTCGAGGTCTCTTAGCTCGAGGAGGAGGCGCACTGGGACGGGCTGGCTAGGGCGCTGCACGACTTAGGGATGACTACACGGCAACCACCTCCAGCTCCACAGGCGCATGTGTCTCCAGGGCAGTGCCCTGCGTGGCTTGACCAGGTTTCCCTGATACATTCGATCCAGATTACGGATGCAATATACTAGCTTTTTCCCTAGAAGACCTAGATTAATCGAACCTTGGAAAACAACGGCGGTAGGTTGAGCAGCGTCTGCAAGACTTGTTATTTTGCTTCGATCTTTGTTTACCGAACCTTTCTAGATTGCTTTTGTTATCGGGGTTGTATCAACGGATGGAGATAGTCACGGTTGAGGTTTCACTTGCAACTATGCATACATATGAGATAAAGATAATAATAAGCATATTCATGTCTACATGATCTAATATAGATAGGATTTGTGGGCAGCACATCTGTAAATACTATAGCCCATGCAAGCCACATGCTTAGCATATAGTCTCTTGGTACAATCGTTATACCACGAAGTACCGGGCTATGAACAATTATTAAGTAAAATACAGACCAAAGCATTAAGATCTGTGATATTGTTGTTGTTCCCAAATGGATCACTAAACAACTACTGTACTCCCCTTGCTGTCACTAGGTTTCATGCGTAAGCGCCATTTACCACACATCTCACATCAAACCTTGATCAATCCTCGCACTACTAGAAAAACCCTTACTCATGGCGCACCGGTTTTCACTACCCGTGACACACTAGGTGGTGCACCTAGTGCGCCAGTGGTAGGTGGTTTCGGTGTGCCACGGGTACATTTTTCAAAAAACAAAAAAATTACAAAAACACGCTAATTTTGAATTAAAAGCAATCGAGTCCTCCTCGCTATCATCGCCTCGCCGGAGCTCAGGCGTGGGGGTTGTGGCCATGACCACAACCTACAACCGCAGGTAGGTGCAGGATGTCGTGGTTGCGCCATTCCTCATCGGCGTCGAGCGGTGCGGGTGCAGGCGGGAGGTGACGAGCCGAGGGGTCGGAGGTGGCGGTCAGAATAGGGCGGCATGGTCGGAGTAGGGTGGCTCGACCGGAGGTGGAAGAGAAGGAGAAGGAGAGGAGAAAGAGAGGTGGAGGAAAGGAGAAGAAAGGAGAAGAAAGGGAAGGTGAAGGAGAAGGAGGAGGGGAGGAGGAGGAGGAGGAGGAGAGGTGGAGGAGCACAGAAGGAAAGAATAATGGGAGGGGAAGGTGGAGGAGAAGATAATAAGAAGGAAAAGAGGATAGGTGGGGATTCGAATTTGAATCCCGCCCTACCTTACTCGTGGCGTCCCACCATGAGGTGCGCCACGAGTAAGTGAGTTCAATTTTTCTGCAAAAAAAATCTAATTTTTTCCATAATTTTTTTCCTTTTTGAATTTAAAGATTCTAAAAAAAACGATAAAATCGTAGATGAATTTTCATATAAAAAACTTTTTAATCAAAGGTTGTATGTAAAAGTTATGGCCATTTTACTGTGTCATAACTTTTTTTGCAAAAAAAAAAGTCAAAATTCATGTTTATTAATTTTCTACAAACTAGATCACATTATCTACCTACATGTCAAAGAATTTTAAAATTTGAAGTGTTTCCATTTTCTTATATTTTTTGCAAAACTAAAAAGATGATCCAGGGGGTGGAGTTGAAAATTTGCAACCCTTACCCGTGGTGCATGGGGTAGTTGTAGGGGTTCTGCGTATGAAAATAATAAAATTTTACCCTACGCCCCTGAACCCTTGATGCTGCCAGGACCTATCTATTAGTAATACAGTAACAGGAGGAGATTTTAGCGAACTTACCCTTGAAGACCAAAAAGCGTTGTCAATGCTCATGAGAGCGTGGTTGATGTAGCCGAGCCGAAGCCGACCTCAAGGTCATGATGAAGTCCTCGCGCTCCTGTGGCTCCAACAACTTGAGTGCCTCAAGTGCGATACCTCGCGGGGAGATACACACGTCTGATGCCTGACGATGACTCCCGCTTTCCTGATCCAGCATCAGTTGCGGAAGTAGAGCTCCTAGATCCGAATCTCGCAGCGCGACGGCGCTTTGCGGTGAAGATGTCTCTCGTTCGCGCAGTCTGAACTTGGGACCACGATCACGAGAGAGAGAGAGAGAGAGAGAGAGAGAGAGAGAGAGAGTATCAATTGGAGGTCTTCCCAAAAGTGAGAAGACATTTATTGAATATATTGTGCGTATTTATCTGGCCAAATACCCCCACTATATATAGGGGAGGGGAGGTACTACCTCCCTAAAAGTCCCGCGGTGGGACTAAAGGAGAGGAGGGGGAGAGGGGGTGGCGCCGCTGGCCACCCCATGGGCCCCACACACGGGGGGGGGGGGGGGAGGGGCTGGCCCACTAGGGCGCCGGCCTCCCCTCTTGGCCCTTCTCCCTCTTGCCTTTTCCCTAATGGGCCCTCTTCCCTCCGGAATTGGCCCATTAAGCCTTTTGACCATTTAATTGATCTTCTCTTTTATTAAATAATTATGAAAAATGATTAAATAAATATTTAAGATTCATTCACATATTATTCAACCTCCGTGGCTATGGAAAACCTTCCACCTCCACTCCGGACATCCTCCGGACATACCGAAACCCTTCCGGTTTTCTCTGTACTATTCTTCGGTGATTCTTCTGATCCTATAAACACTCTCTAAGCATCATCAAACCCTTAAGCGTGATACCCTACGGTTCAGGAACACTCCAGACATGGTCGGGACACTCCCGGACCAATGATCGACAGAGGGACCTGGATGGCCATGTGACCCTTGTGCGTTCCATAAAAATCTTTCGTCGTTTGAACCGGGACAATCGTGTCTTATTCCCTTTGTCTCTCGATACTTGCATTGCCCTTGATCTAATCAATGACATCACCATGCCGTGTTTAATCTCGTTACCGAACAATCCTACTTGACTCATTCCGACAAGTGATATCCATGTGATCAAATCACACGCTGTGCAGCTATTAGATATAACCTCTCCTGAGTGGGCCCTTAAGTATCTTTCCGTCACATGGACGGACAAATCCCGCTCTTGACACATATTGCCTCTACAATTTCCTCCGAGTACCTGAACACACATTTATAACCACTGTATTACCAGATGGCGCTTGATGCTATCAAAGCACTCTCGAGAGACAGTGATTGATATATCCTCATGGTCTAAGGAATAGTCTACGAGGATCCATTTCTAATCATCATAACTTGAACTTCGTGACATGATCGTGTCACGATGTTTAGGTTGGGTATTTGTTCATCATCTCATTCTCAGAATGAGTTGACTCCATTTCCAACTGGCATAAATGCCACATGATCAGGAAACATGATCATTTGTTGACCAATGAACCAGTGACTAGAGTTTCACTAGGAACCCCTGGTTGTTTATATATCACACGTGTATTGATGTTTCCACTCAGTACACTTATAGCATGATATAAAACTTAATCATAAACTATATGAAATATGATAATAGTCCTTATTACTATTTGTCTCTAGGGCATATTTCCAATAGTCTCCCACTTGCACTAGAGTACAAATAAACTATCTGCATTTGTTCTTAATCATTGGCACCATATCTGGTACCCTGAACATGCTTGCTCATGGAAGAGGTTGAGTCTTGGGCATGTACTTTACAGCCCCAAATCCTTTACAACTTACTAATGTCACCTTGATTGACATTAATACTTTATCATCACATGATAACATCTGTGTGTATGCATCGTCGCTATGGCAGCAGAACGAGGCCGAATTCCAGGAGCCTACAGTGACTTTAGATCAACCTCGAGGGCTTTCTCATGGGCACTGTGCCCTAGGACACATCATTCTACGTTAAAAGCGAACTAGCCCTACCATAACATTATACATCACTTTAGATGGTACCCTTATCTATTATTATAAATGTATTCATCGAAACACTAGTGCACTCTGTGCAACTTTCGATATTTTTGTTCACCTTGCTTCCTACTTGACTTTAATCGGTATTACAGGAGTTTCCAACATATTTACTTATAACATAACCCTTTATGCTTTAAGATATGTCATTCTTTTATGGATTTGGAAAATATGTCTATAGTTCTCTATTAGACACTGCGGACAAACTTAGCTCAACGTTCTATGATTCAAACTTAATCACTTTCAAACGTTCCTTATTGGATCATATATTATGTTAAGTTATCATGGTTTTCTAAGATAGAACCTATGTCTCGACATAGTGGATGATGATCATCCTTTTCTTTCTTTCAACCATTGATGTTGAAACTTAATATTATTCCTAACTTGAGTTATTAAGGACCAGTTCCTGAATTAACTTCTATTCTGAAACCCTTTTCAGAATCCCTTAAGGAATACTACATAATATGATAATACACTTATTATTAACTTCTACATCTTATAAATCATCATTTATCGGTATTTGCGCTTTTATTCTTAACACACTTAAGAATTACTCCTATAAGATCCCACTCAAAATATGTTCCTACATATTTCGGTATGAGTCGGTACTGTTACTCAAACTATGATCCTACATACTTGAATTTGAGACTTATATTGCTCCCACTCAAAAATATGTCATTCACATATTGTTTTAGGAAGACTTTCATAGCTCCCACTCAATTTCATGCAAATTGCATATCTACTCACTATTTTGAACAACTTCAAATCCTTTGATCAAATATCAAACTTGGAGATTTACTATGAGATAATAGTACCACTACTAGTTTTAAATCCTCTAGACATAAAGCACACATGAATCAAATTCATTTGAATTTTTCCAATACTTGACAAATCGTGTTTTTGTCATTCACCCCTTTTCCACTATGGCTTTGCATTCATTTGGGAAAATTTAAGTAACCCCTTTTACTTGTGAGATTCGGCAATGAATTGCTTTCTAATCTCAAGGGAATTTTGCTTTGGGATTTCTCAAAATTCTAGTTTACCATTATTTCCTTAGTAGTTCGTATCTATGTCATATTCCAAGAATCATGACAAATGATTCACAAATGTCTCCATACAAGATATGGATTACATTTTGAAGCCTACTTCATGTAGTGAAAATACCAGTGGGGAAAACACAATGATCATTATTATTGATTTTTTCCTTTGTGAAGAGAATCGTTTAGGAACGTTTTCCGTTGCGCTTCTCAATATTCTGATGCAGGGGTTTGAATCCTTATCGTGTTTTTTTCACTATCTTCCAATTTCTTCATAATTGAGAAATATCATTGAAAGTGAGTTTTCTCAAGAATGCACCAAAATCCAAGCAATACCAGTTTTGCTTCCCTTTTGGTTTAGCTATGGATTTCGTATTCAAAGTTTCCAATGAATACTCTATAAGGACTTGTTCGCTATTGTTTTGGTTACATCGAATAACCCCAAAACTTCCACGACGATCCATACTTGATATGGAGCCGATCTCACGAATTCAAATGGTTCACTATATATTCTAATTGAGTGCTAACTATTTCTAACTAATGGTCTCTACATCTACTCTACAACGAATTATTTGGTGTCGTCTATTCACCCATTTTTATATCTAATATCACATTGTGATGCTTTGCATTTTGACATTTCAAAACGCTTTGCATTTCACAATTTCTTTATGCCAATCTTATAAAGTTGAATTTCATTACTATTGATCAAATCATAGTAATTAGATTCTCTTTTATATTTATACCCTTTGTTGATGAAACATTTTGATCAAATCAAATAATTTCATATTCATGTTTCCTTTGGTAAACTTCTTTACACATTTAAACAATCATATAGTGATAATTACCATTTTTGTTAAAACACAATACATCGAATATGTATTTACTTTCAACAATTCATTAAACACTTTGTATTCAAGTAATACACGGTGTTCAAGTTATTTTGCCAAACTTAGGCATGATTTATATGTGATAAGAAATCGAATGACTTTCACATATTATCAACATAACTTCGAATTTAAACAATGGTTTCATTCAGTAATGAATATCATTTTAAGTTGGGTATTTTAAGGCATTTCAATATTTTACAAATGTTCATGCATTATCAATTAGTTTCAAACAACAAGGATAATTTATATAAAATCAAACAAGATATGAACGCGAATAGAAATCATTCATAAAAGTGGAACAACTGTTTGTTACAAACTCATATGAATAACCGTCTCACAAAGTGTGAGACAAACTAAAGAGGTTCACAATCTTTTGATTACAATAATCATACTAAACATAAACTAAGTGATAAATGTCGAGGAAGAGTGTCATTGGCCATCATCATCATGCTTGCCATCAACACGCAACGTCACCTCCTCTCCAGCAAGCACCTCTCGTGCAGAAGGACCTGTTTTCAGCAAAACAGAACAAGTATCAAATATACTTAACACTTCAAATGTGTTTGCAAGATTATAACATTTATAAAATTGTATATCAAATATCTACCTTTGTCATTGATGACCTCAGTGACAACGGGTTCAACCATCACATCTCTGAAATGTGATATGAACTCGTGGAAATCCTGTGTTTCTGCGTCGCCTCTCATGATGCAAATCCTGACTTGTGCTTGGAAGCTTGGTGGCAGCGACCGCAGCACAACTCCTATTACAAAAGAGCTTGCGAACCAGTTGTCTAGGAAGTATGCCAGACTCATGTATGCATCATATATGCTCAACAAGTGATCGTCCAGTGAAGAGCCCTCGTCCATCTTTATGGAGAGGAAGTCCTTGATCATCTCATACTCCCATATGCGCACTTGTTCCACAAAATGCAATCTCAGATGTGCCATAACTGTTCAGGGATTAAGACTTCCCACAATCGGCCACAACCCATCTTCCATCTCGAGGCGTATCGTTACTGATATGAATGTGGCCATCACACGACGACGGCAGCGGAGATCCCGCTGGTCCTGGGTCTCATGAGTATAGGGTGGCTCTAAGTACATCTCGTAGATCATGTAGTCAGCCACTTTGTTCTCACCAAGGAGATCATAAAGGCGCATGACCCATACAGAAAAGTTGGATCCATCTAACTTGAGCTTTTCTCCTTTTAACCAATTGTCAATAGGGAAGGTAATCTCAGGGAGAACCATTTCTACATTTATAATTACAAAAGGAATTTAGACTAAGTTTATAACTAAATGAGTTAATAATAACTCCACTCAGAAACACCTATCCCCATAAGGGTTCCTAGTGATAACACGACCCCTATCAACCACATCTCCCCCGATCGGCACGGCCATCAATGTGGGTTCAAGGGTGGACGCTAAACGTCGGTCACATCATTCATGCGACTCGTGCTCGATCTTTTGACCATCCGTGTTCTGAGGCCATTTCTGCACATGCTAGGATCGCCAACTCAACCTTAGTGTATTTGTTGTGCAACATGGCTGCACCCACTGTATGCGAACATAGATATGTCTGACACCCACGCCTGTACCGTGGATCGCCTCATACCGAACAACTTTCTTGGTGGTGCACACTAAGGGGAGGACACAATCGTTGGTAATTTTAACGGGGATCATCTTATTAGGCTACCGTCGAGTATCTAATACTAGCACACAATAAGATATACAAACAATAACATTGAATGTAAATGCGATGTGATTGTAGGGGTTCCGCGCATAAAAACAATAAATTTTACTCTACGCCCCTGAACCCCTGAAGCTGCCAGGACCTATCTATTAGTAATACAGTAACGGGAGGGGCTTTTCACGAACTTACCCTCGAAGACCGAAAAGCGTTGTCAACGCTCAGGAGAGCGTGGTTGATGTAGACGAGCCAAAGCCGACCTCAAGGTCGTGATGAAGTCCTTGCGCTCCTTCTGGCTCCAACGACTTGAGTGCCTCAAGTGTGACACCTCGTGGGAGTTACACACGTCCGGTGCCTGACGATGACTCTCGCTTCCCCGATCCAGCAGCAGTTGCGGAAGTAGAGCTCCCGGATCCGAATCCCGCAGCGCGACGGCGCTCCGCGGTGAAGATGTCTCTCGCTCGCGCAGTCTAGACTTGGGACCATGGTCACGAGAGAGAGAGGGGGAGAGAGAAAATATCAATTAGAGGTCCTCCCAAAAGTGGGGAGACCTTTATTGATTATTGGGTTGTATTTTCTAGGCCAAATACCCCACCTTATATAGGGGGAGGGGAGGTACTACCTCCCCTCAAGTCCCGGGGTGGGACTAAAGGAGAGGAGGGGGAGGGGAGGCTGCCGGCCAGCCCCTAGTGGGCCCTGCATGGGGGGCTAGGCCCAGCCGGCCAGCCCCCTTGCCCCTTCTCCCTGTCTCCTTTCCCTAATGGGCCCTCTCCCTCCGGAATTGGCCCATTAAGCCTTTTGACCTTTTAATTGATTTTCTATTTATTAAATAATTATGAATAAATGATTAAATCAATATTTAACATTCATTCACATATCATTTAATCTCCGTGGCCATGGAACACCTTCCACCTCCACTCTGGACATCCTCCGAACTTACCGAAACCCTTCCGGTTTTCTCCCTTCTTTTCTTCAGTGATTCTACCGATCCTATAAACACTCTCTAAGCATCATCAATCCCTTAAGCGTGATACCCTACGGTTCGGGAACACTCTAGACATGGTCGGGACACTCCTGCAACAATGATCAACAGAGGGACCTAGATGGCAATGTGACCCCTATGCTTTCCACGAAGATCTTTCGTCGTTTTGAACCGGGACAGTCGTGTCTTATTCCCTTTGTCATTCGATACTTGCATTGTCCGAGACCTGATCAATGAAATCTTCATGTCGAGTTCAATCTCGTTACTGAACAACGCTATTTGACTCGTTCCGACAAGTGATACCCCCGTGATCTAATCACACGCTGCGCAGCTATTGGATATAACTTCTCCGAGTGGGCCCTTGAGTATCTTCCCGTCACATGGACGGACAAATCCCGCTCTTGACATATATTGCCTCTACGGTTTCCTCCGAATACTTGAACACACCTTTATAACCACCATTTTACCAGATGGCGTTTGATGCTATCTAAGCACTCTCGGGAGACAGTGATTGATATAGCCTCACAGTCTAAGGAATAGTCTACGAGGATCCATTTCTAATCATCGTAACTTGAACTTCGTGTATGATCGAATCACGATGTTTATTTTGGGTATTGGTTCATCATCTCATTGTCAGAATGAGATGATCTCATTTCCAACTGGCATAAATGCCACATGATCAGGAAACATGATCATCTGTTGACCAATGAACCAGTGACTAGAGTTTCACTGGGAACCCCTGGTTTGTTTGTATATCACACGTGTATTGATGTTTCCACTCAATACAGTTATAGCATGATATAAAACTTAATCATAAACTATATGAAATATGATAATAGTCCTTACTACTATTTGTCTCTAGGGCATATTTCCAACAGTGATATGGTCCTTCACGTCGTGATCTCCATCCGTCGTCAACGGATTCTGGCGCCAGAGTTCCAGCGCCGTAGACACCAGGGTACCAGTGTCTTTCCGGCGTGGTAGTCCATCGCCTCCGTGACTATCTACTACTACGTAACATAAGGTAATCACTTTACCTTTGCCACGACCATATCACAAAGCAAAGCTCCCCTGTAAAACAAAGTTAGACGCCTCTACTTTATCTTTGCATGTTTTACGTGGCTGAATGGGCTTTCGCACAAGAACCGTTCTTACCTACGAACTTTCAGCACAACGCTAATCAAGTAGTTGTCTCTACTACACCCCTTTCAGGGCCCTCCGTTGCAAATGTCATACCAACTAATGCGAGAGAGACATACACCCCCCCTAAGCCACTTTATTTCGGGGCCCTCGAGTTCAATCTCATTACTGAACAACACTATTTGACTCATTTCGACAAGTGATACTCCCGTGATCTAATCACACGCTGCGCAGCTATTGGATATAATCCCGCTCACATGGACGGACAAATCCCGCTCTTGACATATATTGCCTCTACGGTTTCCTCGAAATACCTGAACACACCTTTCTAACCACCATTTTACCAGATGGCGTTTGATGCTATCTAAGCACTCTCGGGAGACAGTGATTGATATAGCCTCATGGTCTAAGGAATAGTCTACGAGGATCCATTTCTAATCATCGTAACTTGAACTTCGTGACATGATCGAATCATGATGTTTAGGTTGGGTATTGGTTCATCATCTCATTGTCAGAATGAGATGACCTCATTTCCAACTGGCATATATGCCACATGATCAGGAAACATGATCATCTGTTGACCAATGAACCAGTGACTAGAGTTTCACTAGGAACCCCTGGTTTGTTTGTATATCACACGTGTATTGATGTTTCCACTCAATACAGTTATAGCATGATATAAAACTTAATCATAAACTATATGAAATATGATAATAGTCCTTACTACTATTTGTCTCTAGGGCATATTTCCAACAGTGATATGGTCCTTCACGTCGTGATCTCCATCCGTCGTCAACGGATTCTGGCGCCAGAGTTCCAGCGCCGTAGACACCAGGGTACCAGTGTCTTTCCGGCGTGGTAGTCCGTCGCCTCCGTGACTATCTACTACTACGTAACATAAGGTAATCACTTTACCTTTGCCACAACCATATCACAAAGCAAATCCCCCCTGTAAAACAAAGTTAGACGCCTCTACTTTATCTTTGCATGTTTTACGTGGCTGAATGGGCTTTCGCACAAGAACCGTTCTTACCTACAAACTTTTAGCACAACTCTAATCAAGTAGTTGTCTCTACTACACCCCTTTCGGGGCCTCCGTTGCAAATGGCATACCAACTAATGCGAGAGAGACATACACCCCCCTAAGCGACTTTATACGGTACAAGCCGTATGTCAAGCGTGGACTAGTCTCGTGAATAAACACGTAAAGTCGGTTGGGGGCCGCTTCATCAAGCATTATTGCGGTGTACACAAGTACACGCGGGAGGGTAACAACTAAAAGATCAATGCCCACACGCTACATCTCGTGTGTTCTACCCATACTAGCATTACTACGCATAGATCCAGCTCTGATACCACTGTAGGGGTTCCGCATATGAAAACAATAAAATTTTACCCTACGCCCCTGAACCCCTAATACTGCTAGGACCTATCTATTAGTAATACAGTAACGGGAGGGATTTTCGCAAACTTACCATTGAAGACCGAAAAGTATTGTCAGCGCTCAGGAGAGCATGGTTGATGTAGACGAGCCAAAGCCGACCTCAAGGTCGTGATGAAGTCCTCACGCTCCTGCGGCTCCAACGACTTGAGTGCCTCAACTGCGACACCTCGTGGGGAGTTACACAAGTCCGGTGCCTGATGATGACTCCCGCTTCCCCAATCTAGCAGCAGTTGTGGATGTAGAACTCCTAGATCCGAATCCCGCAGCCCGACGGCGTTCCGCGGTGAAGATGTCTCTCGTTCGCGTAGTCTGAACTTGGGACCACGGTCACGAGAGAGAGAGAGAGAGAGAGAGAGAGAAAATATCAATTGGAGGTCTTCCCAAAAGTGAGAAGACCTTTATTGAATATATTGTGTATCAATTGCGCACTGATAAAACAGCGCAAAGAACACTCAACAGACTGATTGACTCTCTCCGTCTGACCGTCTGTCTTGGGGTGATATGCAGTGCTCAAACGCAACTCAATTCCAGTGGCTTTAAAAACTAACTGCCAAAACTGATTGGTAAATACTGGGTCTTGATCAGATACGAGTACCTTGGGCATACCGTGAAGCTTGTAGATGTTGTCGACGAAGAGCTCAGCAACCTTGCTAGTAGAATAAGGATGCTTTAGGGGAATGAAGTGTGCAAACTTAGATAGCTTATCAACGACCACTAATATGCAGTCAAATTGCCTGGATGGTGGAAGTCCCTCGATAAAATCCATGGTTGCCATATCCCATGACCCTAATGGAATTGGCAGGGGACGTAAGAGACCAGCTGGAAGTGTTCTTTCTGGCTTAGCTTGCTGGCACACTTGATAGGAACGCACGAACTCGCGCACCTCATTCTTCATCTGTGGCCATTTGAATAACGAGAGAAGTCGGCGATATGTCACTGGAAACCCAGAATGCCCGCCAATAGGACTAGCATGGAATGCAGTCAAAATGCGTTGTTGCAATTGAGAATCAGCTCCGACTCAGATTCGATTCCTGTACAGAAGCAACCCATCCTTGTATGTGTAATGTGGTTCAGACAATGGATCCACTGCGAGCTTCTAAATGATTGCCTGAACATGAGCATCGCCTTCATAGCTAGCACTGACACGGTCCAACCAAACTAGCTGCAAAATGGACATAGCCAACAATTCAGAACTATGAACAAGTTTGCGTGACAAGGCATCGGCTGCGCCATTGAGAGATCCTTTCTTATAAACAACCCAATATTGTAACCCCATCATTTTCGTTAGAGCTTTTTGCTGCAATTCAGTGTGTAATATCTGGTCTGTCAAATGCATCAGACTCTTATGATCTATGTGAATCACGAACTCTTGTAACTGTAAATACGAGCGCCATTGCTGAACAGCTAATAAGATGGCCAAGTATTCTTTCTCGTACACTGAGGGCATGTTTGGTTGCCCGTTTTCCCGTTTCTCGCATGGCTCGAGAAGAAATAAGAGAGTTTGGTGTATTGGGTTGCATGTGTTTCTTGCATCGCACAAATTTCAAAGTAGCCCATAAGTTGGCCCACTAGGAACGCAGATTTTGGGAGTTTCCGTGGGGATAGGCCCCGCTCGTGCAAAAGGGGGGAAGCTGCGCCGCCCGTGCGAGATCAGCGATGGCACAAGCCGTAGGTTCCCCCATAAGCTGGCGGGAGAAATTTCGTCACCGCCCGCTGACGCACGCTGATATAAAGCACCACCCGCCACACCAACGTCCATCACCACCATTTTCCCCATTCTTCGAGCTCTCAAGCCAGCGAGGTTCTGCATCGCGCAACAGGTAAGCGGCGGGAGAGACAGTGGTGGTTGTACACCGGCTGGTGCAGGCGTTCTTCTCCAAGATCTTCATCCTCGACGTGCTCCGCTCCTCCGATGTCGGTGAGTCCCATCAAATCCCAGGTCTAGTAGCTTCGGTTTGTTAGCCCCTTCTAGATCTGATTGTAGTTTGCGATAGATCTGGGTTAGTATGCCTAAGGAACTGCTAGGTATACTCATAGATTAGTATCCTCCTGGAGTCATTGCATGTTTAGGCTTGTGTTCATGTGTGTAGTCTAGGCCCTGATACGTGCGGTCGTGAAATGTGTAGGACATGACCAACGATGAGTTCAGCCAGGCCCTCCTAGATTTTCAGGAGACCTTTGTCGCTGAGACCCAATCTGAGCTACCGCCTCTAAGGCTCACCTATCCTCAGTGCACGAAGATCTTGTATGTGCCTCCGATGACTGGGTAGACGGTAGAGCAGATTGCAGAGCAAGCTGCCAAAATCATGGCCAAGAAGAAAGCGAAGGCTGGCAGAGCCCACAACACAGGCCAGTGCAAGGGGGGTAAAGAGCTCCATGAAGTGGGAACCGTTCCTCTCGTTGTTCGTGCTCAACTAGATGTGTGAGATCATCAAGAGCGGCATCAGGACGGAGAAGGGGTTCGAAGAAGTGCACCTGAATACCGTTGCCCGCAAGGTGTTTGAATTATGTGGCATCGAGGTGTCCTCCTAGCAGGTGTATAACCACCTATGTAAGTGGACGACCAGGTGGATCCATATCTCCAAGCTCAAAGACCTTAGCAGAGCTAGCTGGGACGAGGAGACCTGCACCATCATATTGGAGGACGCCCACTATAGGAGACACATCTAAATATTAACTAATTTCATTAACATCTCCTTTGATTTGGAACACTAGACTCACTAACCTTGCTAACCTCCCAGCAATTCCTTGTCTCAGGATCACCCCAAGGATGTCGAGTATCTCACCAAGCCTGTCGCCAACTATAGGCAGATGGAGGACATCTTCTCCTTCGGCCTTGCCACTGGCAGTTTTGCAATGGGCTCCACTGAGCCTCTTGGCGAACCATCCCCTGAATTCGTACAGACCCAGGAGTCAGAGATAGTGGTACTTGATGAGGATGCCAAGACTGATGTCGCTGCAGGTTCTCCTGCTGCCAGCGTTGGTCAAGGCGGCATCACAAATTCCTACGTTGCAGGTGGCTACGATCCTTGCAAGAAGAGGAAGAGGTCGCTGCTAGGGGAGGAGGATGTCGTTTCCATCACGTGCATGACCGAGGCCATGAAAGCGGTGGCGACCGCCATCACCACTGCTTCCCCTCCTGATGTGCACCTAGCTCTGTACGACACCGTCATGGCAGCCAAAGGGTACAGCCATGAGGCTCTGATGGTGGCGCTCAACCATCTCTTCGACAAACGGGCTATGGGCAACGGCTTTGTTCAGATGGCATAGGACCATAGGGATCTCTGGCTCAGGACCTTCCTAGCTAACCACTACTACGTGTAGTGCTTGCTCCCTGATCATGGAGATGGTGGCGGCAGTGCATGCATGATGAAGAAGAAGTTGTATATTTTGAAGTAGCTAGGGACTTGATGAAAACTTATGCATGTTTATTGTGAGGTGGTATATACTAACCCCTCACATGATGGAGAACTTATGCGGTGTTAGAATTGCACCCCTTTTGATGTGGTGGTAGGATCTCACCATAGATGTTGGTTGTGATCGGTTGGATCACACTAACTTGGTAGGTTGGAACTGTTGATGCTTGTGCCCATATGATCATTGATGTCTACGCACACTTCTATTCTTGTAGGCAGTGTTGGGCCTCCAAGTGCAGAAGTTTGTAGAACAGCAGCAGGTTTCCCTTAAGTGGATCACCCAAGGTTTATCGAACTCAGGGGGGAAGTGGTCAAAGGTATCCCTCTCAAGCAACCCTGCAATCAAGATACAAGAAGTCTCTTGTGTCCCTAACACACCCAATACACTTGCCAGGTGTATAGGTGCACTAGTTCGGCGAAGAGATAGTGAAATACACGTAATATGGATGATTATAAGTGGTTATTGTAATCTGAAATAAGAGTGGCAGCAAGCAAATAGGTAACATGACTGATTGTAAACGGTGTTTCAATGCTTAGAAACAAGGCCTAGGGATCATACTTTCACTAGTGGACACTCTCATATAAATATCTTCTCTTCATTATGCTACCCTGAACTACTATATGGTTGGACGATGTAGGGCTATAACATCATACCTTAAAGTTCGCGTTCCCCATCTAGATAACCCCTCACTATCACCTTGAGGGCTAGATGGTTCCAACAAACACCACAATCTCATAGAGACATCCAACTCAAATTATACTCACGGTAAGTATTTCTATAACCTTAGCCAAAGTGCCACATGGTGTACACACTTGTCAACTTCACACACGTGGGGATAATTAGAGATTAATTAAAGCACTTGAGTAGCAGAATAGATCTATAGAATACAAAGCTCATGATTTCAATAAGATCACGCATAGAGAGAGATGAACACATAGCTACTTGGAGAGCCCTTACCCTCGAGAGAGAACTACTCCCTCCTCATCATGGGAGTCAGCAATGGTGATGGAGGTGGCGGTGGGGTCCATGGAGATGGCTCCGGAGGCACTTCCCCGTCCCGGCAGGGTGTTGGAATAGAGACTTCTGTCCCCTGAATCTCCTCTTCGGTGGCGGCGGTGCTACGGAACTTTTCGTAGAATTCTAATCTTGTATTTAGGGTTATCTTTCGGGAGACTTTTATAGGCGAAGGGGCAAGGTCAGTGGAGCTCTAGGGGGCCCACACCCCCTGGTGGCACGCCTAGGGCTGGCCGCGCCACCATAGGGTGTGGCCGCCTCCTGGCCCCCCTTCGGCTGCCTTCAGACTCCGTGTTGCTTCGGGTAAAATATTGACTTTGGCTTTTGTTCCGTCCAATTCCGAGAATATTTCTTTACTAGCTTTTCTGAAACCAAAAACAGCAGAAAACAGGCAACTGGCACTATGGCATCTTGTTAATAGGTTAGTTCTAGAAAATGTATAAAAATACCTCAAAGTGTGAACAAAACATAAGAAAGTTGACATAAAACAAGCATGGAGCATCAAAAATTATAGATACGTTTACAACGTATCAAGCATCCCCAAGATTAACTCCTGCTCATCCTCGAGTAGGTAAGTGATAAAAAGAATAATTTTTGAGGTGACATGCACCATCACAATCTTGATCAAGGTATTTGTAAAGCATTGATAGCTGGGATCAAAGTACTCTAAACATAAGCATGCAATATAGAGGTCTAACAATAAGACATAGCAACTATGTTGGAACATGAAAATGTACAAACAAAAGATCATGAATAAAAATGCATTGAAAGACGTTTGTTTGTTTCACATATAGAAAACATAATAAAAGTGGTATTCAGCTTGTCCCTCATGGTATAGCAAAACATAAATGCATAGGACACCTTCAAAGTTCATAAGGGTGACTAGATACAAATAATTTAAGAGCAAGCAATATCAAACTTATGAATCAATCAACAAGTTTTGGAACAATGCACATTAAACTAAGAATGACCACTATGCTCTCTCAATTGGTGCATAAAGATAGAAGATGGAGACTCAACATAAAAGTAAAAAAGAAAGGCCCTTCACAAAGGGAGGCAAGGATTTCAAGTTTCATAAAAAGCTTCCAAAAATTATGGTACTTATTAGCTTTTAGCTCTCATTGCCCCTATTATAAGCATGTTGAGGTGATTAAGGTTAAAGTGACACAAATATGAGGATATGCTTGACAGGTTATAAGTTGAAAATCTCATGCCCCTTGCTTACGAGTACCAAACCTCATGCTACTCAACTTTAGTCACAAGTAAGTTCTTGTCATTGTAAGTACATGTGTATCATAGAGAACCGCCAACGGGGTACCCCTTGCCCCATGACACAGGAGCTATCCCATATCAAAATGACAAGGCAACAGACAATTAGTATCTCAATGATCTTTTTATTTGCTATTTGCTTAGGTTTTTATTGAGGATACTTCATAGAATGCTCACTATGCTTATGCTGCAAGTTTCCACCATGATTAGGCATGGCTTAGGCTAGCCGCCCAGGCGTTTCTCTAACATACATACAAACTCCATGAGCTTACAAGCTCCCCTTTTATTTCACACCGCCGGGATCCATAAACAAAAGAACATGATATCAACTAAATAATAAGTGCAAGTTGAAAGCGTTCCCCATGACAACATGGTTCTGCTAATTCACAACTTATAAAGTGCAAGCATATAAACAACATAGATGGACACAATGGTTCAGGTTTATTAAGTGCAATAAAGTAAAGTGTGCCATCAAGTTTGTGAGAGCTTTAGTCACTAATTTTCACATAACAAGTTTAATTTGGAAGGTAGATAAAAGCATGAATAGACTTGGAATGGTGCAACACACCATGCATAGGAATTTATAGTGGACTCTTTGGAATAACTTAGTTTTCTTGGAGGTTGGATGCATGAGTGGAAGTCATACTTGGTACAGGTGGCGGCTAGCAAAAGGCTGGGAGCGACTAACTAAGAGAGCAATAATTGCCATAATCATGCAAAACGACAAAACATTATTAATTAAAGCATAAAGTGATATTACAAATCAAAAACTAAATGATCATAGAGGCTAAGGTGACTGGTTCATAGTCTTAACATGGTGTAAGCATGTGCCAAGTCAACCTAAATAAAGCATCAAACGAGAATACCACAATATTATGCTTTTGTATGCTAAAACAACGCATGATTCTTTCAAGGCACATTAAGCAATCTCAATTATTTGGAACAAGTCATGATATAACAATAATTACTAAGCATAAGGTCAAAGCAATATCAAACATGACATGATAGAGTCTAGGCCACAGTCAAAACAAACTCCTTTTGTACCACTATAAGCATGAAACTTCCTACTCTTTTCCAACACCAATCAAAAACTAAAGCTAAACGCAGTGCTAGCAAAGGAGAACACTCACAGAACAATAAGAGTGAAAACTAGAGTGTTCTAGGCAATGAATAATGGGGTGTGTCTCTCTACAAAAGAAGTGTGTTGGGATCCAACCAACTTATTGCGACAAAGAAAGCAAAAGAAAACTAAAAACAAAGACGCTCCAAGAATAACACATAGTGCATAAGGTAATAAAAATAAAGTGTCTTGAAAGAAGACCTGAGATTATTGATGAAGAAGGGAATGCCTTGGGCATCCCCAAGCTTTGATGCTTGTACTTCTTGAATATTTCTTGGTGTGACATGGGTGACATCCCCAAGCTTGAGCTTTTGTCCATACTTCATCTCATCACATTATTCTCTCCCTACTCTTGAAAATTTCCTTCATACAAAACTTCACACAATCTTCATTAGCAACATTAGTGTATTCAAGATAATAAGTCTTTGGGTTTAGTTTCAACACAAGTAAAACTTCCACTAAAACACAAGCTACTGTAGCAATTCCTTCTAAAAGCTCAAGTGATCAAAGAGAACTCAAAGAGAAAGAGATTAAGAGGCAAATGCAAATAATGGCAGAAATCTATCAAAACAGACCAGCAGGTAAAGACCGATTTTTTCGAAAATCTTCTGTTGCTCAAATCGAAAAGTGCAAAACTAACAAAAGTTGTTTAATAACCTGGGGCATAAACACAAAAACTTACAGGTCAATCCGACGTACTGAGATTTTTCACGATTTTTTAAAGTGACGCATAGAAATCTGTTTCAGGACAGCAACTTCCCCATATCTTACTTCTCTCTCATTAGAGGTTATTCTTAGAACAAAAACCACACAAAAAGGATAAGGAGAGGTTATTACTGAGCCAATAACTTCCAAGACTCAACAAAAGAAAAACTTACTGAAAGTAAAAATATAATAGGTTGTCTCCCAAAAGCTCTTTATTTATACCCATTAAGATAGGCATGATAATTTCGATGATGCTCACATAAGAAATATGAATTGAAGTAAAAGAGAGCATCAAGAAGAAAATATGGAACAATTTTAAGTCTAACCCACTTCCTATAAAAAATAATCTTGTAAAGAAACAAGTCATGAAAGCACAAAGCAACAAGCATAGGAAAGCAAAACGAGTGCAACTTCAAAATTTTCAACATAAAGAGGGGAAACTTAATATTGTTGAGATACATAAAACCATGTTTCTCTCTCTCATAATAACTTTCAGTAGCATCATGAATAAAATTAACAATATAAATATCACATAAAACATTCTTATCATGAGCCACATGCTTAAAAGAATTAATACTCTCCACATAAACATAGTCATTCTTATTAATTGTAGTGGGAGAAAAATCAACAAAATAGCTATGATTATTATTCTCATCACCATAATCATCAAATATAGGAGACATATTGTAATCATAATTAATTTCCTCCTCAATAGTAGGTGGACTAAAAATATCATATTCATCATTGTAATCATCATATATTGGAGGCATAGTATCATCAAAGTAAATTTTCTCCTCCGTGGTTGGGGAACTAAAAAGATCATTTTCATAAAAACTAGCTTCCCCAAGCTTAGACTTTTCCATAGCACTAGCAATAATGGTGTTCAAAGAATTCATACTAATAACATTTCTATTAGCACGCAAATAAAGTTCCACAGGTTTTTTAATTTTCTCTTCAAACACTTCATGTCCTAACTCAAGATAAATACTATAAAGCTCTCTAATTTTGTTGTTGTTTTCCATTAAGCCTAACTAGTGAAAATAAAAACAAGAAAAAAAAGTTATAATTGCAGAATCTAAAGGAAATAACTTTGAGCACTCACATACTAGCAACATTACTAGAAGATAGCTTAGTAGCCAGAGGATGTGAGTACCTTTTACCTTACCTCCCTAGCAACGGCGCCAGAAAATAGCTTGATGTCTATGCACACTTATATTCTTGTAGACAGTGTTGGGCCTCCAAGTGCAGAGGTTTGTAGAACATCAGCAAGTTTCCCTTAAGTGGATCACCCAAGGTTTATCGAACTCAGGGAGGAAGTGGTCAAAGGTATCCCTCTCAAGCAACCATGCAATCAAGATACAAGAAGTCTCTTGTGTTTCCAACACACCCAATACACTTGGCAGGTGTATAGGTGCACTAGTTCAGCGAAGAGATAGTGAAATACAAGTAATATGGATGATTATAATTGGTAACTATAATCTGAAATAAGAGTAGCAGCAAGAAAACAGGTAACAAGACTGATTGTAAATGGTGTTTCGATGCTTAGAAACAAGGCCTAGGGATCATACTTTCACTAGTGGACACTCTCATGTAAATATATTTTCTTCATTATGCTACCCTGAACTACTCTCCGGTTGGACGATGTAGGGCTATAACAGCACACCTTAAAGTTTGCATTCCCCATCTAGATAACTCCTCACTATCACCTTGAGCGCTAGATGGTTCCAACAAACACCACAATCTCATAGAGACATCCAACTCAAATTATACTCATGATAAGTATGTCTGTAACCTTAGCCAAAGTGCCATACGGTGTGCACACTTGTGAACTTCACACACGTGGGGATAAGCAGAGATTAATTAAAGCACTTGAGTAGCAGAATAGATCTATAGATTACAAAGCTCATGATCTTAATAAGATCACGCATAGAGAGAGATGAACACATAGCTACTTGTAGAGCCCTTAGCCTCGAGAGAGCACTACTCCCTCCTCATCATGGGAGTCAGCAACGGCGATGGATATGGCGGTGGAGTCGATGGAGATGGCTCCGGGGGCACTTCCCCGTCTTGGTAGGGTAATAAGTCCCCCGAGTCTCCTCTTTGGTGGCGGCGGCGCTGCGGAACTTTTCGTGGAATTATGATCTTGTATTTAGGGTTTTCGTCCCGGGAGACTTTTATAGGCGAAGGGGCAAGGTCGGTGGAGCTCCAGGGGGCCCACACCCCCTGGTGGCGCGCCTAGGACTAGCCGCGCCACCATAGGGTGTGGCCGCTTCCTGGCCCCCCTTCGGCTGCCATGCGGACTACGTGTTGCTTCGGGTAAAATATTGACTTTGGCTTTTGTTCCGTCCAATTCCGAGAATATTTCTTTACTAGCTTTTGTGAAACCAAAAACAGCAGAAAACGGGCAATTGGCACTGTGGTATCTTGTTAATAGGTTAGTTCCAGAAAATGTATAAAAATACATGTGAACAAAACATAAGAAAGTTGATATAAAACAAGCATGGAGCATCAAAAATTATAGATACGTTTACGACGTATCAATCATGCATCCTTAACTAGTTTATGCTTGTGCCATGTGTTTGTCAAATTGATCTATCTGCCTTACTTGTGATCCTTAATATATTGCATATGTGTTATGTCTCACAGAAATACAACTGGTACATGCTGTACTACAGGAAGAAGTCGGGAATCCACAAGACATGGGAGGAGTGCAGCCAACAAGTAACGGATTACTAGCGCAACCTCCATAAGAGGTTTAAGACTCGTGAGCAAGCACAAAAAGCCTACACTGAGTTCTTAGCGGAGCGTCCCCAGAAGGAACAGCCGTCAGTACAAATGAAGATCAATTTCACTCCACCGCCATCAGTTTGTCAACAAGTTCATCCACACGAGCAGGTTCCACCTATACGGTGTGCAAGTATGATCAAAGTAATCATCATCGTCGGCCTAATCATGTGGATTATCCACTGCTAGTTGTTCTGATTCAGGTTGATCGATCATGTAAGATCTTAAACCCTGGTGGCTAGTTGGTAAGCTTACCATTTTGCCATGCGAGGTAAGCACATCGGGCCGGATGCGGGCTCCCAAACGTGCAACTTTGCACCACCAGATCCCAATCTGGGAAACCAAACAAAGTGGCCATATGGGCTCTCCTAGTGGGGAAACAAAAATATAGGCAACCAAATAAACAACCCATCCTGGCCCGAGAGCAATCTCCCCCATGTAGCACCCATCAGGCCAAGTCACAAAAAGGGAAATTTCGGCCTGAGCAACCAAACACGCCCTGAGAGACCTTTGTTGCATGGACCTAGCGCATGGCTAACATAGGCAAGCGGGTGACCCTTCTGAGAAAGAATCGCACCAATACCAACATCACAGGCGTCTGTTTCGATGATAAATTTTTCATTGAAATCCGGTAATGCCAAGACGGGGGCAAAAATGGGAGCCTGCTTCAAGGTTTGAAATGCAGTCTCCGTAGCATCGGTCCAAACGAACATGGTTCCTTTCTTCAGGAGCGTAGTTAAGGCCTGACTGATAATTGCATAGTGATGATGAATTTTAGGTAATAACCGGTCAATCCCAAGAATCCTCGCACCTCCTTCAAATTGATGGGCTATGGCCAATTACGGACCGTAGAAATCTTGGATTCATCAGTAGAAACCCTAACTTCCGAGATAACATGCCCCAGGTATGAAATCCGTTCTTGCGCAAAAGCACACTTGGACAATTTGACGCACCACTGATCACAGGCCAGAATTTCCAACACTGACTTGATGTGGCAGAGATGCGACTCATAATATGGCTGTAAATTAAGATATCATCTAAGAACACCAGCACGAATTTCCGCAAGAAGGGTTCGAGCGATGCGTTCATGGCATATTGAAATGTTGTTGGCGCTCCTGTTAGCTCGAACACCATATCCCAGAACTCACAATGACCGCTGTGGGTTTGAAATGCTGTCTTGAACTCTTCACCGAGAGCTAAGCGTATTTGGTGGTAACCGGCGCGCAAATCTAACTTGGAAAACCACTTGGTGCCGGCTAATTCATCTAGCATCTCGTTAATTACAGGTAGGGGAATTTCCCTTTGACTGTAAGTGCGTTCAAGTGTCGGTAATCCACCACGAGATGCCAAGTTTTACCAGAGCCAAGATGTCTCTTGTCGTCGAGCTGCGATGGGGTTGGTTCAGTCTTCTTGACTAAGATAACTGTTGCTATGAATGATAACACCTTGGGCTAACAGCTCCTGTATCTGACGCTCAATCTCTAATTTCAAAGTTGGGGCAACACGATACGGTCGCAAGAACAAATGGCGAGCTCCAGGGATCAGAGGAATCTGATGATCATATTGGCGTCGAGGGGGTAGCTTTGTTGGGGTTGTAAAAACTATAGAAAATTGATCAAGTAACTTCTGAATACTAGGGGGCTGCTCCTACTGACCAGTTTCAGTACTGTCCTCAGAGATCACATGTAACTCCAAGATCGAGGGAAAAGTACCAGACGCTTCTTCCCCATGTAACACAACAAACTCCCCTTGTTTTGGAAGAGCAATCCACTATTCCCCCCAATGAGTAAGCATAGGGTTATGTTTAGCCAAGCAATCTAAACCCAAGATTCCATCATAGCTACCCAAGGGCAAAATTCTGAAACTATCACTGAACTCCTGGCCTTGAGTAGACCAATTTAATTCAGGAATTTGTGCAGAACTAGTCAAAACAACCTCTCCAGCAATCTTAACTCGCAAGACATCAGCCACTGATGTTTTCCCTTCTAATGTCTCTGCTACTTGCTTGTCAATAAAGCATGTAGAACTCCCAGAATCAATAAGGCAGAGGAATGATTTATTTTGAATAACCACTCGCAGGTTCGTAGATTTTGATGTTGTTTTGGTAGCTCCTACTGTAGCAGCAAACAACAACATCAAATTGTACTCCTCGGTTTTAGAGTTGGATGCTGAATTTTCAGACTTCCAACAGTCCAACATCTCTTGCACGACGTGTAACTGGATAGTTTTATTACACTGATGATCCTTTCCCCATTTCTCACCACAAGTGTAACACAACCCCCTAGATCTCCTTTATTGTGTAAGACTATTCCAACGATCATCAACCATAGGCCAGCTAGATTCTGCAGCCTTCTTCTCTTCAACAGACTTGGAACTCCACTTAGTAGGTGGTTGTGGAGGAGGTGGAGGAACTGGTTGCTGTCTACTGCGCATGATTCACTGAAGACAAACCACTCCCTGCCGAGTAACCATCTCCCAGTTCTTCATACAAAAGAGTTAGGGTATAAGCTGTATCCAAATCCTTGGGTTGCTGAATTGCTACTAGCACTCCCACTGCCGGCTTCAGACCATCCAGAAATCGAGTCAAATAATACACAGGGTCTGGGTGAGCTTCAAATGCAGATATTTTGTCCAAGAGGTCAGAAAAACGTTGCACATAGTCATCAATCATGGTCGTCTGACATGTGTGGAACATTCGTCTCACGATAATTTGATGTTGGTTTCGACAGAAACACGCCTGAACAGCCTGAGAAAATTCAGACCAACTAGGATGTGGCGACTTAGTCAGGAAGGATTCCAACCATTGAGCGACAGCTCCAGTGAACAATGATGAGGTCGTGGACGCCTTGTATTGCTCCGGTGTGCTCCAACGCGTGAAATACTCCTCACAGCGTAACTGCCACAGTTTCGAAATGCTCCCGTCGAATTGGGGCAAGTCCACCCAGTGGCCATGGAACGCCAAGTCAGTATGCTGTAAGGAACATGACTGGAATTCGGAAGATAAATTCAGCCCGGAGTGCATACCTCCGATCTGAGGTGGCTCGTGTTGGACACTGGCCTTCCCCCGGTGGTGCAAATCGGCGTCGTGCCCAATTGGGCCAACAGATCCGTCTGCCATCAGCCGTGCAGCGGGCGTCGCCACCTCGCACAACGCCATGTTTGCGCGTGGACGAAGAGCGCGTCGACAGTCACCGCCAATTGGGAGATCTCGGTGCTGGGCGCGAGCTTGACAGAAGCCAACTCCTCACCTAGCGTGGCCTTGACAGAAGCGAGTTCCGCCTCCACGCTGCCTTGAGTGGACTCCAAGGTGGTGCCGATCTCCGTGTTCTGCGACTCTGTGTCGTTGATGAACACCTTAACGGCATCCAGCATATCCTTCTTGTACGCGGCGAACTTGGTCTCGTAGATCTCCGCCGTATCCGCTCGAAGGAGGTCGTACAAGGCTCGCGATTCCAGCGACAAGGACTCCATGGCTTGGTGTCGACGGCGCATGGCATAGCGAGTGGCGTGGTGGTGGAGCGACGGCTCCAGCGCGCAGGATATGTTGCGCTCTGATACCAAGGTGTAAGATCCTAATAATCTACTCTCAGCCTCACTGGATTTATATTGAAATTATATTAGATCTAGCCCGATCCTCCTGACCACCCCGGAGCTAGTTACTTCATCCACGACACTGTGGTTCGTTTAATCAATTCCAAGCCCCCGCTAGCCTCTCTACTAGTATTACAAGGCCTAACGAGCCCATTCTTGGCTAGCAAGCCAACCAGGTGCTCGCTTGGTTCTCACCGGTCTGGACTTGGGCTGGGATCCTCCAGGCCCAATGTCAGCACAGGAGCCTTGGTCGCTGACAGGCCAAGCTGTCACCGGCGCCCGCCCCCGCCTCCGCCTATCGTTTCGTCCCCCGTCCACTGCGGATAAAGAAAACAGAGGGAAGGGCGACTCAACGCCACGCCTTGGTCTCTCCCCCGTCGTATGCACGTCTCTCCTCCTCCTCCGACCTCCGGCCATATACTGGCCTGGCCACGAACAAACGGGAACGGAGAGGCATGCTGGGATACGGCGTCGTCCGCGGCAGCGAATGAGGTACCTACCCATGCCTGGTTCGTTTCCTTGGGTGTACATAGAATTTCTACTTGCGTTTTCCTCAATTGCGCCGTGGAGTCAGCGGAGGACGAGCTCGGAGCACGCCGCGAAGCTCTTGGAGTCTCCTGCTTGCTTGGGGCATGGCTAACCTCTCGAGCTCCTCGGCCCTCGCTGAACCCTCTCGCCGAAGAATGGACTAGGGAACGATAGTAGGAACAACAGAGTAGGGTGGGATGCGCGTATTATTGGTTGGTTCCATGCGGGGTTGCGCGCTTACCTTACCTGCCGATTACAGAGTTGATTAAGCAAATTCAACATCAGTTCATGTCTTTTCTCCTCTTCCCACGTTCCGGAAATGTTCTGACCAAAAACTCTGTTCTGAACTTCTGCATTCCTTCAATATACTCTTGTTCAGTTTCTTGATCGCTACTTTGTTGGAAAATGGTCCTTGGAATTATTGGGTCTGAATCCTGACAGCAGTGGCCAGGTTGAGGAGCTGCCTTCTGTAGTATGCAGATAGAAGCATACTAGTGCATACTACAATGGTAGAAAGCGGTACACAGCTGATACCAACCTCCACTTCGAAGAACACAGGCAGAACAAGAAACGATGGAGAAGGGCTGAACCTGAACGGATCTGCTTCCATGGTAAGCACCGAAATGCACACAAATTGGGTGATACTACTTGTGTAAACATAAGAGATATCAAGCAATTGCAAGTCACAGAGTTCCTCTGTGTGTCCATGCCAGGAGGAGGAGGAGGAGGAGGAGGAGGAGAAGCAGGAAGCTAGGGGCGGCGCCGTGCAAGTGCAGCCAGCACCACCAGGCGTGTGCACGACGTGCGCCAAGGGGCGCGCGTGCCAGGCCGTGGTCAGCAGGACGAGGGAGATGCGGGCGCTGATCGACGCCAAGAAGCCCCACCAGGTGCAGGCCGTGTTCGAGCGCCTCGCCGACGAGGGCCACCGCCCGTCCCTGGTGACCTACACCACCCTGCTCTCCGCGGTGACGAGCCAGCGCACGTTCGAGGCGATCCCCTCGCTGCTCGTCGACATCGACGCCGCCGGGCTGCGGCCGGACTCCATCTTCTTCAACGCCCTCATCAACGCCTTCGTGGAGGCCGGCCGGATGGGCGAGGCCACCAGCACCTTCTGGAAGATGAGCCGGCACCACCCCGGCTGCCGCCCCACCGTCAGCACCTTCAACACGCTCGTCAAGGGCTTCGGCATCGCCGGGCGGCCCGAGGAGTCGCAGCGCATCTTCGACACGATGGCCGGCGGCGCCTACTCCACGGTCAGGCCCAACCTGACCACGTACAACATCCTGGTGAAGGCGTGGTGCGACCACCGGAGGATGGAGGAGGCCTGGTGCGTGGTGGGCAGGATGCGCGCGCGCGGCGTGGACCCCGACGTGGTCACGTACAACACCGTGGCCAGCGCCTACGCCAAGAACGACGAGACGTGGCGCGCGGAGGAGCTCGTGGTGGAGATGGTGCGCGCCAGGCTGCGCACCAGCGAGCGCACCTGGGGCATCATCGTCGCCGGGTACTGCAGGGAGGGCAGGCTGGAGGAGGCGCTCCGCTGCGTCCGGCAGATGAAAGAGGCAGGCGTCCTCCCCAACGTCATCGTCTTCAACACCCTCCTCAAGGGCTTCCTCGACGCCAACGACATGGCCGCCGCCGACGACGTACGTACGCGTCTTCTCGAATGAAAAAAACTCAGTCGACTCCGTTAATTGATGCTTGAATTGCCAATTCGCTGCAGGTCCTTGGGCTGATGGAGCAGTTCGGCATCACGCCGGACATCGTGACCTACAGCCACCAGCTCAACGCGTTGAGCTCGCTGGGGCACATGGCGAAATGCAACAAGGTGTTCGACAGGATGGTGGAGGCCGGGATCGAGCCGGACCCGCAGGTGTACAGCATCCTCGCCAAGGGCTACGTCCGCGCGCAGCTGCCCGGCAAGGCGGAGGAGCTCCTGCAGCGGATGTGCCGCATCGGCGTCCGCCCCAACGTCGTCACCTTCACCACCGTCATCAGCGGCTGGTGCAGCGTCGCCGACATGGGCAACGCCACCAGGGTCTACCGGAGGATGCGCGACGCCGACGTGCGGCCCAACCTCAGGACGTTCGAGACGCTCATCTGGGGTTACAGCGAGCAGAAGCAGCCGTGGAAGGCGCAGGAGGTGCTCCAGATGATGCAGGAGGCCGGCGTCAGGCCGAAGCAGAGCACATACAGCCTCGTCGCCGATGCGTGGAAGGCCGTCGGCCTGGTCCAGAACGCCAACCGCGCGCTTGGTTCCCCCGATGACGGTCGCCGCGGCAACGCGAACGATGTCAACCAGCCTGACCACCGTTCGGATGACGACAACGACGACGACATGCTGCAAAGATTGGGAAGAACCGGTGATCATCCATCACTTTCCAGTTTCGTGCAGGTGACAAGGGCGCTAGGGACAGGCAATGCTGGACAGTTCGCACCACCGTCGTCGCTCCGACGATCATGTCAGCTCCGAATGCGATCCTCGGGTTTTTGCAGGAATCTATGGCAGAAGCAGGGTGGGTTGTACAGTCAGGGCATCAGCTCATTCAAGATCATGGCGTTCCTCAGTTAAGAGGAGGCCATCTTCTGCTGTCAATGACATGTACACACTGTAGTAACCACAATTCTTTCCCCAATCTCATGACCATAGATGCTGGTCATTTTTGTATGATGATTCCGCAGATACATTGGTCTTCTGCTTCGCCAGGCATTCTCTCCATTTTCTGACAGCAGGCTCAAATTATGTGATGACTGATGTACTATGATATTACCAACCGTATGCTATCAGTCATCAGATGGTAATGTTAAACAGTTATTAATCAGATGTTTGCTATGGTCACGAACCACCACTTCAGTGTCTACACGATCAAAAACATTCTTTATTCCTAGGAGATCATCATCTGAAGCCACCACATCAGGTGTAAGTGCAAGCACTCTGGGCGAACCTGATGGGCCTGTCGCTACGAGAGCTCAAGACCACCGGGCATTTCGCGCGCTTCGCGTGTGTGACCCTGACGAGCATACCGATGACATACCCTCGGGTCTTCACCGCCAAGTCCAGCGTCAGCGGCACCGCTCCACCGGTGTCGTCGGAGAACGTAGCCCCGGCCCCGTAGAGAGGCGTCTTCTCGCCGTGCAGGATCACCGAGGCGGTGTGCCGGCTCGTCTTCGGCTGGTAGAACTTCTCCAGCTGCAGATCAGCACCATGCGTCAGATCATACGGTTTGGAAAATTTTCAGAGAGGGGGAAATTCTGATGGTTCTCGAGGTGCTGGTGCTACACTACCTGACCGTTGGCGATGGGTATCTGCGAGTAGATGAGCTGGATGGAGGTGGAGGAGACATGGATGCCGAACATCGTGGAAGGGTTGTGGACGTCGATCTTGAGCGTGCAGTTCACGGTCACCAGCTTCGTCGGCACCCCGGTGTGGTCCGCGCCTTCGCCGGCGTAGAAATTCTCCACCGTCAGGCTCTGGTGGAGAAGAACACGAGAGAGAGCAAAAGACATTACAGGAGATGCGCATTAGTTTCAGAAGTTCAGTGACCAGAGAGGCCAGCCGAGGTTCGGTCAGTGTACCTTGACGAGGACGGTGGGCTGGTAGCGCCGTGCAGCGCCCCAGACGACGAGGCAGACGAGGGCGAACGCCAGGACCAGGACCGAGAACCAGAAGGCGACGACGCAGGCCCTGGAGAGCTCCTGCTCGTCGTCGCCGTACTCGCCGTCGTCCTCGTCGATCACGTCCACCTCGTGCCACCCCTTGCCGTGGCCGCGCGGTCGCTTCCGGGTGGTGGCCTTGCCGCCGGACGGCGACCTGAGGAGGGTCCCCGAGAAGCGGCTGGCGGAGGACGCCCTGGAGTGCGGGCCGAGGGGGGACTCCAGCGGGCTGTTGTACACGGGCGTCGCCTGCGTCGAGGACGACTTGTCGCCGTCGTCCCGTGAGTCGCGCGACGGGCTCACCACGTAGTAGGCGGACCGCTTCGGGGACCGGGACGGCGACGTCGTCGCCAGGCTCGTCTCGTCGGAGTCCGACGTCGTGTGCTTCATCATCGTCGCCGCCGCCACCGGAGCTGGAGCTGGACCGAGATGGGGATTCGGTTACTGCTGAAACTGGCCTGAAATGCTCGCGAGCAATGGGGAGTAAGCAAATCATCTGAAGATCGGCCAGCAACTTTTTTCTACTATACGGGGAACGTTGCAGGCAACTTTGCACAGGAAAGGAACGGGAAACGCTTATGGCAACAATCGCAATAATGGAAGGCAAATTAAGGGTTCACATTGATTGAGGAGCGGACCAAAATCCTACACTATGTATACCGAAATTATTTGGGAATTAATTAACACAAGCACACTGAAATCTTAAAAACGGCACAATTACATCAGCATATCAGGATCGAAGAACAGAAAGGGTGAGTTTTTGTAGAAGTATTCAACTTATACATTGGCTGTTACTCCACGATCAAAGTTCTAGACAAGAACCCAAATCAAGAAGTTTTCAGCAGGCAGGCAGGTACTGAATTTTCAGGACAAGCTCGAGCAGGCAGGTACTGAATTTTCAGGCCAAGTTCAGAAAAGGGGAGAGAGAAAAACGAGTTCGAAGACATGGCAGCAGGGCATCATCATCCCATGGCAAGTACAAATCACAGCAAACTGATTGTATGAAGAATCGATCAGGTCTTCCGCCGCGATCTCAGCCGCGGTCGAATCACACGATGGAGACATTTTTTCATCATAAGAAAAAAAACGAGACGCATACAGGATGGACGGTCTCATGATCCGACCTCTGACCGGAAAATTAAACCGCCGCGCGCTTCGACGACGCAGAAGAAATGACCGCCGAAATCGAATCCCCCGTCTCCCGCGCGCTTTCTGTATGGAGGATCAATGCGCCCTCCATACAGAAGCCAAGCCAAGGAGAAGAGATTTCGTAGAAACCAAGAGGGGAAGTGTCTTGGATTGGTGGGAATACTCGCCTGTTCTTCGCCGCGCGTAGCCCAGGTAGAAGCGGCGGCGCGCGGAAGCTGCAGCGAGTGACTGCCGGTGGGAGGGGAGGCCGGACGAGAACTCGGGCTCGGCTCATGCAGTCCCGCCGCGTCGTCCACCTTGAACCGGCTCCCGCGGGCCCGCTTGACCACGCAGCGCGCGGACACTTACACGTGGGCCCATCCGAGTGTTCGCACCTGTAGAGTAGCGCTCTTGTTTTTTTGAGGGATGCAGAGTAGCGCTCTTTCGTACAGTCGACAAGGGGCGGTGTCATTGGGTGCAATTCTTTGTCAAATTTCCCAGCCTCCCGGGTCGTGGTATTGCAAAGTTCTTCCGCATTTGCTGCTAAGGAAAAAGGTTCACCACAAAATATGAAAAAAAGACTGATCTTGCCGACGGACTTGCCGGAGATCTCGTAGAAAAAATGTAATAATATTGCAGCAAAATCAAATTCGTCGGAAACATCGTTGGAGACCTCGTAGCAAAATATTTCTTCTTATGCTTGTGGAGCAAAAGAATTGTGCTATTGAAGCATCACATAAAAAAATCCGGAGACTATTGTCACACACGTCGTAGCAAAAACTTTGTACTATTCTAGCAGAAACACATAACTCTAGCGAAAATGGCCTCGCCGGAGTCCTTGCCGGTTTCAATAAGAGTTGAAAGCAAATTGGTAATCTAAATGCTATTACTTAATTAACCATTTTTTGATGCAACACATGAAACAAAGAAGTGGTAGTTATCAATGAATGCTTTGACATGAGAATCCCACACCTTTTTGTTCCTTTGCATTGAAGGATCTTTGTTCGGCTAGTGAATTGAAAACTCCTCGCAGTACTTCTTCGCTTATCTCGTCTGAGACCTCGTACCGAAATGTTTGTGCTATTGACAAAACAACATAATGATTGTAGCAAAAAAATTATATATGATACAAAATCACATAACGTTTGAGGCAGAAATTTTCTTCCTGTCATCAAAATTCGCACAGCCGTTGTAAGCCAAAAAATTATTTCTATGGTTTCTATAAAGCAAATTCACACTATGCATGGTGCAAAAACGTAGAATAATGGTAGCAAAAATATCCCTGGTGGTCGACACTGCTGACTGCCATCCCCTCGCGATACTGCCTCCCCCTTGTAGCACCGGAATCCTGGGCTTGAAGCAGTGCCACCTATCCCTTCCGGCAATTCCACCTCGCCCTTATAGCTCTGGTGGCCAGCCTCGCAGCAGGGCCAGCCGTATGACACATGCCGGTGAGCTTCCTTTCTGTAGAGGATGGAGAAGCCATGGCCGCTCGATCACTACGCCGAGTTCCTTGTTGAACTGTTTCCCATTCAGGTTCTCCACGAGAGGGAGGGATGAAGGAAGACAGAGTTGAGGAAGGCACCATGGGGACAAGGTGGGATGGCGGTGCGTGTGGCAGCGCTGGAAAACAGTGGCGATGTGGTGGGAGCTCTCTTCGGTGTGGGAATCGTCGAAGGAGACGAAACGATGGTATTTGGGGAATTTGTTGGTCAAAGGCAACAAGCAAGAAAAGGATAAGGAGCCGCTCGTGGTAGCACCGACAGATGGTCGGTTGCTTTGTTGGGTCGCGTAAAGATAAACAAAAACTTTTCTAAGGCAGATTATGGGAGTGTGTGACTTGAATTATTGGTTTGGCCATGCAGATAAAGAATTGGATCTGCCAAACTTTTCTACACAGATCTAGCCAAGGTAGAAGGCCACGAGGATTATCAATAGACGCGCATGTGCGGAATCGATGAAGCGCGTCGAAGCAGTGCAGTCTCATGATTCAATCCAATTCCACGATCGTCGAAGTGTTGAATGTACATAACCTCTGTTGGTATCCAGATGTACGAGGAGGAGCACCGGCAGTGGACAGCTAGGTCTAGTACGGTAGCTAGACTGAATGGGGCTAGAGTTTCAAACACATGGACGTGTCTAACCGTGGTATTTGGGTATCCTGCGCCCCACTATATATAGGGAGTGACAGTGTGCTTCACAACACTTGTGGCCCATTCACTAAACCCTATTCTAGTCACTACGATTCCAACTCACTAACTCAACCCGTGTTCGGTTCGGGTCAAACTCAACCGACATACTTCTTGGTCGGTTTTACCAAGGGTTCGATTGATAGTACGTCAGTTACTCAGGCTACTGTGATATTTGTGTAACGGGGTGAAAAAGGGTGGCATGACCCTTAAGTAATGCAATTGCGAGTAAAGATAGAAACACAAAGTTGGAGGCAATTAGCTTTATTTATTCACAGAATATCAGGAGGTATAATGTGTGGCTAAGTAGCATGGCTAAATAGCCTTATTTGTAAAGTAAAAAAATCTAAGGGTAGAAACGTCGCAGCTGCGCGACATTCCAGAGGTTGGAGTATGTGACTCCGCTTTCTACGTCTTTAAGGAGGTAGGCGCCACCTGGGATTACTTTGGTAATCACATAAGGTCTTGATACGTTGCAAACGTATTTATAATTTTTGATGTTTCATGCTTGTTTAGTATCTATTTTCTTATGTTCTGTCTATATTTGGAGATACTTTTATGTATTTTCTGGAACTAACCTATTAACAAGATGCCATAGTACCAGTTGCCTGTTTTCTACTGTTTTTGGTTCCAGGAAAGTCAGAAAATGAATATTCTCAGAATTGGACCGGACAAAAGCCAAAGTCGATATTTTACCGGAAGACTCACGGAGCCAGAAGATGAGACAGAGAGGGGCCACAGGGCGGCCACACCATGTGGTGGCGCGGGTCCACCCTAGCCGTGCCACCAGGTGGTGTGGGCCCCCTGGCCACCCACCGACCTTGCCTCTTCGCCTATAAGATGCGTCCCGATGCAGAAACCCTAAATCGTCAAGCCTCCAGTCACGAAAAGTTCTACAGCGCCGCCGCCACCGAAGGGGAGATTCGGGGGGACATAAAGTCTCTGTTCTGGCACCCTGCCGGGACAGGGAAGTGCCCCCGGAGCCATCTCCATCGCCGTTGCTGATTCCCATGATGAGGAGGGAGTAGTTCTCTCTCGAGGCTAAGGGTTCTACCGGTAGCTATGTGTTCATCTCTCTCTATGTATGATCATATTGTGATTATGAGCTCTGTAATCAAGTAGATCTACCTTGCTACTCAAGTGCTTTAATAGATCTCTGCTCTCCCCATGTGGAAGTTGACAGTGTGCACACCATGGTGGCACTTAGGCTAGAGATTACAAATACTTGTTATGAATTATATTTGGAGTTGGATGTCTCTATAAAATTATGGTATTTGTTGGAACCATCTAGAGCTCAAGGTGACAATGTGGGGTTTTCTAGATGGGAAAGGCTTACTTTGAGGTGTGCTGTTATAGCCCTACCATCGATTAGATGTCCAACCTGAGAGTAGTTCAGAGTAGTATCATGAAGATAATATATTTATATAAGAGTGTTCACTACTGAAAGTATGATCCCTAGGCCTTGTTTCTAAACATTGAAACACCGTTTGCAACAAGATCTGTTACATGTTTCCTTGCTTCCATCTTTATTTCAGTTTGTCTTTAGTCTCTTTCACACCATCAAGCTATTCTCTAGCACCGTTGTCTTTTATCCATACCACTTGTATTTTACTATCTCTTCGCCGAACTAGTGCACCTATACACCTGACAAGTGTATTAGGTGTGTTGGGGACACAAGCGACTTCTTGTATCTTGATTGCGGGGTTGCTTGAGAGGGAATACCTTTGACCACTTCCTCCCTGAGTTCGATAAACCTTGGGTAATCCACTTAAGGGAATTTTTTTTGATGTTCTACAAACCTCTGCACTTGGAGGCCCAACAACTGTCTACAAGAATAGAAGTGCATAGACATCAGGTCTCTCCCAAGGGAACTCGAGCTTGAGGTGCCCTTGTTGCTTCAGTTACAGGACCAGGTCTCCTTCGACGAAGGACCTTGGGCGTAGCCTTCTACTGTGGTAGTTGCGGAGGTTTTGCTGATAGATCGTGGATATTTTCGCTGCAATCTCGCGTGCCTCATCGAGGAGATCGATGGAGTCTTCGAGTGCGAGGGTTGATTCTGCCTCGTTGTATGCCACGACCCGTGGTGCTTTGTAGCGCACTTCTGCGGGTAGTACTACCTCGGCACCGTGTACCATGAAGAACGAAGTATATCCCGTGGCGCTGTTTGGAGTTGTGCGCAGGCTCTATAGTACTGATTGTAGCTCCTCGGGCCAGCACCCAATAGCTCTTTCGAGTGGCCGGAGGAGCCTTTTCTTGATGCCACCACAGACGAGGTCGTTGGCCTTTTCGACTTGACCGTTGGTCTGAGGGTGCGCCACTAAGGCGTAGCTGATATTGATTCCCAGGTTTTCGCAGAAACGTTGGAACTCATTCGAGGTGAAGTTTGTTCCATTATCCGTGATGATGCTATGTGGCACCCCAAACCGGAAGACGATGGACTCGAAGAATTAATAGCGCTGGACCCTGATTGGTTTGTCACTGGCATGGCCTCAATCCACTTGGTAAATTTGTCGACCGCGACGAGGAGGTAGATGTACCCTCCGTGTGAAGATTTGAGTAGCTTGCCGGCCATGTCGAGTCCCCACAGGTATTGGCCTGAGCTCTGCGCCAGATGCGTGCGCTTTGTTCACGAATCGCTGGGAGTTAAAGAAAACTACTTATTAGGAGATAATCCAAAAGTTTTAGATAAGTCTTGGAAGTTATTACTTCTTTAATAACCGCTCCTTATCCTTTTTATTTGCTTTTTGTGCCAAGAGTAACCTCTAATAAGAGAGAAGTAATGCTTGGGAAAGTTGCTGTCCCAAAACAGATTTTTGTGCTTCACCGTAAAAATTTGTGTAAAATCTCTGTACGTCTTTTTGAGGCATAAATTTTGTTTATTCTGCCCCAGGTTGTTATCTAACTTTTGTTAGTTCAACACTTTTCGATTTGAGCAACACAAGGTCTTCGAAAAAATTGGTTTTTACCTGCTGGTCTGTTTTGACAGATTTCTGCCATTATTTGTATTTGCTTCTTGTTGGTTCCTTTTTGAGTTCTCTTTGGGGAATTGAGCTTTTTGAGGGAAGTACTACAGTAGATGGTGTTTTAATGGAAGTTTTATTGATGTTGAAACTGAATCCAAAGACTTATTATCTTGAGTGCACTAATGTTGCTAATAAAGATTGTGTGAAGTTTTATATGAAGGAAAAATTTCAGGTGTATGGAGAGAATGATGTAATGAGATGAAGAATGGACTAAAGCTCGAGCTTGGGGATGCCACGCGTGTCACCCCAAGAAATATCCAAGAAGTACAAGCGTCAAAGCTTGGGGATGCCCAAGGCATCCCCTTCTTCATCAATAAAAATCTCAGGTCTTTCTAGACACTTCGTTTTTATTATTTCATGCATAATTGTTTTGTTCTTGGAGCGTCTTTGTTTTTGTTTTTGGTTTTTCGTTTGCTTGGTTTTCTTAGTTTTCTTGAATAACTTGGTTGGACCCCCTCTTTCATACATTAGTTTTCAAATAAGATTGGTTTGGATTGGAAAAGAGTAGGAAAGTTCATGCTTAAGTGGTAAAAGGAGCTTGTTTTTGACTGTGGCCTATGCTTTGTCATGACATGCTTGATATTGTTTTGGATTTATGCTTAGTGATTATTGCTATAGCATGACATGTTATAAACAATTGAGATTGCTTAATGTGCCTTTGAAGAATCATGCGTTGTTTTAGCATATTAAAGCATAGTATTATGGTATTCTCCTTTGATGCTTTATTTGGGTTGACTTGGCGCATGCTCATACCATGTTATGACTATTCAAAGTCACCATAGCCTTTATGATCCTTTAGTTTTCGACTTGTAATATCACTTTATGCTTTGATTAATGATGTTTTGTCGCTTTGCATGATTATGGCCATTATTGCTCTCTTAGTTGGTCGCTTCCAGTCTTTTGCTAGCCTCCATACCAAGTATGTGTTCCACTCATGCATCCAACTCCAAATAAAACCAAGTTATTCCAAAGGGTCCACTCATGCTTCCAGTCTTTTACTTTTATGTTGAGTCTCCACCTTCTATTTTTATGCACCTACTTTGAGAGCATAGTGGCCATTCTTAGTTCTATGTGCATTGTCCCAAGACTTGTTGATTGATGCATAATTTTGATATTGCTTGTTCTTAAACTATTTGTATCTAGTCACTCTTATGAACTTTGAAGGTGTCCTATGCATTTATATTTGTTACTCTATGAGGGACAAGCTGAATGCCACTATGCTATGTTTTCTTAATATGAAACAAACAAACGTCTTGCAAAACACTGTTATTCATGAATCTTTTGTTTGTGCATTTTCATGTTGCAACATAGTTGCTATGTCTTATTGCTAGAACTTTGACTTTCATGTTATGATTGAAGTACTATGATCCCAGCTATCATTGTCTTACAAATACTTTGATCAAGATTGTGATGGTGCATGTCACCTCAAAAATTATTCTTTATTTTTATCACTTACCTACTCGAGGACGAGCAAGAGTTAAGCTTGGGGATGTTGATACGTTGCAAACGTATCTATAATTTTAGATGTTCCATGCTTGTTTAGTATCTACTTTCTTATGTTCTGTCTACATTTGAAGATACTTTTATGCATTTTCTAGAACTAACCTATTAACAAGATGCCACAGTGTTAGTTGCCTTTTTTTATTGTTTTGGTTCCAGGAAAGTAAAAAAAATGAATATTCTCGAAATTGGACCGGATAAAAGCCAAAGTCGATATTTTACCGGAAGACTCATAGAGCCAGAAGACGAGACGGAGAGGGGCCACAGGACGGCCACACCATGTGGTGGCGCGGGTCCACCCTGGCCGCGCCACCAGGTGGTGTGGGCCCCCTGGCCACCCACCGACCTTGCCTCTTCGCCTATAAGATGCCTCCCGATGGAGAAACCCTAAATCGTCAAGCCTCTAACCATGAAAAGTTCCACAGTGCCGCCGCCACCGAAGGGGAGATTTGGGGGATAGAAAGTCTCTGTTCCGGCACCCTGCCGGGACGGGGAAGTGCTCCCGTAGCCATCTCTATCGATCTCCACCACCATCTCCATCATCGTTGCTGATTCCCATGATGAGGAGGGAGTAGTTCTCTCTCGAGGCTAAGGGTTCTACCGGTAGCTATGTGTTCATCTCTCTCTATGCATGATCATATTGTGATTGAGCTTTGTAATCAAGTAGATCTACCTTGCTACTCAAGTGCTTTAATAGATCTCTGCTCTCCCCATGTGTGTGAAGTTGACAGTGTGCACACCATGGTGGCACTTAGGCTAGAGATTACAAATACTTGTTATGGGTTATATTTGGAGTTGGATGTCTCTATGAAATTGTGGTGTTTGTTGGAACCATCTAGAGCTCAAGGTGACAGTGTGCGGTTTTCTAGATGGGAAAGGCTTACTTTGAGGTGTGTTGTTCTAGCCCTACCATCGATTAGAGTGTCCAACCGGAGAGTAGTTCAGAGTAGTATCATGAAGATAATATATTTATATGAGAGTGTTCACTAGTGAAAGTATCATCCCTAGGCCTTGTTTCTAAACATTGAAACACCGTTTGCAACTAGATATGTTACATGTTTCCTTGCTTCCATCTTTATTTCAGTTTGCCTTTAGTCTCTTCTACACCATCAAAGTATTTTCTGGCACCATTGTCTTATATCCATACCACTTGTATTTCACTATCTCTTCGCCGAACTAGTGCACCTATACACCTGACAAGTGCATTAGGTGTGTTGGGGACACAAGAGACTTCTTGTATCTTGATTGCGGGGTTGCTTGAGAGGGAATACCTTTGACCACTTCCTCCCTGAGTTCGATAAACCTTGGGTAATCCACTTAAGGGAATTTTTTTTGATGTTCTACAAACCTCTGCACTTGGAGGCCCAACAACTGTCTACAAGAATAGAAGTGCGTAGACATCAGGTCTCTCCCAAGGGAACTCGAGCTTGAGGTGCCCTTGTTGCTTCAGTTACAGGACCAGGTCTCCTTCGACGAAGGACCTTGGGCGTAGCCTTCTACTGTGGTAGTTGCGGAGGTTTTGCTGATAGATCGTGGATATTTCTGCTGCAATCTCGCGTGCCTCATCGAGGAGATCGATGGAGTCTTCGAGTGCGAGTGTTGATTCTGCCTCGTCGTATGCTACGACCCGTGGTGCTTTGTAGCGCACTTCTGTGGGTAGTACCGCCTCGGTACCGTGTACCATGAAGAACAGAGTATAGCATGTGGCGCTGTTTGGAGTTGTGCGCAGGCTCTATAGTACTGATTGTAGCTCCTCGGGCCAGCACCTAGCAGCTCTTTCGAGTGGCCGGAGGAGCCTTTTCTTGATGCCACCACAGACGAGGCCGTTGGCCTTTTTGACTTGACCGTTGGTCTGAGGGTGCGCCACTAAGGCGTAGCTGATGTTGATTCCCAGGTTTTTGCAGAAACCTTGGAACTCATTCGAGGTGAAGTTTGTTCCATAGTCCGTGATGATGCTATGTGGCACCCCAAACCAGAAGACGATGGACTCGAAGAATTTAATAGCGTTGGACCCTGATTGGTTTGCCACTGGCATGGCCTCAATCCACTTGGTAAATTTGTCGACCATGACGAGGAGGTAGACGTACCCTCCATGTCCAGTCAACATAGCGTGAAGGGTCAGGCCACAGGTATTGGCCTGAGCTCTGCGCCAGATGCATGTGGTTTGTCTGCGAATCGCTGACAAGCGTTGCATCGCTAGACGATGTCCTTAGCGTCGCGCATTACCATTGGCTAGTAGAATCCAACTCGTAGAGCTTTGGCGGCGAGGGCGCGACTGCCGGCGTGATGGACGCAATTGCCTTCTTGTATCTCGAGTACGATGGCTCGTCCGTCTCCGTTGGAAACACATTGTTGAAGAACTCCTGTGATGCTACGTTTGTATAGTTCACCGTTGATAAGGGCGAAAGCCTTGGATCTTTGTGCTATATGACGCGCATATGTCGAGTCATCTGGCAAACTTTTGTTGAGCAAGTATGTGATTTATGGTTGTGTCCAGGATGGCTCGATCATCATGACCTCCATGGGGCCTTCGAGTCCTGTATCTTGATCCATGTCCTCGAGTGCCTTCGGCTCGTCGGGTGGCGTAGCCCCCGAGTCTTTTGACGTGCTGGCTTTCTGGTCTGGAGCCTTTGGGTTGATGGAGGGCTTGCAGATTCGCTCTAAAAATACTCCAGGTGGCACTGGGGCACAAGTGGAGCTGATGTTGGCGAGTATATCTGCCTCCTTGTTGCTCTCGCGACCGACGTGCCGCAGTTTGCAGCCGTCAAAGTCCCCTTCGAGTGCATCGTAGAGGTCGCAGTAAGCGATCATGTTGTCACGCAGAGCATCGCACTGGTTCATGGTTTGATTCACCACCAGTTTAGAGTCACCGTAGATGATGAGTCGCTTTGTGCCATGGGCTTTGGCCATCCGCATCTCGTGGAGTAGGGCTTCGTATTCAGCTTCGTTGTTGGAGGTGGTGAACTGCATTCGCAGAACATACATCATCTCGTTGCCTTGTGGCGATGTCAGGATGACGCCCGCGCCAGCTCCTTCCTTTTGTTTGGATCTGTCGAAGTGCATTGTCCACATATAGGACATGTCTGGCTAGTCGAGGAGCTGGTTCTCCATCCAGTGGACGAGGAAGTCCGAGAGTACTTGCGACTTGATCGCATCTCGCTTCTCATATGTGATGTCTCGTGGAGATAGTTCTATCCCCCAAATCGCGACTCATCCGGTGGCGTCGGGGTTGTTGAGGATGTGCCCTAGTGGAGCGTTGTTCACCACCATGATAGGGTGCTCTTGGAAGTAGTGGCGCAGTCGCCTGGCTATCATGAAGATGTCGTATGCCAGCTTCTAATAATGCAGGTACCGCTGTTTTGTCAGTGTGAGCACCTCGCCGAGGTAGTAGACTAGGCGTTGTACCCCATGGACTTTATTTTCTTCAGCTTGTTCCACTACGAGCACGGTACTAACCACCTGGTTGGTGGCGGAGATGTATAACAACAACGGCTCCTTTTCTCGAGGTGTTACTAACACCGGCGAAGTGGACAATAGACGCTTGAGGTCTTCGAATGCTTCTTGTGCTTCGTCTGTCCACTCGAATTTATCAGCCTTGTGGAGGAGTTGGTAGAAGGGCAATGCCTTTTCGCCCATTTGACTAATGAATCGACTGAGTTCCACGATTCGCCAGCTAGCTGCTGGACGCCTTTCACGTTCTTCGTCTTCTCCATGGCTAGTATGGCCTTTATTTTCTTCGGGTTGGCCTTCCCTCTCGTGGAGATAAGGTACCCGAGCAATTGCCTAGATGGTACGCCGAAGGCGCATTTGTCGGGATTTAGCTTGATCCAGTAGCGGTCGAGGTTATCGAAGGTCTCGCGGAGATCGTCGAGTAACGAGGCTTCCTCCTTGGTTTTGAAGATGATGTCATCGACGTAGACTTTTGAATGTTACGACCAAGCTGGCTCTTGAGGCATGCATGCATACACCGCTGGTAGGTGGCCCCTGCGTTTTTCAGCTCGAAAGGCATCGTTGTGTAGCAGAAGACACCAAAGGGCGTGATGAACGCCGTTTTCTCCTGGTCTTCCTCCTTCATTCGAATCTGGTGATAGCCTGAGTAGGCATCGAGGAAGTAGAGCCGCTCGCATGCCGTAGTGGAGTCGATTTTCTGGTCGATTCGTGGCAACGGGAAGTGATCATTTGTGCAATGTTTGTTCAAGGAGGTAAAGTCTACGCACATCCGCAGGATATCCGTGTCCTTTTTAGGAACGAGCACAGGGTTTGCTACCCAGGTGCTTTCCTTGATCTCATGTATGAAGTTAGCGTCGAGGAGTCTTTTGACTTCCATATCGACCACTTTTGCCCTTGGTTTAGATAGTCGACGTATTGTCTGTTTCGCTGGTCTTACTTCAGGATTTACATTGAGTGAGTGCTCAGTAAATTCCCTGGGAACTCCTAGCATGTCTGCTGGACACCAGGCGAAGATTTCCCAGCACTGACGGAGGAATTCGACAAGCGCAAGTTCCTATGCGGGACTCAAGTTGTTGGCGATGAGGGCCGTCTTGGTCGGGTCCGTTGGGTGGACCTGGACCGCCTTGGTGTGGATCGACGTGTCGAAGGATTGGTCGGGTGAGCTTGGTTTACTCAGAGGAGGTAGACTGTTGTCTGTCGACTCCTTCAACCTCGCCAGTTCCTCCTGCATGCCAAAAGACTAGGATATTCTGTTGAATTCCTTGTCACAGTTGTCGGGCCTCTGGAAACTTCCGTTGACTGTGATAATGCCGTTGGGGCCTGGCATCTTCATCTGCGGGTAGGCGTAGTGCGGCACTGTCATGAACCTCGCGAACGCGAAGCGCCCGAGGATGCAGTGATACTGCGAGGGCTAGTCGACAACTTCGAATTCAATGCGCTCTCGCGGGAAGTTTGTCGGCATTCCAAAGATGACATCCAAGCTGATCTTGCCTAGGGAGTACACTCCGTTCCCTGGGACAATGCCATGAAATGTTGTGTCTGAAGTTTCCAAACATGATAGAGGGATTCGCATGGCGTGCAAGGTGCTTGCGAACATGAGGTTGATGCCGCTGCCGCTGTCCATGAAGACACGACTCATCTCGAAGCCTCCAATTTGTGCCTCGAGCACCAGGGGATAGTGACATGGGCGAGGTACTTAGCGCGGATGATCGCGCTTGTCAAAGGTAATGCAGAACTTGCTCCCACTGAGGTACTCAGTGGTGGAGGGTGGAGAGTTCATCGCCAGATTGACTTGGCGAGTGATTGATTTTTGCACCCGATTTGATGGGCGTCCTTTTTGGATCATCCCCATGTTTCCTAGTGCTCACGGGTATGGCTCGCCTCCGTGGTTTTGGATAGGCGCATCTGCAGGTGGTGGTGGAGGTGCTCCATGAGCCACATCGCCCGAGGCAGCTCCATAGCCCTGGTTTATCGCGTCGCGATTCATCTAGGCCAGACCTTCATGGAGCTTGAGGAACTCGCAGCAGTCCTTTAGAAGGTGGCTGGATTTTTTCTTGCCGTCGTGCTTGTCGAAGTAGAAGTGTACGTTGCATGGTCCGGACAGTTTGTCATGGATAGATGTTCCATGTGTCTCATTGCGAGTGCGGTGTTGCCACACTTGCGTGGTTTTCCCATTGTCACGGTATCCGCTGTTGTGGTTGTTATCGTCGCGTTTGTCGACGTAGCCAGCCGCGACCATGTCGACTTCCTCGCGGTCCTTGTAACCGCGCATCCGACGTGGCGATCGCGTTTGCGACCGAGGTCATCGTCATCATCGGAGTGGACATGGTTTTTTACCAAGTCCTCTCTAGCAGCCTACCTGTTTGCGATTTCCATCAGGTGGTCGATTGTCTTGGCCTTTGAGCGGTCCAGCTCCTCTCTAAGCTCTCTGCAGCGCACGTCGCCATTGAACATGTCGATTGCGTGGTCCACAGAGATCTCTTCTATAGAGTTTTTGATGATGGACCATCTCTGGATGTATGAGCGAAGTGACTCGCCAGTCTTCTGGTAGCAGCCTCTTAATTCTTCGATTGATGCGGGCCTTTTGTAAGTGCCCTTAAAGTTTCGCACGAAGCTGTAGACCAGGTCATCCCAGCTGCGAATCGATCCACGCGGGAGGTTATTGAGCCACACACGAGCGGCGCCTTGCAGCTGTAGCTGGAGGCATTGCATTGCCATGCTCGTGGTTCCTCCGTGTAGCCTAGTGGAGGAAATATGATCCTCCACCCAGATCTTCGGGTCCTAGAGGTCGTCGAATTTCGGATTCTCTGATGGGAGCTTGAACCCTTTGGCATTCGCTTTTGTCGTATGGCTCTACTGAAGCAGTTGGCGCCGCAGAGCTCTATCCCGTCATCTTCCGAGTCAGTCGAACGAGCAAGCCTCATGCGCATCTTGTCGACTTTGCGCTGCGTGATGTCATCACACGCGTCATAGTCGTAGTCGTGCCGCCGTGAGCGGCGTCATCGCGACAAGTCATGGTTGTCGTCTCTAGAGGAGGGGGAAGAGTAGCGCTTGGCTAGAGCCTTTCTTTTCTTAGGCTCTCACGTTGGATCTTTGATGAGGGCAGCCTCGACTAGTCCTAGGTCAGCGATCGTAGATCGGTGTATGGTGGACCGTGGGTCCCCAGCTAGTGGCTGGTTGTTGAGTAGGTACATAGTGGCTATTGTCACCGCTGCTTGTAGCGTTTTAGGGAGCACATTGCCCCGCGTACCCACTGTCATGGACGAGAAGTCGAGGACTCGAGTGGTGTCCGCTCACTACTTCTCGGTAAGGTGAGCGAGTCGAGAACGTCTTCTGGCAGCCGTATGATCGTTGCCTTTAGAGGAGGATCCTCCGATGGAGGAGAGCTGAGCCCAACAGAGGCTGACTCGTCCGCTGCCTTGCTCGTCGAGCTAGGCGATTACTTGCTGCTGTCGCTTGAACTCCTCCTTGAGCAGCCAGTGATAACCCATCAGCATATCTTGCGATGAGTTAGGGGGTAGGGGGTTGCCCCGCAGAGCTTCCCCGTCGTTGAGCTTGATCAGCACGCGCTCCCGGGTCGGCTCATTCGCCGAGAGGTTTGGCTGATCCTCTAGGATGGGCCCTGCTGTTCCATTGTTGGTGGAGGCGCCGTTGGCGGGGCCACCATTCGCGACTGGGATTCCACCGCTAGTGTCGATGTTGTCCCGAGTGTCGCCGTTGCCGCCCATGTTGATGATGGCGCACATGTAATGGCTAGGGAAGCTGTTGCTCCTGCAGATTTCAGATCCATAGCCATAGGCTCCATCTTCTGTTGCCAGATCGCCCACGTCGGACTCGCAACTATCATTGATGTCCGTGTTTCCGACTGATGTCAGGGCATTGAGTTCGCTCAGGGTGCCGATCGACGATGGAAACAAAGATGCTAGAGCAATCACGGGAACCTTCTGCTGGTCAGGGAGGCGAAGTGTGCCTAGCCGACTAACTTGGAAGTGTAAGCTCCCGACCACCAGGCCGATTCCATCGCCCACGGACTCGAAATCCGAGCGAGTGGCCGGCGTGTGGACGGTGAAGTCGAAAGCACCAAAGAGGAGGCGAGTCTCCGCTGCTGTGGAGTCGTAGATCGTGGTTTATGGGGCTAAGGAAGCCGCAACATCAGTACTCCCAGTTCCCACAGACGGCGCCAATTGATGAGGGGTTAACTCATCAATGCCCATCGCAGATGGACTTAGGTTCGAGAAAGTGGGGAGCGCTGGAGGCATCGATCGGCTAGCAAACAAGCACACAGGGACGCAAGGTTTACCCAGGTTCAGGCCTCGCAGAGGACCCTATTCCTGCTTGTCTTCTCTTGAAATTATCGAGGAGTTGAAAGTTTCAGGGGGTGCGCAGATGCAATCTGGCGATGGTGTGGAAACTAGGGTTGTGAATTGTCCTCCTTGCCGCCCCCTCCTAGCCTTTATATAGATAGGCTAGGTCTTGGGATAGCAGGCCCAGTCGGTTACAGGTTAGGGTTTTCTCTTTAAACTTCTATCTTAAGTTTGCCATGTGCTGCAAGCAGTCGGAGTCTCTCGGGTCACCCAAATCTTGGCTGGGCCTTAGCAATGTCGTGGACTTCTTCAATGTTGGACTGTATATGCCAAGCTCGAGTACCTGTAAGGTATACCCATGTCACTCCCACTCTTAATTGTGTGACCCCGCAGGCTCATAGCGACTTGGAGACGATTTGATTCCAACTCACAATCAATCAATCAGTAGCAGTTCCAAGCAGAGTGTGCTGACACCCAAGTGCCATAGAGTCATGACGACATACCATTTTTAATGCGATTTTTGTCCGAGTCCCTTTTGCATCACGATATACCTTGTCAGTCTATAGGCAAGTTATCGCCATCCTTTTAATAGCTCAACTCTATTCTTGATCCATAATATGTGATTCATTCGACTAACTCTTAGTCGATCGCTTTGGTTAACACTTAACCGAGTCTCGCATGTTCATGCTTTTTGAATCATATCATCAGAATCATATCATCCGAAAGGGCTCAGAGAATATCTTTTCAGACGGAGGGGCAAAATCCCTTCTTAGTTATCTACATCACGCGTCTTGATTATGAGCCGCCCCGAACTCTGCGTTTATAACTGCCCTATGATGGAACATCGGTCGATCCACAACTCGCATTGTGCGACAACTTCAGGTCTAAGGATTACATTGATTGAGACATACAAATGACGACCTACTCATTGTATCTCAATATGAGTATGTCCGACTTACTAAACTGCTTAGTCGAATCTGTGCAAGTTAAAATAGTCACTATGCCCATAACACGTGGAACTAAGTCATCAGCCGACTTTCAAATTAGTCTAAATTGCTTATCCAACATAAACTCATACCGTAAACTGGAGGTTATTTTACAGGATGAGGCCGGATACGGTATCTGCTAGAGATGCTCTAAGCGTGAGGCGTGACAAGCATGGCTCCCGCAATGCAAGCCGATGAGCTTCCGGCTTAGCTGGGCAATGAAAACAGGGACATTCTTAGGTAACGCCATACGCACTACATCGACCTTGACAGCACAGTAGTTCATTCATGTTCCGACATTTCTGGCCTGTTCGCACTCACAATATGTTCGGGAGGTGTCTTCGGGGTGAGTTAGCTGACGGGTGGTGTAAATTGCTAGATATATTACACCACGTTAATTTAGGATAGGTAGCCTTGTAAATTGGGACAAAAAGGAAATAAAGTGAAACCACTGTATAATGCCTGCAAACTATAAGCCCTCTGATAAGGTTCCAGGCAGCTTTAGAGTTTGAAGCTCCCTGCCAAAATCAAAAATAATGTGTGGCTGGTTATGTGGGGAAGAAAAATAACTGAAGATAACTTGTAAAAGCTCCCTGCCAAAATCAGAAGTATTTTCTTAGTGGAACACCCTGCAATATATACTTCCTCCGTTTCAAAATATTTGACGTGGTTTTAGTTCAATGCTCTCGCGGAGTGCCCATTCGATCGATCTGCCGGTGCAGACTCGTTCGCACTCACCTTGTATTGTACACCATGGTGCATCCATATATCGTGGATCGAGTGCATGCGCGTCGGTACTGCGGTAGGGATGGCGACCTGTCAAAGGATCCGACGGCAGGTCGGACAGCTCAAGTGAGGATAGAACAGTACTGCCAGATCCTAAAATGCGAAATGGGCAGTTCTGACTCGACCATCGTGGACGGATGATCAGGAAGAGCCACACCGTGCTCTGTCTAGCGTATAGGCGTTTACTGCCTGAGCAATCTGAGCGGTCTCCTCATTGTTCACGATATATGCTGCAGATATTGGTGCCCGTTGTGTGCCATCGCAAATACTTATTTTTCTTGACAAGGGCAAATGCCGAGCAAGAATTCTTCAGACCACAACATAACCAGTGATCCGTTGTTGAAGCCCGGATTTGAGACGATCCCGCAAAAAAATGAGAAACTTATTAATTAACAGGTCTCACGGACTGTTCTCTGACGATAACAGATTCCAAATACACGAGATCCCGAGACAGAAAACGTCTTGTAAACATACACTGATATACACCGAATCACGATTAGACCACAGGAGTCAGCAGCGGCTTCTTCAGGACATGCGCCTCCAGGTTACCGAGGACCAGGTCCGCCATCGCTTTGCGAGTCTCGTGCGTCCCGCTCCCCACGTGAGGCACCAGGACAACATTGTCGAGCGTGAAGAGCGCCTCGGGCACGTTGGGCTCATCCTCAAACACATCGAGGCCCGCCCCGCCGAGGCGCCCCTCAACGAGCGCAGACACGAGCTCAGGCTCGTCGACGTGAGGGCCACGCCCGATGTTTATGAGCACACCCTTGGGACCCAGCGCATCGATCACCTCACGGTTGACAATGTGGCGGGTCTGTTCATTCAGTGGGCAAGCCACCACGAGGACGTCGCTGTTTGCCGCCAGTTCAAGCACGTTAGGGTAATAGGTATAGTTGGGGTATTCTTTCTTTGTTCTCTGGTAGTAGTTGATTGGGCAATCAAAGGCCTCCACCCTTGTGGCAATAGCAAGCCCTATCCTGCCCAGCCCAATGATGCCCACTCGTTTTCCACTGAACTGCAAAAGTATATACAATTAACTATGAGAAATTAAGCAAAAGATGTTCTTTTTTATGTCAGGACATGGAAACCGCATTACAGGAAGATAAGAAAGAAACCGTCCAAAACGAAATGGCAAGACTGCATACTTCGACCACACAAAAGAGTAGCAATAAGCAACTTAAACAGATGCAAATATCTCTGTAAATATGTAACTGTAAACTTTTGGAACTGATACTCTTATTTATCATGGTTGATTGCATAAAAACCGTAACACGATGTCATGTAAAAAAAACATAACACGATGTCTTACAGAAAGAATAACATGCCAACATGGTGCTCTCCCTTGATAAACTAGACTAGCAAACTCAGAGTTTGGAGTACAGAATGTGGATGCTCTACACATCCACGGGTACCAGCAGCAATCAGATGACTGGAGTGAGTAAGGGCTTGTTCAAAGCATATGCCTCTAAATTCTTTAGAACCAGATCAGCCATTGCCATGCATGTTTCTTCTGTATCACTTCCTACATGAGGGACCAAGACAACATTATCTAAACCAAGAAGTTGCTCTGGAACAAAGGGCTCGTGTTCAAACACATCAAGGCCTGCTGCTCCCAAGCGTTTCTCAAGAAGAGCAGACACAAGCTCAGGTTCATCCACATGTGCTCCACGGCCAATGTTTATGAGCACACCCTCTGGTCCTAGTGCATCGATGACTTTACGACTAACAATGTGACGGGTCTCTGCGTTAAGCGAACATGCTACAATAAGCACGTCACAATTGGCTGCCAGGTCAACGACATTTGTAAAGAACCTGTAGTTTGGAAATGGCTTCTGTGATCTTGAATGGTAACTGATTGAACAATCAAATGCCTCGGCTCGTTTTGCTATAGCTAAGCCTATCCTGCCAAGCCCAAGAATAGCAACTCTTTTACCACTGAACTGCAGAAAAATTACGAGAGTCGATTATGTTTTGTCTTTGGGAAAACCAAATATAATCTTAGGATTACATGCACCCAAACCTTTATATCCACCATTGAATGCTAAACCATTACCCCCAACTACTTTTTTATATAAGTCATTATAATTCGTCATTATAATCAGTAGCAGATCAATTTTGCTAAGTAGAGATAGTGCAACTGAACTTTTTTTTTTCAAAATGCAGGTGCTATTTCGAGTCTCTGCAGTCTGCATCAATTGATGCACGCAGCCAAAGGTGCACCTGAGCATTTTGCATAGTTTAACAGGATGCCACTCATATGGAGAATGTCCTTAAACGTTAAGGAAAGAGGCACTGCTGACATAAGCACATTGCATCACACAATTCATACAAAATTGTGGTGGGTATTACCAGCCTACCCCTTGGTTGCTACCATGACAATCTATGATCCATCCTAAATCACAATCCCCGCTAGACCCATAGAAAATCTCTGCGGCGACAGCAATATAATTATGTGATCCTCTACATCTTATAATTGAGTTTTTGCACGCAAGCATACAGGTCGAATAAGCCATGAAGAACGTAAAAAAATTCCAGGTAGGTAGTCTAAAATTTAGTCAAACAGGTTGCATTGCACCGTCTAGACAAATCCACCAGGGCCAGGTCACACAACCTAAGCTTGTCCAGATGCATTTCAGCAAACCAGTGCTACCTCACTTATATGGTTCACATGGTATAAAAAGAAAAGTCAAATGTACTAACTACCAACCAAATCTCAGGAAGATAACCAATGATGCGCCAAAATAGCTGTCGCGCGTTTAATAAAGTTCAACTACTTCCCCTTTCCAGCTCTTCTATATTTTGCTCTAAAATTTATCCTCTGTATTGCATCTTTTCCTTTCATGTAGTCATTTTCTCTGAAATGACCACTTCTCTGCTATCTAATTAATCCTCAAATCAAATTATTGTCACATATCGTTTTGACTGAACCTAAGTAAATACTCCCTCCGTTCCAAGGCTTGCATATAATTTTTTTTTAAAGTCAAGCTACGGAAAGTTTGACCAATTTTTTTGAAAAAACTATCAAGAACTATGATATTATATAGATACCACGTGAAAATATGTTTCATGATGTATCCAAGGGTATATATTTCATATTGTAAATATTAATATTTTTTTCTAAAAACCTGGTCAAATTTTACGTAGTTTGACTTTTTCAAAAAATTATATGCCTTAAGCCTTGGGACGGAGGGAGTACCCAAGTGTACAAAAATTGCAACAGAATATACAGTCCTATGAAGCGAAATTTGCAGTAGCCAATTAATCAAGCATAGTAAGAAAGAGTAATATGCAGCACGAGCAACTACTAAGCAACACTACGTTACTGCCTGGACTGAAGAATATAAAGGGGAGGAGGCATCGGAAACAAAACAAACCCGTGTGGTCAATGTGTAATCGCCCTTGGCCTTCCACAAGCCAGCGCGCACATAGCGGTCGGCCTGCGGGATCTTCCGCAGCGTGGCGATGGCGAGGCCGACGGCGAGATCGGCGACGTCGTCGGTGAGGACGTCGGGGGTGTTGGTGACGCGAATGCCCCGCTCGCGGCACTTGGCGAGGTCGACGCGGTCGATCCCCACGGAGAAAGACGCGACGATCTCGAGGGAGGGCAGGGCGTCGATGAGCGCGGAATCGGCGTTGTAGCCGGCGTTGCCGACGACGGCGCGGATGGCGGAGGCGTTGGAGCGGAGGAAGTCGGCGCGGGCGTCGGGCGGGGAGTCCCAGAGGCGGATGAGGCGGAAGCGGCGGTCGAGCTCCTGCTCGAGGTAGGCGTTCATGGGGTGCAGCAGCAGCACGCCGAGGGACTCCATCGCCGTCGCCGCCGCGAGAACCGAGGGCGGCAGGTGGGGACTGGGGGTAGTGGTTGGTACGAGGCGGAAGCGGATGGGCTAGCCCTCCACTCCACGTGGTAAAGTTCTGGTGGGGGAATGCTTACGTCGTTATGGGCCGCAAGTTGTGTACAAGCTGGGGAAGGCAGAAGTAGGGCCCTAGGCAGAAGGCATCACGGCCTGCTCTGATCGAGTGGTAGAGTCAAAGATTCTTGGGCCACGCTACCTGTTAGCCGGCTGACAGAAAGACGTGAGTAGGGAGGCTCCGTCGAGGACGAGGTGGCTGCGGGCCGAAGCAGAGGCGGGAGACGGCGGTGGTGCGGGGTCGAGGTCTCGAGGACGACGCGGGATGTCGGGGACATGCTCGTCGGCGGAGCCCCGGCGGCGTCGTAGCGTGCAAAGATCCGGTGCGGCCATTCAAGCAAATAGAATCCTAGTGACATTCTCCTCGCTGGAATCGAGTAGCAGCTGCTCTATTTCTTTTATTTCTTTTTCTCTAATCCGTCCGCATCCTGCCTGCTCTATTTTTCTTAATTCATTTTTCCCTGATTTGCTTGCATCTCTACTGAAAGGTTTAATTCCGACCGAAATTCATATGCCTCCGTCCCTTCTGTTCTACAGAGATTTGCTTAACAAATTTGCCTCCTATTATATTTTTGGCAAAAATCTTTTGGGACTGGGGATGTGACCGGAGAGTATCATTCCTCCCCCATAGGCAAAACAACATCCGGCGCCGACGACGTCCTGGAGATGCTCTGAGAATCGGAGAATAGAAACGGAAGGCATGATGATGATGGGAGACTGACAAACGAACCCGCGTGGTGAGCGTGTAGTCGCCCTTGGCCTTCCACGATCCGGCACGCACGTACCGGTCGGCCTGCGGGATCTTGCGCAGCGCGGCGATGGCGAGTCCGACGGCGAGGTCGGCGACGTCGTCGGTGAGGACGTCGGGGGTGTGGGTGACGCGGATGCCCCGCTCGCGGCACTCGGTGAGGTCGACGTGGTCGATCCCCACGGAGAAGGACGAGAAGATCTCGAGGGACGGCAGGGCGTCCAGGAGCGCGGCGTTGACCTTGTGGCCCGGGTACCCCACGACGGCGCGGATTGTGGATCCGTGGGCGCGGAAGAGGGACTCGGGCGGGGAGTGCTCCCAGAGGCGGAGGAGGCTGAAGCGGCGGTCGAGCTCCTGCTCCAGGTAGGCGTTCACGGGGTACAGCAGTAGCACGACTAGGGAGTCCATCGCCGGCAGGCCGTTGTGGTGGCGACGACTGCGAGGCAGCAGCGGCAGCGGCAGACTGATGTGTGTGGTTGTGGGCTTGTGGGTAACTTGGGTGGACTAGTCCTCGGAGCGAGCAAGAGCATGGGATTTTTTTTCCAAACAAAGTGACGTAATCACTTCCACTCATATTTGACTGGAATTTATCTAGGTCCATCTAGACATGTTTTAGTACTAGATACATCTGAATCTAGATAAATCCAAGTCAACTAATATGGACAGAGTGGGTATTTTTTAACGATCAAGGTGCAAAGCACCCAAATTTTAAAAGCTGAAGATTATAGAAAGGACCTAAGCAACACTCGCAAAAGGACCAAAATTCGAAGACAATGCCTCTACAAATTCAGAAAACACCCTAGCTGAGGAAGTAAAACGCAATCAGGCCCATGGTGTCTCTGCTACCATCGTCGGCGACCTCGGAGGGGAAGCCAGCGTCTGACATCTGAGTAGAGGGCTCGACCAAACTTGAACCGGCGAGAAGAACCTCCGCTTCCGGCCACCTCCAAAACTTCGGGGATGAACCTCCAAATCTCCGGGGACGAACCCCTTGGGGAAGAGAAGCTGACGAGCACCGACGGCGAAGCAAGAGCAGCGGCGGAGTGGCAGCCCTACTGCCATAAGGTCTGACACGGTGGTGGAGCAAGACCACCAGAACACATCGGAGAAAAACTCCAGAAACACATCACCATAGCACCTCTTGGGTAGGAATCTTCAAATCTCCAGAGTTGCAAACATGGATACAGCTCCACTCCTCCCCTTGCCTCCACAGCCGGCCGGAGAAGTGCTAGAAGCATCCCGTCTACAGATCGAGGCAACAACGATGCACGACTCCCTCCGCCCCTTGCCGCCATTGCTGGCCAGCAAGAGGGAGGCAGCAGGATGTAGCCCAGGATACAAGAAACGACGCACAAAATGAGGCAGATCCCTTCCTAACCCCAACTCATAGAATTCCAGGGTTTTGTCCTTGCTGGTCTGGATGAAGAATATGATTCTTTAGTTGAGGTTGTCCTTGACCGTGAAACTTCGATGCTGGTGCACGATCTGTATGCGCGGCTCCTTGCTACTGACAGCCGCGTCGAAGGCCACCGCACCAAGCCAAATGTCCACTCTACCAACCTGTCCAAAGGCGGAGGCAAGTCAAATAACTACTCACCGGCGGCTCCTGGTATGCCGTGCTCTACATCTGGCGCCCCCAAATCATCGGCCTACCCTCCTCACTATGGTGCTCCCCATCCGCTTGCAGCAAGAGGAAGTGTGGCGACTCCTTATGGGACAGCTCCCCCTGGCGCAACCTACTACTAGCATCCCCCTCGCAACACGATTTGTCAATTGTGTGATGCTCAACGCCACGTGGCTTCTCGGTGCTTCAAAAGATTCAATAAAAGTTTCCTTGGTGTTGGCAATGATGGTCGTTTCGTGGATTGATACATTGCAAATGTATCTATAATTTTTGATGTTCCATGCTTGGTTTTATCTACTTTCTTGTGTTTTGTCCACACTTTGGAGTATTTTTCATATGAGTTCTTGGACTAACCTATTAACAAGAGCCACAGTGTCAGCTGCCTGTTTTCTGCTGTTTTTGGTTCCAGCAAAGTCAGAAAATGAATATTCTCGAAATTGGACGGGACAAAAGCCAAAGTGCCTATTTTTTCGGAAGACATCTGATGCTAGAATACGAGACGGAGAAGGGCTGGGGGCCGGCCACACCACTTGGCCACGCAGTCAGGCCTGGCCCACGCCAAGGGGTGGTCTGGCCGACCCCAGCACCCCCTCGGCCTCTCCTTCCGCCTATATATTGCCCTCGGGACGAAAACCCTAAGTACCCGATCAAAAATCCACGAGAGAGTCTGTAGCTGCCGTCGTCTCTGTCCCTAGATCGGGAGGGATCTGAAGCTCTTCCCGGCACCCTGCCGGAGAGGGGAATTCACCCTGGAGGCCTTCTTCATCATCATGCAAGCCTCCGGTGTGATGCGTGAGTAGCTCATCTCTGGACTACGGGTCCATGTAGTAGCTAGATGGCTGGTTCTCCTCCTTTGTGCTTTCATGTTTAGATCTTGTGAGCTCCGTTCATGATCAAGATCATCTATTTGTAATTCTGCATGTTGTGTTTGCGGGGATCCGATAGATATTGAGATGTTATTTCGGATCGATTATTGATTCTATCATGTCTTTGTTATTTGTGATCTTGCATGCTTTCCGTTGTTAGTAGCTATCTTGGCCAAGTAGATGCTAGCAACTCCAAGAGTTAGTATTTATGCTCGATAGTGGGTTCATGCCTCTGGTAATCTGGGAAAGTGACAGAAATATCTAAGGTACTAGATGTGTTGTTGCCACTAGGGAGAAAACAACAATCATTTGTTCATAGAACAATCGTATTGTTTACTTTACACGCAATTCATAAAGCAATAATTTGTTGCTTGCAACTTAATACTGGAGGGGGTTCGGATGATAACCTGAAGGTGGATTATTAGTCATAGATGCAGTTGGATGACGGTCTATGTATAATGTTGTAATGCCCAATCAAGTTCCAAAGGAGTCAAGATGATTAGTATATGCATGTATTGCTTTCTCAATGTTTGTCAATTGCCCCGCTGTAATTTGTTCACCCAGCATGTTATCTATCTTAAGGAGAGCCACCTCTAGTGAACTATGGATCCCGGTCCTTTCTTTTACATACAATCTACAAACTGTTTACTGCTTTGTGTTTACTTTCTGCAAACTATTACTTCCTTCCATTCGGTACGTTTAATTCTTTGTTTTCAGCAAAACCGATGATATTGACAACCTCATCGCAAGTTGGGGACAAAGTTTTGTGGTTGTGTTGTGCAGGTCTCCACGTTGCTACTAGCACCGGTAGTGCGCACTGCCAAGGCTCAGCTAGCAACATCTTTGGGGTGTTTCCTTGCTCCTACTGGTTCGATTAAACCTTGGTTTCATAACTGAGGGAAACTTGTTGCTGTGCTCATCATACCTTCCTCTTGGGGTTCACCAATGAGCTCTACATCAACACTGAGCCATCAAGCATTTTTCTGGCGCCGTTGCCGGGGAGTCAAGGACATCTTCACAAGGGGAGTCCCTCATAACCAATCTCTTTACTTTGTTATTTTTGTTTTGCTTAGTTTCTTTTTGTTTTGTTTGCTTGTTTCTTTATCAAAAACACAAAAAAATAGTTTTACAAGTTTGCTTTCTTTATCAAAAATACAAAAAATGACTACTCTGGAAAACACTAAGTTGTGTGACTTCACTAGCACCAACAACAATGATTTTATGAGCACACGTATTACTCCACCTGTTCCTGAAGATACTTTCTTTGAGATAAAACCTGCTTTACTCAATCTTGTTATGAGAGAACAATTTTCTGGTATTGGTAATGAAGATGTTGCTGCCCATCTAAATAACTTTGTTGAACTTTGTGAGATGAAAAAGCATAGGGATATAGATGGTGATATTATTAAGCTTAAATTGTTTCCTTTCTCTTTGAGAGGAAAAGCTAAAGAATGGTTGAATCCCCTAACTAGGAATAGTGTTGATTCTTGGACTAAATGCAAAGATGCTTTTATTGGAAAGTACTATCCTCCTGCTAAGATTATATCTATGAGAAGTGAAATAATGAAGTTTAAACAATCTGATAATGAACATGTTGCTCAAGCTTGGGAAAGAATGAAATCTTTGGTAAAGAATTATCCCACTCATGGACTGACTGCTTGGATGATCATCCAAACTTTTTATGCAGGATTGAACTATTCTTCAAGGAACCTATTGGATTCCGCTGCTGGAGGTACCTTTATAACCATTACTTTGGGTGCTGCAACAAAGCTTCTGGATAATATGATGGTTAACTATTCTGAATGGCATACTGAGAGAGCTCCACAAGGTAGGAAGGTAAATTCTGTTAAGGACACCTCCTCCTCGAGTGATAAGATTGATGTTATTATGTCTATGCTTGTGAATGGGAAAGCCCATATTGATCCAAATAATGTTCCTTTAGCCTCTTTGGTTGCTCAAGAAGAGCAAGTTGATGTGAACTTTATAAAAAATAACAATTTTAGCAACAATGCCTATAGGAATAATTTTGTTAACAACAATTATAAGCCATATCCTCCCAACAATGGTAATGCTTATGGAAATTCCTACAACAAAAATAGGAGTGCTCCCTCTAAATTTGAAGTTATGCTTAAAGACTTTATTAGTAAACAAACTTCTTTCAATAAAACTATCGAGGAAAAACTCTCTAATGCTGAAAGAAATATAACATCTTTGGCTGAAGTTCAATCTTCTTTGAATAAAATGGCTGCTAAACCTGAAACTAATGATAATCCCTTTGCAGCTACTAATGCTATACAAGTAAGAATTGACGAAAATGTTAGACTATTAGCTTAATTACATGCTAAGTGGGAAAGAGAAGATGAAATTGCTAGAAACATTAGTGTTTCTACTATCACTACCACTAGTGTTGAGGCTAGTAATAGTTCTACTACTTTAGATGATAATTTTGATTTTGATCTTCATGGTTGTAACATCTCTGAAGTTATTAAGTTCCTACAAAAGCTTGCTAAAAGTCCTAATGTTAGTGCTATGAACATGGCCTTCACAAAACACATTACTGATGCTCTCATAAAGATTAAAGAAGAAAAGATGAAACCTAAAGCTTCTATTCCTATAAAACAAGAAGATGGTTGGGAACCCATCATTAATATGAAAGTGAATGACTTTGATTTCAAAGCTTTATGTGATCTTGATAGTAGTGTTTCTATTATGCCTAGAAGGATTTATGATATGCTTGATTTGCCTCCACCTGAAGATTGTTATTTAAATGTCCCACTTAATGATAATGCTAAAAAGAAACTCATGGGGAGTCTTAATGATGTTCTTATTATGGTTAACAATACCTATGTCCCCGTTTATTTCTATGTTTTGGATGTTGAATGCAATGCTTCTTGTCCTATTACTTTGGGAAGACCTTTTCTTAGAACTATTGGTGCCATTATTGATATGAAAGAAGGCACCATTAAATATCAACTCCCACTCAAGAAAGGTATAGGACACTTCCCTAAGAAGAGAGAGAAGATTTCTTTTGCCTCTCCTATGATAACAAAATTTGGTCTTAATGCTTCTTCATTTGAGAACACTTGATTCTTTCTTGCTTCTTATGCCTAACTTAAAGGCGTTAAAGAAAAATACTTATTGGGAGATAACCCAAAAGTTTTAGATGAGTCTTGGAAGTTATTACTTCAGTAATAACCACTCCTTATCCTTTTTATTTGCTTTTTGTGCCAAGAGTTAGCTCTAATAAGAGAGAAGTAATGATTGGGAAAGTTGTTGTCCCGAAACAGATTTTTGTGCTTCACCATAAAAATTCGTGTAAAATCTCTGAATGTCTTCTTGAGGCGTGAATTTTTGTGCTTTTGCCCTAGGTTGTTATCTAACTTTCGTCAGTTCAACACTTTTTGATTGGTTAATAGTATGCTGCCAAGGGGGATAGCTGTCCCCCTTGTGGATGTCGTCCGATCCACAACATCGAGATTTGTGCCAAGACTGTTTAAAAGTGCACCTTGTGATGATGCGTGGTTAACTATTTGTAATAAAGGTGACATATGACTGCATGTCAGATGCCAATATCAGTGATACAAGGACAGGACGAACTGATATAGATTTGTCGGTAAGCCTAGCTCAACATGCAAGAGCCAAAGTGCAATAGGTTGTACAAGGTTAGTATCTTCTTTCACCATGAGTGACACTGTTGACGATGATGTGACTGATGCATGGTGCATGCATTAGGCAAGTTGGCCTATGTCAGCTTCCACCACGCATGCATTCTGTACACATGCAAGTTATCTACTTAGTTACATACGCTTTGCTTGCATGCACTGTCAACATGTGTGGATCATAAAGAGCAAGTGCTCTGCCTACAACCAGGCCGGTGCCATTTAAGTCATACAATTATCTAGCTTATATAGAACATCAAAGGTTGCCGGGAACAAAAGTTGACACTTTCTAGTGTAGCAACACCCGATTACCACCAACAAATTGTGTTGTTTCCTAAATCTATTACTCCCTCCGATCCAAGTTAGTTGACTTAGATTTGTCTAAATTCGGTTGTATCTAGACATGATTTAGTATTAGATTTATCCGTATCTTGACAAATTTGAGTCAACTAATTTGGATCGGAGGGAGTATCGAAAGTTTATATGTGAAGATATACAACCATGTACATCGAACACAAATCACTTTCAATGTATACTATCGTACAAAGAAATATGAATACACGAGTTGAGTTGCAGAAGGTTTCATAAAACTGCGCTTGTCTCAGCAAGTAATCTTTAAAGAAAATCACCATGTATAGATACCTGAGACGGTACTGAAAATGGACATGTCATATGTACACTTAAATTAGGCAGACATGACAATTAACGACGGTTCTTTTAAGAATTAACACTACATATGTCTAACATCTTACTACTTACATGCATACGGAATAAAACTCCAAATAACATCGCGCTAGAGAACAAACACTATGACGCAGAGATTACGTGTTGTCTCATTCTTTGTCTAGAGGCTACAGGAGGAGACATACTCTGGATATGACAGAAAAGTGGCAACCGAACAACAACCATAATTTTTGATTAGTAGCAATTGTACCAAATGTGGTTAGGTCCAAGCACATATCTCTAGGCAGATCGTATGATAGACGCATGGGGAGCAGCTATCCCCTGTGGCAGCAAATCCACACCCCTTTTTGATTTGAGCAACATAAGGTTTTCAAAAAAATCATCTTTACCTGCTGGTCTGTTTTGACAGATTTCGGCCATTTTCTGCATTTGCTTCTTGTTGGTTCCTTCTTGAGTTCTTTTGGGGAATTGAGCTTTTTGAGGGAAGTGCTATAGTAGCTAGTGTTCTAATGGAAGTTTATTTGGTGTTAAAACTGAACCTTAAGACTTATTTATCTTGAGTGCACTAATATTGCTAATAAAGATTGTGTGAAGTTTTGTATGAAGGAGAAATTTCAGGTGTATGGAAAGAATGAGTAATGAGATGAAGGATGGACTAAAGCTCAAGCTTGGGGATGCCACGCGTGTCACCCCAAGAAATATCCAAGAAGTACAAGTGTCAAAGCTTGGGGATGCTCAAGGCATCCCCTTCTTCATCAATAAAAATCCCAGGTTTCTTCCAAACGCTTCATTTTCATTGTTTCATGCACAGTTGTGTTGTTCTTGGAGCGTCTTATTTTTTGTTTTGGTTTTGGTTTTTCGTTTGCTTTGTTTTCTTAGTTTGCTGAATAAATTGGTTGGACCCCTCTTTCATACATTGGTTTTCAAATAGTTTGGTTTGGTTTGGAAAAGAGTAGGAAAGCTCATGCTTAAGTGGTAAAAAGAGCTTGTTTTTGACTGAGGCCTATGCTTTGTCATGCCATGTTTGATATTGTTTTGGATTTATGCTTAGTATTCTTTGTTGTAGCTTGACTTGTTATAAACAATTGAGAGTGCTAAATGTGCCTTGGATGAATTATGCGTTGTTTTAGCATATTAAAGCATAGAATAGTGGTATTCTCCTTTGATGCTTTATATGGGTTGACTTGGCACATGCTCACACCATGTTATGACTATCTCAAGTCACCATAGCCTTTATGATCCTTTATTTTCAACTTGTAGTATCACTTTATGCTTTGATCAATGATGTTTTGTCGCTCTGCATGATTATGGCCATTATTGCTCTCTTAGTTTGTCGCTCCTAGTCTTTTGCTAGCCTCCATAACCAAGTATGAGTTCCACTCATGCATCCAACTCCCTAAACCAAGTTATTCCAAAGAGTCCACCATACCTACCTACTATCATATGCTATTCCAAGTATATTCATGCTTTTGTTTACCTTCCAAATTAAATTTGTTATGAGAAAACTAGTGATTAAAGCTCTCACGAACTTGATGGCACACTTTACTTTCTGCATTTAATAAACTTGAACCATTGGGTCCTTCTTTGTTGCGTATATGCTTGCGCTTTATAAGTTGAAATTAGCAGAACCATGTATCATGGGGAACACTTTCAACATTGCACTTGTACTTTGTACCCCGTTGATATCATGTTCTTTTGCTTATGGATCCCGGCGGTGTAAAATAAAAGAGGAACTTGTAAGATCATGGAGTTTGTATGTGTGTTAGAGAAAATGCCTGGGCCGCTAGCCTAAGCCATGCCTAATCATGGTGGAAACTTGCAGCATCACCATAATGAGCACTCTATGAAGCATCCTCAATAAAAACCTATGCAAATAGCAAATAAAAAGATCGCTGAGATGCTCATTGTCTACTTGCCTTGTCATTTTTATTATGGGATAGCTCCTGTGTCATGTGCAAGGGGTACCCCATTGGCGGTTCTTTATGATACATATGTACTTACCATGACAAGAGCTTACTCGTGACTAAAGTTGAGTAGCATGAGGTTCGGTCTTTGTAAGTAAGGGGCATGAGATTTCGGTTTATAACTTGTCAAGCATATCCTCTTAGTTGTGTCACTTTGACCTTAATCATCTTCAAGATGCTTATGATAGGGGCAATGAGAGCTAAAAGCTATAAGTACCATAATTTTTGGAAGCTCTTTATGAGACTTGAATCCCTACTTCCTTCTGTGAAGGCCTTTCTTCCACCATTATATTGAGTCTCCACCTTCTATCTTTATGCACCTACTTTGAGAGCATAGTGGCCATTCTTAGTTCTATGTGCATTGTCCCAAGACTAGTTGATTGATGCATAACTTAATATTGCTTGTTTTAAACTATTTGTATCTAGTCACTCTTATGAACTTTGAAGGTGTCCTATGCATTTATATTTGCTACTCTATGAGCGACAAGCTGAATACTATTATGCTATGTTTTCTTTATGTGAAACAAACAAACGTCTTGCAAAGCATTGTTATTCATGAATCTTTTGTTTGTGCCTTTTCATGTTGCATCATAGTTTCTATGTCTTATTGCTAGAACTTTGTCTTTTATGTTATGATTGAAGTACTATGATCCCAGCCTTCAATGTTTTACAAATACTTTGATCAGGTCTTTGATGGTGCATGTCACCTAAAAAATTATTCTTTCTTTTTATCACTTACCTACTCAAGGACGAGCAGGAGTTAAGCTTGGGGATGTTGATACATTGCAAATGTATCTATAATTTTTGATGTTCCATGCTTGGTTTTATCTACTTTCTTGTGTTTTGTCCACACTTTGGAGTACTTTTCATATGATTTCTTGGACTAACCAATTAACAAGAGCCATAGTGCCAGCTGCCTGTTTTCTGCTGTTTTTGGTTCCAGGAAAGTCAGAAAATGAATATTCTCGAAATTGGACGGGACAAAAGCCAAAGTGCCTATTTTTTTGGAAGACATCTGATGCCAGAATACGAGACGGAGAACGGCTGGGGGCCGGCCACACCACCTGGCCGCGTGGCCAGGCTTGGCCCGCGTCAGGGGGTGGCTGGCCGACCCCAGCACCCCCTCGGCCTCTCCTTCCGCCTATATATTGCCCTCGGGACGAAAACCCTAAGTACCCGATCAAAAATCCATGAAAGAGTCTGTAGCTGCCGTCGTCTCTGTCCCTAGATCAGGAGGGATCTGAAGCTCTTCCCGGCACCCTGCCGGAGAGGGGAATTCACCCTGGAGGCCTTCTTCATCATCATGCAAGCCTCCGGTGTGATGCGTGAGTAGCTCATCTCTGGACTACGGGTCCATGTAGTAGCTAGATGGCTGGTTCTCCTCCTTTGTGCTTTCATGTTTAGATCTTGTGAGCTCCGTTCATGATCAAGATCATCTATTTGTAATTCTGTATGTTGTGTTTGCGGGGATCCGATGGATATTGAGATGTTATTTCAGATTGATTATTGATTCTATCATGTCTTTGTTATTTGTGATCTTGCATGCTTTCCATTGTTAGTAGCTATCTTGGACAAGTAGATGCTAGCAACTCCAAGAGTTAGTATTTATGCTCGATAGTGGGTTCATGCCTCTGGTAATCTGGGGAAGTGACAAAATCTCTATGGTACTAGATGTGCTGTTGCTACTAGGGAGAAAACAACAATCATTTGTTCATAGAACAATCATATTGTTTACTTTACACGCAATTCGTAAAGCAATAATCTGTTGCTTGCAACTTAATACTGGAGGGGGGTCGGATGATAACCTGAAGGTGGATTATTACTCATAGATGCAGTTGGATGACGGTCTATGTATAATGTTGTAATGCTCAATCAAGTTCCAAAGGAGTCAAGATGATTAGTATATGCATGTATTGCTTTCTCGATGTTTGTCAATTGCCCCGCTATAATTTGTTCACCCAGCATGTTATCTATCTTAAGGAGAGCCACCTCTAGTGAACTATGGATCCCGGTCCTTTCTTTTACATACAATCTACAAATTGTTTATTGCTTTGTGTTTACTTTCTGCAAACTATTACTTCCTTCTATTCGATACGTTTAATACTTTGTTTTTAGCAAAACCGGTGAGATTGACAACCTCATCGCAAGTTGGGGACAAAGTTCTGTGGTTATGTTGTGCAGGTCTCCACGTTGCTACTAGCACCGGTAGTGCGCCCTGTCAAGGCTCAGCTAGCAACACCTTTGGGGTGTTTCCTTGCTCCTACTAGTCGATTAAACCTTGGTTTCATAACTGAGGGAAACTTGCTGATGTGCTCATCATACCTTTCTCTTGGGGTTCCCCAACAAGCTCTACATCAACACTGAGCCATCATGGATCGCCAATTGGCTATGGGGAATCACGTGTATGCTCCTCAACAACTGCAAGGGCACATCACTTCCTTTCTTCCAGTTGATCAAGGTTGGTGCATGGATACTGGCGCCACTGATCATATGGCTAGCGAGCTAGCTAAGATGCATATGAGGGAGGCCTATCACGGGAAGGATCATGTCCACATGGCCAACGGTTCAGGTATGCATGTTCATCATGTTGGTCAAGCATTTCTTCCCACTCCATCCTCTAGGCCCCTTCATCTTAGTAATGTCCTTCATGTTCCCTTTGTCAAAAAAGTCTCTTATCAGTTCATTGATACCTTCGATCTGGATTCACGAATGTAGTATTGTAGTGTTTTCCTAGTAGACCTAGGTTTAATCGAACCTTGGGAAACAATGCTAAAAGAAATTAAATAAGGACATGTCTACAAGACTTTGTTTGTTTGTTTGTTTTACCTTCATTTAGCGGACCTCTCTAGTTTACTTTATATCATGGGTTGTTTCAATGGATGGGGATAGGCCTGGGTTGAAGATTCACAGTTGCACATCATATGGGATAAAGATAATAATAGGCATAGTCATGTGTAATGTTTTTAATAGAGATAAAATTTGTGGGCATCACATCCCGGTATACTAAAGCTCCTGTGAGCCAAAAGCATAGCAATAGCCTTTTGATCCAACCATTTGCACCACAAAGCACCAGGCAACAAACAATTATTAAGTGAAAACATAGATCAAAACCTTAAGAAGTGATGTTGTTGTTGTTGCTCAATGGATCACTAAGGAAGATTGTACTCCCATTTCTGTCACTGGGTTTCCTATGAGATCGCCGCTAACCAGGTATCTCACCTCAACCCTTTATCAATCTCTAAGGTCTTTGGTACCTACAAGTCCAAAGATCGAGACAATAGACAAAGAAACAAAGATACAAATCTCTTATTCAAACAATACACAATTCTCCCATAGATTAGATGCACATAATCGCTGTGAGGTTTCACCCCAGCCTGCAGCCCGTATGGACTACTCACTCATAACAGTAAGATCAAGGATAGAAAACATTGTACAAAATACTTAGATTGAAATCTAATATTCTTACAATGGTTGCCAAATCACAAGGAGATCTCAAGTACAAGATAATGGCTATGGCTATGGAGAGGATGGATGGGGGAGAGGATGAACTATGGTGGTGAATCTCCTTCGGTGGTGTTGTGATGCAATCTGAGAAAATGGTGGCCTTCTTCACGACGGTTGGAACCTCGAAATCTATAGGCGCATTCATGAAAGTCGTAGGATTTGATGAGACGAAGTCGCTGCCACCTGATATGAGCGGGTTGTACGGGCAGACCCTGCCCGTACCAGTGTTCGTTATGGCCTCTGACGTCTGGATTTGACTCCAGGATTGCTTGGCCGTGTAGACTTCCTCAAAATCTTCATTTATGGCTCTAGATTTCTCCTTAAAAGCGTGATTTCCTGCACAACACAATTTGAAGCAATGGATCATTAGTGGAAAAACTAGAGAGATTATTCTTGTCAATTTCTTGACTAAAAATGAGGTTTAAACGCGAAGAAAGATGGCTATTTTCACAGCCATCATTCATAAACTTCTAATAATAATAATAATGTCCTTGTTGAGTTCCATCCTAACAGTGTTTTTGTTAAAGACCTGGATACGAGGGCCACTCTTCTTAGTGGACGGAGTTGCGGTGGTCTCTACTTCCTTGAGTCACCGTCCGTTTCACAAGTCTACAGCGCTCTTGAAGCATCATCTTCAAAATGGCATGCACATCTAGGTTATCCATCTCCTCAGATTTTTTAGCATGTTCTTCACCGTCATGAGCTTCCATCAGTGTCCAATAAAATTAGCTACATTTGTGATGCCTATCAGCAAGGAAAAAGTCATCAGTTACCGTTTTATTTGTCTCAACATGTAACAACTACTCCTTTAGAGCTTATTTATTCAGACGTGTGGGGCCCTGCCCAAGCTTCAGTCAGTGTTCATAATTACTATATGAGGTTTGTGGATGCTTACCATCGTTTCACCTTGTTATATTTGATTAAATGCAAGAGTGATGTCTTTGCTTTTTTTCTTCAGTTTCAAACCCATGTTGAACACTTGCTTAAACACAAAATCCTTCATGTTAAATCTGATTGGGGTGGCAAGTACATTAAGTTAAATTCTTTCTTTGAGAAACTTGGCATCTCTCATCGTGTCTCCTGTCCCCACACATATCAAAAAAATGGTAGTGCTGAGCGTAAACATCGCCATATAGTTGAGACTGGTCTTACTTTGCTGGCTCATGCGTCCATTCCTCTTCGATATCGGAGTGATGCTTTATTATTGCTTGCTTTCTCATCAATCGCATGTCATCTAGAGTCATATGCAAACTCATCTTGAACGCCTTCTTGCTGAACAACCTGATTATACATTCTTCAAAGTTTTTGGCTTCGCTTGTTGGCCTAATTTGCATCCTTACAATAAATATAAACTCGAGTTTTGTTCCAAAAAGTGTGTATTTTTAGGGTATAGTCCCCTTCATAAAGGTTATTAATGTTTTCATATTCCTTCTAACCGTGTCTATTAGTCGTGATGTTGTGTTCAACGAGAATGTTTTTCCTTTCTCTCCTAGTTCATCTTCCAATTCTTCAGTGTTTCCGTCATATTCTTGTAGGGGTTCCGCGTATGAAAACAATAAATTTTTACCCTACGTCCCAAAACCCCTGATGTTGCCAGGACCTATCTATTAGTAATGCAGTAACATAAGGGGCTTTTCGTGAACTTACCCTTGAAGACCGAAAAGCGTTGTGAAATGCTCAGGATAGCGTGGTTGATGTAGACGAGCCAAAGCCGACCTCAAGGTCGTGATGAAGTCCTTGCGCTCTTGTGGCTCCAACGACTTGAGTGCCCCAAGTGTGACATCTCGTGGGGAGTTACACACGTCCGACGCCTGACGATGACTCCCGCTTCCCTAATCCAGCAGGAGTTGCGGAAGTAGAGCTCCTGGATCTGAATCCCGCAGCGCGATGGCGCTCCGCGATGAAGTTGTCTCTCGTTCGCACAGTCCAAACTTGGGACCACGGTCACGGGAGAGAGGGAGAGATAATATCAATTGGGGGTCTCCCCAAAAGAGAGGAAACCTTTTATTGAATATTGTGTGTATTTATCTGGCCAAATACCCCCACTATATATAGGGGGGAGGTACTACCCCCTGAAAGTCACGGGTGGGACTAAAGGAGAGGGAGAGGGGGGCAGCCGTCGGTCGGCCCTAGTGGGCCCCGCGCGGGGGGGGGGGGGGGGGGCTTGGCCCAGCCGGCCACCCCTTGCCCCTTCTCCCCTCTTGCCTTTCCCTCATGGGCCTTTTTCCCTCCGGAATTGGCCCATTAAGCCTTTTGACCATTTAATTGATTTTCTCTTTTATTAAATAATTATGAATAAATGATTAAATCAATATTTAACATTCATTCACATATTATTCAATCTCCATGGCTATGGAACACCTTCCACCTCCACTCTAGACATCCTCCGGACTTACTGAAACCCTTCCGGTTTTCTCTCTTCTCTTCTTTGGTGATTCTACTAATCCTATAAACACTCTCTAAGCATCATCAAGCCCTTAAGCGTGATACCCCACGGTTCAGGAACACTCCAGACATGGTCGGGACACTCTCGGACCAATGATCAACAGAGGGACCTGGATGGCCATGTGACCCCTGTGCATTCCACGAAGATCTTTTGTCGTTTGAACCGGTGACAGTCGTGTCTTATTACCTTTGTCTCTTGATACTTGCATTGCCTGAGATATGATCAATAACATCACCATGTTGTGTCAAATATCGTTACCGAACAATGCCACTTGACTCGTTCCGATAAGTGATATCCCTATGATCAAATCACACGCTGCACAGTTATTGGATATAACTTCTCCGAGTGGGCCCTCGAGTATCTTTCCGTCACATGGATGGACAAATCCCGCTCTTGACATATATTGCCTCTACTGTTCCTCCAAATACCTGAACACACCTTTATTGTCAATGTATTACCAAGTGACGTTTGATGCTATCTAAGCACTCTCGGGAGACAGTGATTGATATAGTCTCACGGTCTAAGGAATAGTCTATGAGGATCTATTCTAATCATCATAACTTGAACTTCGTGACATGATCGGGTCATGATGTTTAGGTTGGGTATTGGTTCATCATCTCATTCTCAAAATGAGTTGACTCTATTTCCAACTGGCATAAATGCCACATGATCAGGAAACCTTGACCATATGTTGACCAATGAACCAGTGACTAGAGTTTCACGGGAACCCCTGGTTTTTTAATGTCACACGTGTATTGATGTTTCCTCTCAATACAGTTATAGCATGATATAAAACTTAATCATAAACTTTATGAAATATGATAATAATCTTTATTATTATTTGTCTCTAGGGCATATTTCCAACAGTCTCCGACTTGTACTAGAGTACAAATAAACTAGCTGCATTTGTTCTTAATCATTGGTACCATATATTTGGTACCCTGAACATGCTTGCTCATGGAAGATGTTGAGTCTTGGGCCTATACTTTAGAGTCCCAAATCCTTTGCACCTTACTAATGTCACCTTATTTGACATTAATACTTTATCACCACATGATAAAATCTTTGTGTATGCATTGTCGCTATGGCAACAGAACGAGGCCGGATTCTAGGAGCCTATAGTGACTTTAGATCAACCTCAAGGGCTTTCTCATGGGAAATGTGCCCTGGGACACATCATTCTATGTTAAAAGGGAACTAGCCCTACTATAACATTATACAACACTTTAGATGGTACCCTTATCTATTATTATAAATGTAATCATCGAAACACGAGTGCACTCTATGCAACATTCGATGTTTTGTTCACCTCACTTCCTACTTGACTTTAGTCGGTATTTACAGGAGTTTCCAACATATTCCCTTATAACATAACTCTTTATGCTTTAAGATATGCCATCCTTTATGGATTTGGAAAACATGTCTATAGTTCTCTAATAGATAATGCAGACAAACTTAGCTCAACGTTCTGTGATTCAAACTTAATCACTTTTCAAACGTTTCTTCTTGGATCATATATTATGTTAAGTTATCATCATGGTTTTCTAAGATAGAACCTATGTCTCAACATAGTGGATGATGATCATCCTTTTATTTCTTTCAACCATTGATGTTAAACTTAATACTATTCCTAATTTGAGTTATTAAGGACCAGTTCCTTAATTAACTTCCATTCTGAAACCCTTTTCAGAATCCCTCAAGTAATACTACATAATATCACAATACACCTATTATCAACTTCTACCCCTTATAAATCATTATTTATCGGTACTTGCACTTTTATTCTTAATGTGTTGAATACACACTTAAGAATCACTCCTTTAAGCTCCCACTCAAAATATCTTCCCAACATATTTGGGTATGAGTCACTACGCTTACTCAAACTATGTTCCTACATATTTGAATTTTGGACTTATATTGCTCCCACTCAAAAAATATGTCATTCACATATTGTTTTAGGAAGACTTTTATAGCTCCCACTCAATTTCATGCAAATTGCATATCCACTCACTATTTTGAATGATTTCAAAATCCTCTGATCGAATATCAAACTTGGAGATTTACTATGAGATACTAGTACTTTTACTAGTTTTAAATCCACTAGACATTCAGCACAGTTGAATCAAATTCATTTGAATTTGTCCAATACTTGAAAAATTGTGCTTTTGTCATTTACCCCCTTTTCCACTATGGCTTTGTAGTCATTCGGGAAAAATTCAAGTAATTCCTTTAGTTTGTAAGATTCAGAAATTGAATTGCTTTCTAATCTCAGGGGAATTTCGCTTTGGGATTTCTCATATAATTAGCTTACCATTATTTCCCTAGTAGTTCGTAGGTATGTTATATTCTGGTAATCATGACAAATGATTCACAAATGTATCCATACAATATATGGGATGCATTTTGAATCCTACTTTATGTAGTGAAAACACCAGTGGGGAAACACAATGATCATTATCATTGATTCTTTCCTTTGTGAAGAGAATCGTTCAGGAACGCTTTCTGTTGCGCTTCTCATCATTCTAATGCAGGGCTTTGAATCCTTTATGTCTACGCGCTTCTATTATTGTAGACAGTTGTTGGGCCTCCAAGTGCAGAGGTTTGTAGAACAGCAGCAAGTTTCCCTTAAGTGGATTACCCAAGGTTTATCGAACTCAGGGAGGAAGTGGTCAAAGGTATACCTCTCAAGCAACCCTGCAATCAAGATACAAGAAGTCTCTTGTGTCCCCAACACACCCAATACACTTTTCAGGTGTATAGGTGCACTAGTTCGGCGAAGAGATAGTGAAATACAAGTGGTATGGATAATTATAAGTGGTAACGGTGCCAGAAAAGAGCTTGACGGGTAGGAAGTGACTAAAGGCAATCTGAAATAAAGATGGAAGCAAGCAAGCATGTAACATATCTAGTTGCAAATGATGTTTCAATGCTTATAAACAAGGCCTAGGGATCATACTTTCACTAGTGAACACTCTCATATAAATATCTTCTCTTTATGGTACTACTCTGAACTACTCTCCGGTTGGACACTCTAATCCATGGTAGGGCTATAACAACACTCCTCAAAGTCCGCCTTCCCTATCTAGATAACCCCACACTGTCAACTTGAGCGCTAGATGGTTCCAACAAACACCACAATTTCATAGAGACATCCAACTCCAAATATAACTCATAACAAGTATTTGTAATCTCTAGCCTAAGTGCCACCATGGTGTGCACGCTATCACTTTCACACACGTGGGGAGACCCAGAGATCTATTAAAGCACTTGAGTAGCAAGGTAGATCTACTTGATTACAAAGCTCATGATCACAATATGATCATGCATAGAGAGAGAGATGAACACATAGCTACCGGTAGAACCCTTAGCCTCGAGGAAAAACTACTCCCTAGTAGCAATATGATTGTTCTATGAACAAAGGATTGCTTTTTTCTCCCTAGTAGCAACAACACATCCAGTACCTTAGAGATTTCTGTCACTTCCCCAGATTACTAGAGGCATGAACCCAGTATCGAGCATAAATACTAACTCTAGGAGTTGCTAGCATCTACTTGGCCAAGATAGCTACTAACAACGAAAAACATGCAAGATCACAAATAACAAAGACATGATAGAATCAATAATCAATCTGAAATAGCATCTCAATATCCATCGGATCCCCGCAAACACAACATGTAGGATTACAAATAGATGATCTTGTTCATGAACGGAGCTCACAAGATCTAAACGTGATAGCACAAAGGAGAAGAACCAACCATCTAGCTACTACATGGACCCGTAGTCCAAGGATGAACTAGTCATGCATCACACCGGAGGCTTGCATGGTGATGAAGAAGGCCTGTAGGGTGAATTCCCCCCTCCGGCAGGGTGCCGGGAAGAGCTTCAGATCCCTCCCAGTCTGGGGATGGAGATGACGGCGTCTACAAACTCTTTCGTGGAGGCATCTTATAGTCGGAAGGGGAGGCCGAGGGGGTGCCCTGGGTGGTCGCACCACCCCCTGGCGCGGGTCATGCCTGGTCGCGCGGCCAGGTGGTGTGGCCGCCCCCTGGCCCCTCTCCGTCTCGTATTCTGGCTCCGTGTCCCCATCGGTGAAAAACTGACTTTGGCTTTTGTCCCGTCCAATTCCGAGAATATTAATTTTCTGACTTTCCTGGAATCAAAAACAGCAGAAAACAGGCAGTTGGCACAGTGTCATCTTGTTAATAGGTTAGTTCAAGAAAGTGTATAAAAAGTACTCCAAAGTTGGAACAAAACATAAGAAAGTAGATAAAAACCAAGCATGGAACATCAAAAATTATGGATATGTTAGCAACGTATCAACATCCCCAAGCTTAACTCCTGCTCGTCCTCGAGTAGGTAAGTGATAAAAAGAAAGAATAATTTTTTAGGTGACATGCACCATCATAAACTTGATCAAAGTATTTGTAAAACATTGAAAGCTGGGATCATAGTACTTCGACATAGCATGAAAGATAAAGTTCTAACAATAAAACATAGCAACTATGTTGCAACATGAAAAGGCACAAACAAAAGATTCATGAATAACAATGCTTTGCAAGATGTTTGTTTGTTTCACATAAAGAAAACATAGCATAGTGTTATTCAGCTTGTCCCTCATAGAGTAGCAAATATAAATGCATAGGACACCTTGAAAGTTCATAAGGGTGACTAGATACAAGTAGTTTAAGAACAAGCAATATCAAGTTATGCATCAATCAACAAGTCTTGGGACAATGCACATAGAACTAAGAATGGCCACTATGCTCTCAAAGTAGGTGCATAAAGGTAGAACTTGGAGACTCAACATAAAAGTAAAAGAAAGGCCTTCATAGAAGGAAGTAGAGATTCAAGTTTCATAAAGAGCTTCCAAAAATTATGGTACTTTTTAGCTTTCAGCTCTCATTGCCCCTATCATAAGCATCCTGAAGTGATTAAGGTTAAAGTGAACAAACTATGTAGTATATGCTTGACAAAGTATAAGTTGGAAATCTCATGTCCCTTGAATACGAGGGCCGCTCCTCATGCTACTCAAGTTTAGTCACCGGTAAGTTCTTATCATCGTAAATACATGTGTATCATAGAGAACCGCCAACGGGGTACCCCTTGTCCGATGATACGGAAGAATCCCCATATCAAAATGACAATGCAAGCAGACAACGAGCATCTCAGCAGTCTTCTTATTTACCATGGGAAAATGGTGCTTTTTTCTCTCTTTCCTCTTTTCTCATTTTTTTCTCTGACTCTTTTTTTATAAGAAGAATGCTTCATAGACATCTCATTATGGCTACCCTGTAGGTTTGCACTATGATAGAATGGATTAGACCGGAAGCTCAGGCATTTCTCTAACACACATGCATAATTCCATGGACTTACAAGCTCCCCTTTCATTTCACACTGATGACATCCATAGACAAAAGAACATGATATCAACTAGGTACAAAGTACAAGTGCAATGTTGAAAGCGTTCCCCATGACAGCATGGTTCTGCTAATCCCCAACAATATAAGTTCAAGCATATACAACATAGATGACACAATGGTTCAAGTTTATTAAGGGCAAGAAAAGTAAAGTGTGCCATCAAGTTCGTGAGAGCTTTAATCACTAATTTTCACATAACAAATTTAATTCGGAAGGTACATAAAAACATGAATGTACTTGGAATAGCAAATGCTAATAGGTAGGTATGGTGGACTCTTTGGAATAACTTGGTTTTAGAAGTTGGATGCATGAGTGGAACTCATACTTGATTACAGAGGCTAGCAGAAGACTGGGAGCGACCAACTAAGAGAGCAATAATGGCCATAATCATGCAGAGCGACAAAACATCATTGATCAAAGCATAAAGTGATACTACAAGTTGAAAACTAAAGGATCATACAGGCTATGGTGACTTGAGATAGTCATAACATGGTGTGAGCATGCGCCAAGCCAACCCAAATAAAGCATCAAAGGAGAATACCACAATACTATGCTTTAATATGCTAAAACAACGCATGATCCTTCCAAGGAACCTTAAGCAATCTCAATTGTTTATAACATGTCATGCTACAGCAAAGATCACTAAGCATAAATCCAAAACAATATCAAGCATGGCATGACAAAGCATAAGCCACAGTCAAAAACAAGCTCCTTTTACCACTTAAGCATGAACTTTTCTACTCTTTTCCAATCCAAACCAAACTATTTGAAAACCAATGTATGAAAGAGGGGATCTAACCAATTTATTCAAGCAAACTAAGAAAACCAAGCAAACAAAAAACCAAAACAAAAACAAAGAAGACGCTCCAAGAACAACACACCTGTGCATGAAACAATAAAAATGAAGTGTTTGGAAGAAACGTGAGATTTTTATTGATAAAGAAGGGGATGCCTTGGGCATCCCAAGCTCTGACGCTTGTACTTCTTGGATATTTCTTGGGGTGACACGCGTGGCATCCCCAAGCTTGAGCTTTAGTCCATTCTTCATCTCACTACTCATTCCTTCCATACACCTGAAATTTTTCATTCATACAAAACTTCACACAATCTTTATTAGCAACATTAGTGCACTCAAGATAATAAGTCTTTGGGTTCAGTTTCAATACCAATAAAACTTCCATTAAAACACAAGCTACTGTAGCACTTCTCTCAAAAATCTCAATTCCCCAAAAGAAATCAAACAGGAACCAACAAGAAGCAAATGCAAATAATGGCGGAAATCTGTCAAAACAGACCAGCAGGTAAAGACGAATTTTTTAGAAGACCTTCTATTGCTCAAATCAAAAAGTGTTGAACTAACTAAAGTTAGATAACAACCTGGGGCAGAAGCACAAAAATTAACGTCTCAAACTGGAATACAAAGATTTTACAAGAATTTTTACGGTGAAGAACAAAAATCTGTTTCGGGACAGCAACTTTCCCAAGCATTACTTATTTCTCATTAGAGGTTACTCTTGGCACAAAAAGCAAATAAAAAGGATAAGGAGCGGTTATTACAGAAGTAATAACTTCCAAGACTCATCTAAAACTTTTGGGTTATCTTCCAATAAGTTATTTTCTTTAACGCCTTTAAGTTAGGCATAAGAAGCAAGAAAATGATCAAGTGTTCTCAAATGAAGAAGCATTAAAACCAAATTTCTTGCCATTACCTCTCTTACTTTTATTCTTAACCTTGGGGAACATATGATTGTTTGGTGGAGAAGCAAAGTGCATGGTGCCCTTTCCCACATTTATTATTGCTCCAAGGAGCTTCAATAGGGATCTTCCAAGTGTAATTTGTCCTTTTCCTACACATTCAATAACAAGATAATCAGTAGAAACCATTTTCCCTAGGATCTTTGTAAACACTCCTTGAGCTATTCCAATGGGTAATATTGTGGCATTATTAGCAAGAAATATTTCTTCTCCTCCTTCAGAGAGCCCCCAAAGATTCAAATATTCATAGATATCTTTGGGCATAAGACAAAATTCAGACATGATATCACATCGAGCATGAAAAGTTTCATTATTTATAAAAATCTTTACTATGGGGAGCCACTTTGAGGGTTCAAAATTTATTGGAACATAATCATGATGCTCTCTAAGCGTGTTATAGCAATCCTTTAAACTAGTAGTGAGGGTCTCAAGAGTGTTCCATCTAGCAAATATGTTTATAAAAGAAGAATCAGATTTGCTAGGCAAGTTGTAAGTAAAGACCAACTTCTTTATGGCATTAACAGCATCATCCTCATTGCATTGGAAGAAATATCCTCCCACAACAGCATCCAAAGCATATCTATAACAAAGAGCAATTCCAAGGTAAAAACTGCTAAGGAACAAGCTTTGAGTCATTTTAGGTTCAGTTTTTTCATGTAGATCAGAGATTCTAGACCAAGCTTCTTGAAACTCTCTTCAATTCCTTGTTTAAAAGTGAAAATCATTTCCTTGGGTGACATAGTGATTGGAGCAATGCTAGACATAATGGCAACTTAAGATACAAACTATTTTTTTTGTGTTTTTAGTATAAAGAAGCAAACTAGAACAACTAATATTTTGTGTGTGTTTTTGATAAAGAAACAAGCAAACAAAGCAAGAAAATAAACTAAGCAGAACAAAAACAACAAAGTAAAGAGATTGGTTATGAGGTACTCCCCTTGCAAAGATGTCCTTGTCTCCCCGACAACGGCGCCGGAAAAATACTTGCTGACTCGTGTAATAACGAGCTTGTTGGGGAACCCCAAGCGGAAGGTATGATGAGCACAGCAGTAAGTTTCCCTCAGTTATGAAACCAAGGTTATCGAACCAGTAGGAGTAAGGAAACACCTCCAAGGTGTTGTTGCCAACTTGGAATCCTACACAACACAACCACATAACTTTGCCCCCAACTTACAGTGAGGTTGTCAATCTCACCGGTTTTGCTGAAAACAAATGATTAAACATATTGCATGGAAGAAAGTAAAACCTACAGAAAGTAAACAAAAAACAGTAATTAGTTGTATATTGATGGTAAAAGAAAGGACCGGGGTCCATAGTTCACTAGTGGTGGTCTCCTTAAGATGGAAAACATGTTGGGTGAACAAATTACAACGGGGCAATTGACAAACATCGAGAAAGCATACATGTATATACTAATCATCTTGACTCCTTTGAGATTCGATTGGGCATACAACATTATACATAGACCGTAATCCAACTGCTTCTATGACTAATAATCCACCTTCCGGTTATCATCCAACCCCCTCCAGTATTAAGATCCAAGCAACAGATAATTGCATTACGCATTGCGTGTAAAGTAAACAATACGATTGTTCTATGAACAAAGGATTGCTGTTTTATCCCTAGTAGCAACAACTCATCTGGTACCTTAGAGATTTCTGTCACTTCCCTAGATTACTAGAGGCATGAACCCACTATCGAGCATAAATACTAACTCTTGGAGTTGCTAGCATCTACTTGGCCAAGATAGCTACTAACAATGGAAATCATGCAAGATCACAAATAACAAAGACATGATAGAATCAATAATCAATCTGAAATAGCATCTCAATATCCATTGCATTCCCACAAACACAACTTGTAGGATTACAAATAGATGATCTTGATCATGAACGGAGCTCACAAGATCTAAACATGATAGCACAAAGGAGAAGAACCAACCATCTAGTTACTACATGGACCCGTAGTCTAGAGATGAACTACTCACACATCACACTGGATGCTTGCATGGTGATGAAGAAGGCCTCTAGGGTGAATTCCCCTCTCCGGCAGGGTGCCGAGAAGAGCTTCAGATCCCTCCTGATCTAGGGATGGAGATGACGGCGGCTACAGACTCTTTCATGGAATTTTGATCGGGTACTTAGGGTTTCTATCTCGGAGGTATAGTTGGAAGGGGAGGCTGAGGGGGTGCCGTCGGTGGCCACACCACCCCCTGGCGCGGGCCAGGTTTGGCCATGCGGCCAGGTGGTGTGGCTGCCCCTGGCCCCTCTCCGTCTCGTATTCTGGCTCCGTGTCCCCTTCGGTGAAAAACTGACTCTGGCTTTTGTCCCGTATGTCGTCGGATTGATGACAAGTACGCCACGAGGGGGTCCTCGAGGCGTGTGGAAGAGAGGGGTGTGAGTCGTACGGGACGGTGAGCACACAAGTTTACCCAGGGTCGAATCCACCGGCTTTGGATGGATCCTACTCTTGGTAGCAATCTAGTAATACGATAGAGCCGGAATATGGGTTACAAGGTTTTCTCCTATCGAGTTGAGATTGTAGACTATTGTGAGGGTGCCCTAAAGGCTCTCCCTAGGACGGATTATATAGATATCCGGCCTAGGGTTTATAGGAGAGATTTATCCGGCTACGACTAAGATTCGGTTACAGAGTACATCTTGGACTACAAGTAACACTATGGGCCTATGTCGGTAAGTCTTCTGGGCCTTCCCGTAGCCGGACTGGACTCCGTCTCTTTTCCCTGACTAGGCCGCCAGTGAAGCAAAGGTCTAACCCAAAGTGGGCCACCCTGGTCAGTGATGTACAGTGAGGATACCCGGAAAGTATATTCCCAACAGCAGCCCCCGGAGGCCTCCAAGATCCAAAGTCGGATTCATCATCGTCTAGCTTGATCTTCGGCTTGCAAAATCTTGAAGGGTTCCTGAAACTTCACAAGAAAAGATACGATCCGAGTCTCAAAAACGAGTCGGACCTATAAATACGTTATTTGGATTTCTAGCTCGAAATTCAAACTAAGCTAGAACTTGGTCTCTGACGTCATCTGACACCAGTCCTGGTCAAGTCACGTCACTGACAGACATTTCCTGTCAGCACGACCGTTGGTGGGTCCGACTTTCGCGGAACCGAGGCGCCGTTTCAATGCGTGCGTGGAGATCGAGGCGGCGTAATCATCGCGTGGGGGCTTCCTAGTCATTTCCACGACGTGTGGCATGTTTACTGTAACGTTTGCATGAATCTTGACGAAGTTGCTAGTTATAAGGGGTGAGGATCTCTTTTCATCATCTTCTTTACCAGTTCCTAGCGCTGTTCCTTCTCCTCTACTCCTCCTATGCACGCAGAGCTTCCCTGCCCCTAGAAATTCCTAGCGCCGCCCATCTAAGGTCATCGTCGCGCACACAGAAAATGGCTTCGGCTTCATCTTCCGGTACGGCGGCGACAGTGGCAACGGTGGCGGAGAAAGAGAGCAATCGCGGGGTCTGGATCCCGTGCGTCCTCAACAACGCCAAGCTCCACGACGTAGAAGAAGAAGGGATCCTCTGAGCCGGCGACTAGCGGAGCGGCTTCGGTGAAACCATCCCCAACCCTCGTGACGACGAGCGAGTGCACTTCGGCACTCACTTGGACAGAGGTCTGAGTTTTCCTCCCTCAGATTTCTTTTTCGAGGTCATTGATCATTACGGAGTTCAGCTCCACCATCTCCCCCCGAACTCCATCTTAGAGATGAGTGCGTATGCATCTTTGTGCGAGGGGTATCTCGGCATTAGGCCAAGCCTTACTCTCTTTCGGTACTACTTTCTAGTCCGGAGAAATTCCATTACTGCCGGTAATCCTTATATTACCGGTACGATTAGTTTTTCGGTTAGGCAAGAGCGCGTCTATACCCGGATCGTGGCCAGTGAGTCGGTCAAACAATGACCAACCACTTTTTTATATCATAAGGATACCCCCGCTCCTAGCAAAGCTACTGCTTTGCCGGCTTTCCTCGATGGAGCTGCCACGCCTCAAGAATCTTGGGACGAGGTTGCTCCGGCTCTCAGTGATGATCTGTTCCTCGCCAAGAGGTGGATCGAATACCTGATGAAGCACAAGGGCCTGAGAGGGTCCGACTTGGTTCAGTGCTAGGTGTCTTGCCGGATCCAGCCTCTCCAACATCATGACGACCGACTGATGCACTCCATCACGTCATCAAAGAATGATTCCCTCCGCATCAGCCCCAAAGCCTACACGACAAAGGATTATGTAAGCCAGATCAAGTGGCTGACAAGGGAGAGGATCAAGAGCATGATTTTGGAGGTGTCCCTGGACATGCATACATCGGAAGATCCCGTTGTGTCGGTAAGCTACAGCAACAACCCTTTTGATGTGCTTATCTTTATATCAATTCACAATACTAAGATACTATCTTCTTTTCAGCTTGCCGACCTCCCCGAGTCAGAATTCGCTCCTATCGAGGGATATCCTCCTGAATTTTCTCAGGAGGTGGAATTGGTTCCACTGCTGGACGTTGTTCCTCGAAAGCGTAAAGCTCCGACAGTGGCTATCGGCACAAAGGAGGTGCCCATTGTGAAGAGATAACTTTCCTCACAATTTCTGCATTTGTACTTTGTTTGTAAATCTTTCTGAGATGTAATGTTCTTTGCTCTTATTACTTTCTCAGAGCTAAACAACTCATCAAGGGCAAGGGGAAGGGAGTTACTGCCAAGCCCCTACATCAGTCGAAGCTAAATTTGACTTCTCCTACCATGGCTCCTCCGACTCCTGCCCCTAAGCCTTCTGAAGCGTCGAAGATTACTCCATCTCCGATCGTTCTAAAAGATCCGGCTCCCTCAGCAGAGCCAGCGATCCTTGAATCACAAACTGACATCACCATGAGTGACTCAAGTATTGATAAGGGTGAACCCTCTTCGGGTAATGATCCCTCGACAGAGATCTTTGCCGAAAATCTCCTAAGTAATCTAGGACTTGCCAAACTTGGCCTGTCTCAGAAATCCGCGAAGGAAATCCAGCGGTTGGCCCGACAATGCCTAGAAAGCCGGACCATCACTGCCGAAGAAGAAGCACAAGAAGCAGAGGACGTCAAGTACTCCGAACTTCTTGAACAAGTCCGCCTTCGCGACAAGGGACTGAGAGCTGGCGTGCTACCACCTCCACCAGTGATCCCGCTCACCATTTCCGAGAAGGTTACAACTGAGGTGAACATGTTCTTGAGCAAGCTCACACATGAACAACATGTAAGTCGGAATTCCAACTCACTTTTTCCTTTATGTTACTTTATATCCTATCCTCTAGCCCCCAAGCATGAAGTTGGATAGACAAATACGGGTTTATGCTTTCTTAGGATGCCAAAGAATGAACTAGTGTAGCCCCCAAGGCTCGTTCTGATATTAGTTACAATATTAGCCCGAGTCTTTAGTAGACTTCTGACTCTGGGTATTCTGACTTACAGAAAGTTAATTCATATAACCAAGAATTATCGAAAAATATCTGCAACAAGCGGAAAGAAATCAGAGCTCTCCGGCTTGAAAATGCTCAACTAAAAGTATCCAGGGATGAGGCTGAAGGTAATCATTTCAGTACTCAAACTTTTCCTTTGATATCATAGTCGAACTTTTGTTCAACTGTTGTTCTTTTGACTACAGCACTGGTAAAACAGTCCTGCGCTATGATTGAAGAGGTCGAGAATCTTAAGACATTGGTGGTGGAGAACAAGGATCTCCGCCAAGAGCTGGATAAGCTTAAGGCAGATCATGAGAATAGCAATGGTTAAATTCTCGAATCCTCTTCCATGGCCACTGATACATTGCTAACGTATCTATAATTTTTGATGTTCCATGCTTGGTTTTTATCTACTTTCTTATGTTTTGCCCACACTTTGGAGTATTTCTATACACTTTCTTGGACTAACCTATTAACAAGATGCCACACTGCCAGTTGCCTGTTTTCTGCTATTTTTGGTTCCAGGAAAGTCAGAAAATGAATATTCTCGGAATTGGACCGGACAAAAGCCAAAGTCGATATTTTACCGGAAGACTCACAGAGCCAGAAGGAGAGCCAGAGAGGGGCCACAGGGTGGCCATACCACCCCTAGGCGTGGGTCCCCCCAGGCCGCGCCAGGGCATGGTGTGGGCCTCTTGGCCGCCCACCGATCTTGCCTCTTCGCCTATAAGATGCCTCCCGATGCGAAAACCCTAAATAGTCAATCAGAAATCCACGAAAAGTTCCGCAGTGCCGCCGCCATCGAAGGGGAGATTCGGGGGACAAAAAGTCTCTGTTCCGACACCCTGCCAAGACGAGGAAGTGCCCCCGGAGCCATCTCCACCATCATCTCCATCGCCGTTGCTAATTCCCATGATGAGGAGGGAGTAGTTCTTCCTCGAGGCTAAGGGTTCTACCGGTAGCTGTGTGTTCATATCTCTCTCTATGCATGATCATATGGTGATCATGAGCTTTGTAATCAAGTAGATCTACCTTGCTACTCAAGTGCTTTAATAGATCTCTGCTCTCCCTATGTGTGTGAAGTTGACAGTGTGCACACCATGGTGGCACTTAGGCTAGAGATTACAAATACTTGTTATGAGTTATATTTGGAGTTGGATGTCTTTATGAAATTGTGGTGTTTGTTTGAACCATCTAGTGCTCAAGGTGACAGTGTGGGGTTATCTAGATGGGAAAGGCGAACTTTGACGTGTGTTGTTATAGCCCTACCGATGATTAGAGTGTCCAACCGGAGAGTAGTTAAAAGTAGTATCATAAAGAGAAGATATTTATATGAGAGTGTTCACTAGTGAAAGTATGATCCCTAGGCCTTGTTTCTAAGCATTGATACACCATTTGCAATTAGATCTGTTACATGTTTGCTTGCTTCCATCTTTATTTCAGTTTGCCTTCAGTATTTTCCACGCCATCAAGCTATTTTCTATCACCGTTACCACTTATAATTATCCATACCACTTGTATTTCACTATCTCTTCGCCGAACTAGTGCACCTACACACCTGACAAGTGTATTGGGTGTGTTGGGGACAGAAGAGACTTCTTGTATCTTGATTGTAGGGTTGCTTGAGAGGGGATACCTTTGACCACTTCCTCCCTGAGTTCGATAAACCTTGGGTGATCCACTTAAGGGAAAACTTGTTGCTGTTCTACAAACCTTTGGACTTGGAGGCCCAACAACTGTCTACAAGAATAGAAGTGCGTAGACATCAGCCACCGAGGATCACGATCGTAAGATCGTGTCCAAGGACAAGAAAATCTCGGAACTTAGCAATGACTTGTTCAGAGAGAGGGATATTGTCGAGGCACTCCGGGCTGAACTCCAGAGCCTTCGTGAGGAGAAAACCAAAGTCGAGATGTCATCTTCGGTATGTTTCCATCTTTCTAACCTGTCTACATCTTTCGACTCTTTCTATGTCGGATTTCTTCTACTAACCATTTTGCATTACATGCATAGGTCATCTGAACTTACTGGACTCAGCCTCTGCCGAGTCTCGCACCAGCCGACTTACACAAGTCGGCGATCTGCTTCATGACTTTCGCCAATCCATCGAAGATATTGGCAAAGTTTTCAAGGTTCTGGACATGCATAACATGTTTGGCTTTGAAGTGCGAGACAAGGCCAAAGAGATGTCGCAGCTTGTCCAGGACTGGAGCATGTCCTACGCGCGATCCGCAACGCAGAATGCTCTCACCATGGTCATGAGCCACCATGGAAGCATGGAGATCTGGCAAGTGACAAGAGGATATTCTACTATGGACGAAGAAGACCAGGAGCAGGACATTAAAGCCATCATGGACTCCTGCGCCGGATACGGGTGCCACGTAGCCGACTTAACCATCTACTACACCCTGTTCTTCACCCGCGTGGACTCGCTACCTCCGCCTACCGAAGAGACAGCTGAAGTTTCCGACGATGAACAAACTATATCGGATTTGAACATCTCGGAACGTTATCAAGGCGATGTATCCAGCGAGCCGGCAGCTCCTACCTCTCCCCTGCATCATAAAGCATCAGAAAAAATGTGTTATTCTGAAAACATTATAGATCTGTAAATAAGTAGTATGATAGTTTTGTTAGTGCCAAGTTTTATTTTATCTATTCAGCACTTTTGGTTTAAATGTTTTTGTGCCTGAAAAGTTTGCACAAGCACTTGTGTTTTTTGTCTGCACTTATCGTTTATCTGGCTTTCCGCCTCGTCCCTTTCGTGAGCCGGCCAACCTTTCACACGGAAAATTTGTCGAGCAATGGAGCTCAATTGCTAAACCAGTTTAAACTCGGAAACAAAGCCGGCTTCCAGTACCAACAATTCACTACTCAGAAAATACCCGCATCCGGCAATCAGACAAATAACCAAAGCACAGACTATAGAAATTAAACTTATACCCGAAGGTAGCAATTTTAGAATCGGAAATCTAAACCAGAACAAACATGAGCATAAAGTACTTTCAAGTATTCTTGGATTTTCGACTGCGACATGATCATTCGGAAATAAGATGGTAAAAAACTGCTTAGAAAAAATTTGAGGCAACCAATACTTCATTTCTTTTTGAACATGTACACATATATGATTACAAAGAAGGATAGACTAAGAATAAAAGGGACGTAGCTGAGCAATATTCCATGGTCTGTCTAATTCTTCAGGATTTGTACTGCCTCCAGCTCTCTTTCTCTTCTTAGTAGCAGGTCTTTCTTTGACTGGCCGTATATCAGTTAGGTAGTATGAACCATTGTGCAATACTCGACTAACCAAAAAGGGCCCTTCCCATACTGGGGAAAGTTTGTGCTTTCTTTTTTTGCACAAGCCGGAGAACCAAATCGCCCTTATTGAAAGATCGGTTTCTGACTCTCTGGCTATGATACTTGTGTAACTTCTGTTGATAGGCTGTTGATCTCATTTCAGCAACGACGCGAACTTTTTCGACTAAGTCGAGATCATTTTGTTGAGAAATCTCGGCATCCTCTTCGATATATGCGGCAACTCTAGGAGAATTGTGAATCAAATCACTAGGAAGAACATCTTCAACACCATAGACCAAGAAGAAAGGTGTGTATCCGGTTGACCTGTTCGGAGTTGTTCGCAAGCTCCATATTATAGAGGGTAATTCCTCTGCCTAAGCCCCCGCAGCGCGTCGTAGTGGTGCTTCGAGTCTTGGTTTTAGGCCTTGTAGGATTAAACCATTTGCTCTTTCGACCTGTCCATTAGCATGTGGATGTGCGACTGACACAATGTCAAGCCGGATATTTTGTTCATTGCAGAATGCGGCAAGCTCTCCCATAGAGAAATTATTCTTGTTGCCCGTGATAATGCTATGCGGATAACCATACCGGATTATAACATCCTCGACAAATCTTCTGGCTATTGCTCCATCACAACTAGTGACGGGTTTAGCCTCAATCCATCTGGTGAATTTATCCACCATCACTAAGAGGTGAGTAAATCCACTTGGAGCCCGTTTAAACGGTCCTATCATGTCAAGCCCCCAGACCGCAAAAGGCCATGTTATGGGTATTGTTTGCAGCTGATCAGCCGGAACATGAGCTTGTTTGGTGTATTTTTGGCAACCTTTGCACGTCTTGACCAACCGTTTGGCATCTGCCGTGGCTGTAAGCCAGAAAAAACCTTGTCGAAAAGCTTTTGCCACTAAAGATTTGGCTGCAGCACGCTGACCACACTCGTCTTCATGGATTTCTCTTAAGATTTCCACTCCTTATTTTGGAGATACGCAGCGCTGAAAGACCCTAGACACACTCCGCTTATAGATCTCACCACTAACTACAGTATAGGCTTTTGCTCGTCGAACGATTTACCAGCTCAGAACTTCATCTTCGGGTAATTTTCCATCTACCAAGTAATCAAGGTAGGGTTGAGTCCAGCTAGGAATTATAGCCAGAACTGCTACTAAAGGTGAGTCGGATTTGGTCGGATATTCCTCGGCTACTCCTTTTATTGAAGGAACTTTGAGGTGCTCTAAAAAAGCGCCATCCGGGACCTCTTTCCGTGCAGAGCCTATCCGAGATAATGCATCTGCTTCCTCATTTTCTGCTCGAGGGATGTGTTGAACCTCAAACCCTTCGAACGATTTAGATAGATCATCCACGATAGCTTTATATGCTGTCATGTGCTTATTTACATTACAAATATCCAACACTTGTTGAGCAACAAGATCCAAATCTTCGTAACACATCAAACATCGGATGCTGATATCCTTAGCAATCCGGATTCCATGCGGCAATGCTTCATACTCGGCAATATTATTTGTCGCCGTGAAGTGGATCTGCAACACATATAGAAGTTTATCTCCTTGGGGTGATTTGAGCACCACGCCAGCCCCCGAGCCCCCGCGAGCCTTAGACCCGGCAAAATATAGGGTCCAATATTCCGACTCAGGGAGGGTCATATTCTCCTTTGTCTCTGTCCAATCAGCAACAAAGTCAGCAAGGATTTGGGATTTGATTGCTGTTCGAGGTTATACTCAATATCGAAAGCTAAAAGCTCTATGCCCCATTTTGCGACGCGTCCTATAGCCTTGCTGTTATTGATTATATCTCTCATGAGAGTTGTGCTCACCACGGTAATTGGATGTTCCTGAAAATAATGTCGTAACTTACGAGAATGCAAAAAAAACACCATAAGACAACTTTTGATAGTGCGGATACCGCTGCTTCGATTCAATTAGGACCTTGCTGAGATAGTAAGTCGGATGCTGCACAGGGTGTTCCTGATTTTGCTCTGGCCTCTCCACTACCATGACGACACTGACGACCCTGTTTGTCGTAGCGAGATAGAGCAACATCGGTTCCCTTGGTTCCGGTGCTGCAAGGATAGGAGCAGACGAAAGTACTTCTTTCAAGTCTTGTAGTGCAGCTTAAGCTTCATCAGTCCAAACCAATTTTTTGGAATTTTTCAGGAGCTTGTAAAGTGGTGTGGATCTTTCTTCGAGCCGGCTTATAAACCGACTGACTGCAGCAATGCAACCAGTTATTCTTTGAACGTCCTTCATGCGAGTTGGCCTGGAAATATTGAGTATAGCCTTAATCTTGTCTCGGTTCACCTCTATGCCTCTTTGAGACACGATGAAACCTAACAATTTTCTGGCTAGGATTCCAAAGAAACACTTCTTTGGATTAAGCATTATGTTGTATTTTTGTAGATTGGCGAACGTTGCCTCCAAGTCGGAAATTAGTGTTTCCTTCTTTTTGGACATCACTGCAATGTCGTCCACATATGCATGTATGTTGCGTCCGATTTGGTCGTGGAGGCAACGCTGAATAGTGTGCTGGTACGTAGCTCCTACGTTCTTGAGCCCATAGGGCATCGTAACGAAATAGAAGGTTCCGAAGGGTGTTATGAATGAAGTTTTGATTTTATCCGATTCCTTCATTCGAATTTGGTGATAACCAGAATATGCGTCGAGAAAACAGAGAAGTTCCGAGCCTACCGTAGAATCGATAACTTGATCAATTCTAGGTAAACGGATCTTTGGGACAAACTTTGTTCAAGGCAGTATAATCAACACACATCCTTAAATCAGTGGTGTCCTTTTTAGGGACCATTACAAGGTTGGCCGACCAATCAGTATGGATGACCTCTTCTATGAATCCGGCTAACTCGAGCCAGGCTAGTTCCTTAGCTATTGCCTTTCGCTTTACATCACCAAAACGTCGTAGGGACTGTTTTACGGGTTTAGCGTTCGGGTTTACATTTAGAAAGTGCTCGGCAAGTTCCCTAGGTACTCCGGTCATGTCAGATGGCTGCCATGCGAAGATATCTTGATTTGCTTAGACGAACTTGACGAGCGCGCTTTCCTATGCGCTATCTAGGCCTACGCCTATCTGGTTCACCTTGGAGGGGTCATCATCCTTCAACGGCGTCTTCTTCGTCTCTTCCGATGCCTTGAACTCCGGATTCAGTTTTGTCACCTCCTTCTTCGTTGCGGGCATCTCAGACGGATCTATGGTCTTCTTGATCTCCTGATACTCATGGGTGTGCGGCATGGCTTCAGCAAAGGCGGCATTTGCATACTCACACTCTCGCGCTTTCTTTGGGTCTCACATGATGGTGATCGCGCCGTTGGGACCTGGAATTTTCATCATATTGTAATGTAACACGGACGAGCCATAAAAGCCCAATAAGCCGGACGTCCGAATATAGCGTGGTACGCGCTCTTGAACATGACCACTTCAAAGGAAAGTGCTTCCGTCCGATAATTCTTTGGAGTTCCAAAGGTAACATCCAAAGTGATCTCTCCTAGGGAATTTGCTTGTCTTCCTGGGACAACTCCATGAAAGATCACAGAGCTATGATTCAGCTGGGTCTCCGAGATTCGCATCTGGCGTAGCGTTTCAACATATAGAATATTGATGCTGCTACCACCGTCCATGAGAGTCTTGGAGAAACCATAGCCGTCAATAAGTGGATTGACGACTAAGGCGTATTTTCATTGCCTGTGCAACTTAGGCAGATGATCAACACGGTCAAAGGTGATTGCAACTTCCGACCAGTCGAGGTACTGAGGGCCAGCTGGAACTATCGCGTTCAGCTCATGCAGAACTGCTTTCTTGACCTTCGCTGGTTGAGATCCGAGGAAGGTGACATAGGTGTATTTCTTTGTGGGGAAGGTTTTCTTCCCCTCCGGCATGGGATTTGAACGATCAGCTTCCTCCATGTCGGAATCGTCCTTGATCTCTTTATCCTTTTCGGGATTCTTCTTTCCCTTCTTCCGCCTATCCTTGTAGCCAGCGGTATCATCTCTCTTGATGTCGTCATTAAAACGACACTCCGCGTTTGTGAGACGAGCCCCCATTGGCATCTAGATGATGCACACATGGGTTATTGGCAATGTCGGCCCAAGAGTAGGTTTTGCCAGGCTGCTGGTCTCCTCTACCTTGGACTCTTGATGTCCCACGACCGCGTCCGTGGCCACCGCCACGTCCTCCTCGTCCTCTAGACCCGAAAGTAGTAGTAACCACTGCCATTTCCGCGTTGGGCTTTTCTTCCGAGATGTTCTTGCGCTTCTGAGCTTGTTGCTTTGGTTGTTTTGCCGATTGTGGCACAACTAGGGCGTTCAGTAATCCCTCTGCATCGTCGTCAGCATCTGCATACTTGCTCACTATTTCTATCATCTCTCCCAAATCAGTGACCTTGCCACACTTCAAGCGATGACGTAGTAAACCAATTGGGAGACCTGCAATGAAAGTTTCAATCGCAGTTTGGTCATTTACTCCTTCACAGGAGTTCTTGTGTCGATCCATCATCCGAGATAATCTCGGCAAGTTTCTCCGGCTTTCTGGGTGCAACGTTGTAGGTCTCCTACCGTACAGGGCCTCCGATATGTGCCTTCAAAATTCCGAAAGAACACACTTTGCATGTCATACTAGTTGTGGATGGTGTTCTCCAGAAGTTCATTGAGCCATGATCGCGCCGTCTTCCGCAACATAAGTGGGAGATATCGGGTTGCGACCAAGTTGTTTCCGCCTTTGGCGATGCAGCAAGCCTGGAAAAAATCCTGGAGCCAAGTATCTGGCCGAGCCACACTGTCATAGGTTTGGATGTGCCTTGAGATAGCAAATCCTTCCGGGAATTTTGTAGCTCTTATGCGTGGTCTGAAGCATTTTGGTCCCATGTATATATCATCATTTTCATAGTGTCATGCCTCTATGTTGGAGTTAATCCGGTGTCGCGCGTCACTTGGAGACAGAGATCGCCGTCCTGAGTGACGGCTATGGATGCGGTACCTTGGAGCCAGACTTCCGCTTCTACCACCACCTCCTCTGCCACGGCGTCCTCCTTGGCCTCCTTGAGAGCCGTTGTGATGGCTACTTGGTGGAGAAGGTGGGGCAGCTGGATTGTTTTTGGCTGATCACCGGCCTCCATCCGGAGCGTCGTTATTCCGGTTTCGCGGAGGTTCTTCATTGCGACGAGCCCCCCTGCCGGCTTGTCTCGGCACGGTTTCCGTCGTTTCTTCATCTGTCACTCCCACCACGGTGGGGCTCAGCCGGACGTCTTGTAGGTCTAGGAGGTGGCATTTTTTTCGGTCCTCCTCCCGACATTTCTCTTTGTCTTCTTCCCTGCGATTGTTCGACTCTCGCCGGGAAGGATTCCTCGGATACAGTGCAACAATTGCCTCTTGCTCGGCAGCTGGAGCGACGTTGCGCCAGACACGTGCTGTTCTGTGATGCTGCCCTAAAGATCCGGTTCTTGAGTAATTGTCTTCCCGACGGTCGGAACGGTAATGCTATTCCGGAGCACGTTGGGGTCTTATGTCATTCCAGGCCGGATGCCCTTTGCTGTTCCAGACCCTTGGTGAGTAGCTTAATGCCCAATCGAACTTGTTCTGGGCCTGGATTATTCGATAGGATATCCCGAGCTGCAATAGTGTTTTGCACCGGTGTCGGATACACCAGATCTCCCTTGCTATCGAGACGAGGCATCCCTGGGTCTCCTTCAAAGAGAACCTTATGCACTTTTGGAAATTGATCGTCACGCGTGTGACGTTTTCAGGTCTTCTGACGCTGCCGAGAGATGTACTTCTCCGCAGTTGCCATGCGTTTCTTTTCTTCCTCGATGTTGTTGGCTTCATCTAGGAGTACTTGGCGACGCGCTTCTAGGGCTTCAGCCCTTTATCCAATACTTCAACAGTAAGTTCTGCAGCTGTAGGGATATGTGTGGTTAATACAGCATCGATGAGTTTACGCACACCTTCAGTGATCACGTGTCCATCCACCAACTCTTCTTTGGGCTCATCTAGGACAAGTGCTCCATCCGAGTCTTCCTCATATTCCTCGGCAATCACCTCCTCTGCCGGAAGATCTTTTGTCGGGGTCTTGTTCTTCTTCTTTGCCTTCTTTGTAGCGCCGGTAGCAAAGACGGCTTTGGGCCCGTTTCCCGGAGTCAAGCTCTGATCGGTACTTTCGGCCATTTGGTCCTCAGGATTATCTCCGAGATCTATGTTGCCCTGCGTTTTAGGAGAGTTTTCTCTAGACCCTTCGTCCATGGCTTCTCCTTCTGCTACAGCCGTGGAGTTAAGCTCCTCTTCATATTCCGCGGAGAATTTCCAGAAATCTGCCGATGTCATGGAATCATCCGAAGATGCTGGTAGGTCAACGCCTATTCCGATTGCCTCCAGCACCGAGTCTTCGTTGTCTCCAGCATCGGCAGAGCCGGATCCGGATCCAACATATCCGACAAAGTGCGACGCATGCCTCCTGAGATAGTTGCGGCTCTCGCGGTCGGCTTCCTCGAAACGCCTGATGGTCTCGAAAATTTCATCCACACTTGCGTCTTGCATCATCATGCGCCTCAACGTATATCTCAGGAAGGGTTTATCAGTTCTGGTACTATCAGATCCGGAATCGCTAGGAAGATCCGCTCCAGATCCGACTTGTACTGCGAGATCTGCCTCAGGTTCAGCTTTCTCCACTATCTCCGCAATTGGTGCGGGCTGGGTGGGATTAGGGTTTTCTGAGATCCAGAACTCTGCCGCCTCCGCGGACAAAGGGGACCTAGAAGCCTCTTCTGCCTCTATCATCATCGCTAGGGTGGGTGGGACAGGTTCAGCGAAGCCGATGTAAACATCGATCTCACCAAAAGACATGATGGTGTAGGTGGTCACGGCTTCCCTAGCCGGAATCCAAGTCTCGTCAAGAACGATGAGAGGGACCTCACTGGCGTAGAGGATGTGTAGCATCCCAATTGTCTAACAATTGTAATGCTACTTGTCCTAGTAGGATAATGGCTACTTCATATATATTATTGTTGCATCATAATTATATCATGCTCATGTCATCATGCCACCTTGCATTTGAGCATCATATAAAACTCTTTTTCTTTTGGTTTTTCTCTCACATGCATTAATAATTGTATTTGCCTCTTGATATTGTATTTGGCTTTTGATATATTGCTTAATGCCCAAGTTGAGTTGGGGGCATATCTTTTAATTCCATTCCACCACCTTTCTCTTCCACCACTTTTTAATTCCACCATCCCATTAACAATGAGCTTGTCTTTCTTTTTCTTTGATATTTTAATTCTAGCTCATGTAGTTTGGGATGGATTAAATCCTCTAAATTCTTTTGCTTGGCTTATTTTACCACTTCTTGGAAATGGATAAGATTAATGCCATCATATTATTATTGTTTTCACATAATAAATCATGGCATTCCTATTTTGCATGGGCCATGCAAGCTTCTCCACCACCTTTTTCCTCCATTAGTTTTTCTTTGGTTTTGGTGGATCCTATCTAGGAAAAACCATCTCCTACCACTCCACCTCTCCTTAGTCACAACCATATCATCTTCTTTTATTATTGTTTCACCATGCATGGTCCATATGAGGCCTAGCCCTTAATTCTTTCCTTTTTCTTTCTCTTAGAATTCTTTGCATCTCCACCTCATGATCATTCTAGCCTCCACCATGCTCCACTTGGGATGGTCTTATCCACATTCTTTTCTTTTCTTCTATTTTATTCTTTTTCTACATATATGATCATATGAGAACCTCTCCACCTAATTCTTTTCTTCCTTTTTCTTTCTTTCTTGTCTCTCTTCCACATGAGGTCATGCAAGCTCAAAGCCCCATGGATCTTCTTGTGTTGGCCTCATAATCAAAATTAAAATCTAAAACCTAATAAAATCTAACCTAGCTAGTTTTCTCTCTCTCTCTCTCTCTCTAATTTTCCATTAAACCATAACTCTAATCCTCTCCTCTCTCTCCCTCTCACTTTCCCCTCCTCCTCACGTCTCTGGCCTCGCCCAGATCCACCCCGAGACGCCCTCCTCCTTCCCCTTCTTCCTCTCCGTCCACCAACAGCCGCCGCCGGTCGCCTCCAGGTACCACCCCGCCCCGACGAACCAGCCGTGCTGCGCGACCGTGAAGTGGCGGAGAAGACCGAGCACGGCCCCCTGCGACGCCCCGTGCACGCGGACGTGGACGAGAAGCTCCACCGCGTCGCCAGTACCTCGCCGCCCCCGAAACCCTAGCCCGCCGGTGCGTCTGCATCCTCGCCGATCCGCCGCTCCTCGCTCCGATCCGACCACACCAGCGAGCCCGCGGTGAGCCTCCCTCTCTCCCTGACATGCTCCGCCTCGCCGTCGACGTCTAGCGCCGGCGAACGTTTCGTCGAACAGCCGCCGCGCGCCAGAGCTCGCCGTTGTCTGCCAGGTTCCTGCGCTGCTTAGAGCCTACCTAGCACCCGAACCCCCTCCTAACAGCTCCCCTAGCACCACCGCACCGGTTCCGTCCCTCAGCGCGCTCTCCCGCGACCCGGGTTCGAGTCCTCGCTCGCGCCGCGCACCGCGTTTCCTCGCCAGATGGAGGATAAGGATAAACAGTACCGGGGTCGTGGTCATCTTGCAAAAATCCCCCCACCTTTTTAATTCTCGCAACCCGCGCTCCTAGTGCCCCACCAGTCAGCCGCGCTAGAACTCTTGCAGAAAACCCCTCCGTTTTTCTCTGACGCAACCCGCGGTCCAGCTGGCGCCCCACCAGTCAGTCGCTGGGAGCTTTTCCACTGGCACGTGGCCCCTTCCGCCGCTGGCCCGCCTGTCAGCCGCTGTGGGTAAGCCAGAGCCGCGTGTTAAAGCGTTTTCGCGCGCGCGTGGCCCAGTCAGCACCAGGCCCACCTGTCAGTGTCTGTGGTTAGAATTTCCTGGGTATAAAAAGTAATTCCCTGAGTCTGTTTTTATTCAAATCTTTTTCAAATTAATTTAAATTCAAATTCTTTTCAGTTTCAAATAATTTTTAAAATACAAATCCAAATAATACATGTAATATATGTTTTGGAATCAGAAAAATGTGAGGAATCCAAATATGCCCTTAAAAATATGTTTTGAACATTTTAAATTTCGAGATGATTAAAATTACAAGAAAATGCCCTTTTCCTTATTTAATTAATAACTTTTGTTTTATAACTCCAAATTTGACAAATAATATGTCTAAATCGATCAGCGCGACGAGCCCGTTCTATTTATGCAATCCTTGTTCTGAATTGAAGCATGCATCATGTTGTCATTTAAAATCTGAACCGTTTATGACAATAAAACTTGGGCAAATAAATAATAAAGTGCTTTATTTCTTGTATCCACACCTCACCTTTGCCATGCTACTTAAATGCCATGCAAATTGTGCATCATTCATCATGGCATGCTTGTTTGCTTTTCGCATTTTAATTCATATGCTTGTGCACTTTATTTATGTTGGCCCTTGTTTGTTTGGTTCTTCTTCGAATAGACGCCCAGCAGGAGAATTACCAGGAATCACAGGAGTATTACCCAGATCCATCTCTCGCTTCAACTGAGCTGCCAGGAAAGCACTACCACATGCTTGCATACATACAGTACCTATTGCCTCTATCTTATTCTTGCATCATTGAGTCGCGATTGCATTAAATTGAATCCCAAGTACTGCATAGCCTTTACTTTTAAACCACATTAAGCCTGTCCAGGTCCCATGAGCCATTACTACAGGAGTTGTTTGAGCCATGCGAGTCGTAGAACAGCATGAGTAGGGTATGTGAGTGTCTGATGGATAACGAGGTACCTAAACAACATAACCTGAGTAGTAATGGGATAACTAATGAAAGAGGCACCGGTGAGCAATATCTGCTATTTGGTATTTCATGTTCACTTGTGTCCCGTAGGACCCCGAGTACTTGATTCCTGTTCCTTGACTATTCGCACTATCCACATCCGGGAGGCCTTATGGACCCCCCTGAGCTAGAGCTTGATTCATTCTTATTTCTTGGGGCCACAAGTAGTTTGGGGCTTTATTACTATTCCGTACTTATGCCATGTTACTGCTTTATTTAAGATTATGCGTGGAGCACCTGTACTGTTTTGGATCGTGGAGTGTTTTCGCGGTATTGACAAGCCCAGTCACAATTTCGGGTTCCCAGTCGTTTACAGCCATTGACACAAACCTTGGGTCCGTCTCGGAGCCGGCCAGCTTCGTTGCGGGTAGCTTAATGGGGTGGACCCCTGAAATATTTCTGAATCCTGTGATCGCTTTGTCGTGAATGCCTCGTTGGGTTTTGATTTGGTTTTTCCGAGGTTGATCGAGTGTGTGTTGCTATTCGTGCACCCCTGCAGGGTAAATCTTTCTGAAAGCCGTGTCCGCGGTTATGGACGACTTGGAGCACAGTTTCTCGATCATAGACAAGTATAACTAAAGTACCGCTTTTTAAATTGACTAAGTACTTGACTAGTAAATAGTGCAATACTCATGGAATGGTTAATAAAACTGCCAACGGATGATGGGGGTTGTTCGTCCGCTTCCTCGTTGGTAAGCGAGGAGGAGGAGGGATCTGTTAATAATACTGTTATAACTGTTGTTCTTAATTCACGGACTTCCGTCTATCACTGGTTAGGCGGAAGGTTAGCGAGTCTCTATAGAATTGCTAGGTATTATCTTTTGCTGCAATTGCGTCACCCCAGGTTGTGTCCCCTTTAGCGGCATTAAGACTTGCTGAGTACCCCTAGGGTCTCACACGATAAATTGTTTGATTCAGATGAACAGGTGTACCCGCAAGATGGATACTGGGTGGAAGAGACAGATGATGTTGGCAACGATCATTCGGTGTAGAGATTCCGGGAACGGGGATCCGTGTGATCTGTGGGCGGGATGTGTTTATTTATGGGGCATCTTATGCCAATTTGCTTCTTATCCGTACTCGGATCTTGTTTTCCGCTTCCGCCTGATACTCTGATGTGTGATGTATGAGGAGCTATCCTAAATTATTATATCTATCTAGGATGTTTGGATCTTGCCGTATGGCGTTGCAATATTTCTATTTCTTTTAGATGGAATGGCTCTGATGTACTGTTGTATGTGGCTTGCATACATACCCACTTGTGTATGTAGTTGATCCCTTCGCCTGCCGATTACGCCGCTCGTTCTTGTCCCGTTGTTTGAAAGTGGTTAGGACGGCCGAAAGGTCTACCGTGAGTGGCCCTGGGCCCCGCCGTACTATTTAACCACTTTCGTTCATCTAGGCATTAACTAAGAGCATAATTCACCGAGGTAGTTACAGGATGCGACCGACGGCGATGGTCTTGCCGATTCCGATTCTTGCAGATTCCGCTCAGAACACAGATCTCAAGCTCACTTGCCCCACGGTGGGCGCCAACTGTCGTCGGATTGATGACAAGTACGCCATGAGGGGGTCCTCGAGGCGTGCGGAAGAGAGAGGTGTGAGTCGTACGGGATTCCGGGACGGTGAGCACACAAGTTTACCCAGGTTCGAATCCATCGGCTTTGGATGGATCCTACTCCTGCTAGCAATCCAGTAATACGGCAAAGCCAGAATATGGGTTACAAGGGTTTCGCCTGTGCGAGTTGAGATTGTAGACTACTATGAGGGTGCCCTAAAGGCTCTCCCTAGGACGGCTTATATAGATATCCGGCCTAGGGTTTATAGGAGAGATCTATCCGGCTACGACTAAGAGTCGGTTACAGAGTACATCTTGGACTACAAGTAACACTATGGGCCTATGTCGGTAAGTCTTCTAGGCCTTCCCGTAGCCGGACTGGACTCCGTCTCTTCTCCCTGACTGGGCCGCCCGTGAAGCAAAGCTCTAACCCGAAGTGGGCCACCCTGGTCAATGAGGTATAGTGAGGATACCCGGAAAGTATATCCCCAACACCGTCCAATTCTGAGAATATTCATTTTCTGACTTTCCTGGAACCAAAAATAGCAGAAAACAGGTAGCTGGCACGGTGGCATCTTGTTAATAGGTTAGTCTAAGAAAGTGTATACAAAGTACTCCAAAGTTGGACCAAAACATAAGAAAGTAGATAAAAACCAAGCATGGAACATCAAAAATTATGGATACGTTAGCAACGTATCATTCCCCATGACAGCATGGCTCTGCTAATCCCAATGTATAAGTGCAAGCATATACAACATAGATGACACAAGGTTCAAGTTTATTAAGTGCAAGAAAAGTAAAGTGTACCATCAAGTTTAATTCGGAAGGTAGATAAAAACATGAATATACTTGGAATAGAAAATGCTAATAGGTAGGTATGGTGGACTCTTTGGAATAACTTGGTTTTATTTGGAGTTGGATGCATGAGTGGAACTCATACTTGGTATGGAGGCTAGCAAAAGACTGGGAGCGACCAACTAAGAGAGCAATAATGGCCATAATCATGCAAAGCGACAAAACATCATTAATTAAAGCATAAAGTGATATTACAAGTCGAAAACTAAATGATCATAGAGGCAATGGTGACTTGGTATAGTCATAACATGGTGTGAGGATGCGCCAAGTCAACCCAAATAAAGCATCAAAGGAGAATACCACAATACTATGCTTTAATATGCTAAAACAACGCACGATTCTTTCAAGGCACATTAAGCAATCTCAATTGTGTATAACAAGTCATGCTACAGCAAAAATCACTAATTATAAATCCAAAACAATACCAAGCATGACATGACAAAGCCTAGGCCACCGTCAAAAACAAGACTCCTTTTTACCACTTAAGCATGAACTTTTCCCACTCTTTTCCAATCCAAACCAACTAATTTGAAAACTAATGTATGAATGAAGGGGTCCAACCAATTTATTCAAGAAAACTAAGGAAACTAAGCAAACAAAAACTAAGAACGAAAACAAAGGCGCTCCAAGAACAACACAACTATGCATGAAACAATAAAAATGAAGTGTTTGGAAGAAACCTGAGATTTTTATTGATGAAGAAGGGGGTGCCTTGGCCATCCCCAAGATTTGACGCTTGTAATTATTGAATATTTATTGGGGTGGCACGGGTGGCATCCCCAAGCTTGAGCTTTTGTCCATACTTCATCTTATCACATTACTCTTCCCTACACTTTAAAATTTCCTTCATACAAAATTTCACACAATCTTCATTAGCAACATTAGTGTACTCAAGATAATAAGTCTTTTGGTTCAGTTTTAACACAAGTAAAACTTCCATTAAAACACAAGCTACTGTAGCACTTCCTTTAAAAAGTTCAAATGATCAAAGAGAACTCAAAGAGAAAGGGATTAAGAGGCAAATGCAAATAATGGCAGAAATCTATCAAAACAGACCAGCAGGTCAAAACCAATTTTTTCGAAGACCTTCTGTTGCTCAAATCGAAAAGTGTTGAACTAATGAAAGTTGGATAACAACCTGGGGTAGAATCACAAACAATTAAAGCTCAAACCTAAATACATAGATTTTTCACGAATTTTTACAGCGAAACACAAAAATCTGTTTTGGACAGCAACTTTCCCAAGCATTACTTCTCTCTTGTTAGAGGTTACTCTTGGCACAAAAACGACACAAAAGGATAAGGTGAGGTTATTACAGAGGTAATAACTTCCAAGACTCAACAAAAAGTTTCCTAACGAAATTTAGGTTATCTCCCAATAAGTGCTTTTCTTTAACGCCTTTGAGCTAGGCATGATAATTTCGATGATGCTCACATAAGAAATATGCATTGAAGAAAAAGAGAGCATCAATAAGCAATTATGGAACAAATTTAAGTATAACCCACTTCCTATGAAAAATAATCTTGTAAAAAAACAAGTCATGAAAGCACAAAGCAACAAGCATAGGAAAGCAAAACAAGTGCAACTTCAAAATTTTCAGCTTAAAGAGGGGAAGCTTAATATTGTTGTGATGCATAAAACCATGTTTCCCTCTCTCATAATAACTTTCAGTAGCTTCATGAATAAAATTAACAATATAACTATCACATGAAACATTCTTATCATGAGCCATATGCATAAAAGAATTAATACTCCCCACATAAACATAGTCACTCTTATTAATTGTAGTGGGAGCAAATTTAGCAAAATAGCTATCATTATTATTCTCATCACCATAATCATCAAATATAGGAGGCATATTGTAATCATAATAATTTTCTCCTCAATAGTAGGTGGACTGAAAATATCATATTCATTATTGTAATCATCATATATTGGAGGTATAGTATCATCATAAGCAATAGAATAGTTGTATTCCAAAGTGTGTTCATTCGTAAACATATCATCATTGGAAGGAACATGGATAGTACTAATAGTACATCAATTATTAACATCTTCATTTTCAGAATTGGTACCGAAAATATTTTCAATATCAAAAGTAGTGTGCTTTTCCCAATCATGATCACTACTATAGGTAATAGGCATAGGAACATCATCGAGTTCAGACTCATCAAAAACTATAATAGGAGCAACGTGCTTAGGGGAAAATACCGTTTCCTCTCTCCTTTTACTCCTCCTCTTCTTCTTTTTCTTCTCCTCTTTAGGAGGGAGAGGCTTGAAAGGAAGCTTCTCCATATACATTGGTGTATTGTTAGAGACAATAGAAGAAACTTCGGAGGATTCCTTTCTTTTCATTAATAAGATCAAAACACATATTAGTCCTTTCATAGTTTGGTAAGATCTCATCTTTTATAATATTTTGTATGTAAGTATTTGTGTGGCAATTATCAACACAATAAAGATCACAACCATGCAGGAAACTATTCATATCAAAAGGACTCATATCTACCAAAGGAGTTTTTCTTGATAATTCTTCACACCCCAAAAATAATGTAAGTTCATCATGGTGATTAGGAGTGATCATGTCATCACAATACAAACTTGCAGTGCTCATTGGATTAGAAGGGCTATTATTATGGCCTGAGCATTGAAAATTGAAATGACCCACTTCAAAGCAAAGTTCACAAATAAAAGGATAGAGGGCACAGACTTTTTTACCAAGATCATTTAGAGCCCTATACCACATTCTAGTTTTTTCATTCCTGTGGGTGATACAATATTATTCTTCAACTTGATTATTCTCACAAGGTCTATGTATTACAGAAAAATTAACATGCTTATAAGAAATAGTACTTTCAGAGGTTTGAGCATGTTTATTGCTATCATTATTAACAATTTCATTTTCCATGCAAGTGTCTTTAAAAGGTTCATGATACATGTCCCATTTTTCTTTAGGAGCATTAATATGAGAAGCAAAGGATCTAAAACAATCAACAAGAATTTGGGGATCAAGACCATATTTAGCACTAAGCTCTTGAAAATCAGCAGTTTCAGCGAAAGACTTAATGCTATCATACTCATATTTTATACCTGGTTCTTTACCTTTGTTGTTATCCCAATCTTCGGTATTTCTTTGAATTGTTTCAAGAAGATCCCACTTAGCTTTGACCTCCTTACTTGTGAAGGATCCCTCTAAACATGTATCTAGATAGTCCTTGTAATGTCCTGAAAGCCTTGCATAAAAATTATTAATAACAATATTACTGGGGATCTCATGAATGGGACATTTGAGCATTAGTGACTTCAATATCCCCCATGCTTGGGCAATACTTTCTCCATCATGAGGATCAAAATTATAAATATAATTCCTATCTTTATGAGTTTCATGAGGAGGATAAAATTTAGAGTAAAAGAGAGATTCAAGTTCCTTCCACTCCAAATGATAAGGATCTTGTAGTAGCTCATACCATTCCCTTACTTTGCCCTTAAGTGAAAAAGGGGATAGCTTCCTCTTAACTTGGTTCATTCAAATACCTGCACACTTGAACAACTCGCATAATTCGTGTATAAAGAGTAAATGATCACCAGGATGGACAATTCCATCTCCAAAATAACAGTTATTCATAACACGTTCAACAATTTTTATAGGTATTTTAAAGGGATGCTTTCAGTATGTGGATTTAAAATATCACAAGTATCATTAGAATTACCACATATGGGAGATAATGTATCATCAGAGCAAATTTTCTTCTTTAAAGCTGGGGAACTAAAAAGATCACTTACATAAAAACTAACTTCCCCAAGCTTAGATGTTTCCATAGCATTAGTAAGAAAGGTGTTCAAAAGATTCATACTAATAACATTGCTATTAGCATGCAACAAAAGTTACATGGGTTTTTAATTTTCTTTTCAGACCATTCATGTTCTACCTTAGGAAAAATACTAAAAAGCTCTCTAATTTTGTTGTTGTTTTCCATTAAGCCTAACTAGTGAAAATAAAAACAAGAAACAAAAAGATATAATTGCAGAATCTAAAGGAAATAACTTCGAGCACTCACACACCAGCAACAATGCTAGAAGATAGCTTAGTAGCCAGAGGATGTGAGTACCTTTTACCTTACCTCCCCGGCAACGGCGCCAGAAAATAGCTTGATTTCTACGCACTTCTATTCTTGTAGACGGTTGTTGGGCCTCCAAGTGCAGAGATTTGTAGAAGAGCAGAAAGTTTCCCTTAAGTGGATTACCCAAGGTTTATAGAACTAAGGGAGGAAGTGGTCAAAGGTATCCCTCTCAAGAAACCCTATAATCAAGATACAAGAAGTCTCTTGTGTCCCCAACACACCCAATACACTTGTCAGGTGTATAGGTGCACTAGTTCGGTGAAGAGATAGTGAAATATAAGTGGTATGGATAATTATAAGTGGTAACGGTGCCAAAAAAGATCTTGACGGGTAGGGAGAGACTAAAGGCAATCTGAAATAAAGATGGAAGCAAGCAAACATGTAACAGATCTAGTTGCAAATGGTGTTTCAATGCTTAGAAACAAGGCCTAGGGATCATACTTTCACCAGTGAACACTCTCATATAAATATCTTCTCTTTATGATACTACTCTGAACTACTCTCTGGTTGGACACTCTAATCCATGGTAGGGCCATAACAGCACTTCTCAAAGTCCGCTTTCCCCATCTTGATAACCCCACCCTGTCACCTTGAGCGCTAGATGGTTCCAACAAACACCACAACTTCATAGAGACATCCAACTCGAAATATAACTCATAACAAGTATTTGTAATCTCTAGCCTAAGTGCCACCATGGTGTGCACGCTATCACTCTCACACACATGGGGAGAGCTAGAGATCTATTAAAGCACTTGAGTAGCAAGGTAGATCTACTTGATTATAAAGCTCATGATCACAATATGATCATGCATAGAGAGAGAGAGAGAGATGAACACATAGCTACCGGTAGAACCCTTAGCCTCGAGGAAGAACTACTCCCTCATAATCATGGGAATCAGCAACGGTGATGGAGATGGTGGTGGAGATCGATGGAGATGGCTCTAGGGGCACTTCCCCGTCGCGACAGGGTGCCGGAACAGAGACTTTCTGTCCCCCGAATCTCCACTTCGGTGGCGGCGGCGCTGTGGAGGTTTTAGTGGCTTTCTCCCGGATTGTTTAGGGTTTCTGCATCAAAGGCTTCTTATATGCGAAAGGGTGATGTCAGAGGGTGGACCAGGGGCCCACACCCCCTAGTGGCGTGGCCTAGGGGGACTCGCGCCACCCTATGGTGTGGCCAGCCCCTGGCCCCTCTCCGTCTCGTCTTCTGGCTCCGTGAGTCTGCCGGTAAAATATTGACTTTGGCTTTTGTCCGGTCCAATTCTGAGAATATTTCTTTTCCAGCTTTTTTGAAACCAAAAATAGCAGAAAACAGGAAACTGGCACTGTGGCATCTTGTTAATAGGTTAGTTCCATAAAATGTGTAAAAATACTCTAAAGTGTGGACAAAACATAAGAAAGTATATATAAAACAAGCATGGGACATCAAAAATTATAGATACATTTGCAACATATCAATCCCCATCATGTTTTTCACTATCTTCCAAATGCTCCATAATCGAGAAATATCACTGAATGTGAACTTTCTTGAAAATGTACCAAAATCCAAGCAATACAAATTTTGCTTTCCTTTTGGTTCTAGCTACGGATTTCGTATTCAAAGTTTCCAATGAATACTCTACAAGGACTTATTCACTATTCTTTTGGTTATATCAAATAACCCAAAACTTTTACGACGATCCATACTAGATATGGAGATGATCTCACGAATCTAAATGGTTCACTATATATTCTAATTGAGTGCTAACTATTTCTAGCTAATAGTGTCTACATTTACACTACAACGATTTATTTGGCACCATCTATTGACCCACTTTGATATCTAAGTATCACATTGTGATGCTTTGCATTTTGACATTTTGATCCTTGTGCCATAATTCTCTTTATGCCATTCTTATAAAGTTGAATTTCATTACTATGGATGAAATCGTAGTAATTAGATTCTCATTTAACTTTAATACCCTTTGTTTATGAAACAATTTGATCATATCAAATAGTTTCATACTCATGTTTCCTTTGGTAAACTTCTTTACACATTTAAACAATCATATAATGATAATTACCATTTTGTCAAAACACAATACATCGAATATGTATTTACTTTTAACAATTCATTAAAACACTTTGTATTCATGTAATACATGGTGTTCAAGTTATTTTGCCGAACTTTGGTATGATTTATATGTGACAAGAAATCATATGACTTTCACATATTATCACATAACTTTGAATTTAAACAATGGTATCATTCATTAATGAACATATCATTAAGTTGGGTATTTTAAGACATTTCAATATTTTACAAATGTTCATGTATTATCAATTAGTTTGAAACAACAAGGATAATTCACATATAATCAAATAAGACATGAACACTGATACATTGCAAATGTATCTATAATTTTTGATGCTCCATGCTTGTTTTTATCCACTTTCTTGTGTTTTGTCCACACTTTGGAGTACTTTCCATATGATTTCTTGGAATAACCTATTAACAAGAGCCACAGTGCCAGCTGCCTGTTTTCTGCTGTTTTTGGTTCCAGGAAAGTCAGAAAATGAATATTCTCGGAATTGGACGGGACAAAAGCCAAAGTGCCTATTTTTCCAAAAGACTCACAGAGCCAGAATACGAGACGGGGGAGGGCCAGGGGCTGGCCACACCCCCCCCCAGGCTCGGGCTAGGCCTGGCCGCGCCAGGGCCTGGTGTGGTGGCCCCAGGCACCCCCTCGACCTGTCTCTTCGCCTATAAGAAGCCTTCTGACCTAAAAACTTTGGGGGGGGGGTCGACGTTTTTCCACGAAAAGTTCTGCTGCGCCGCCGCCACCGGAGGGGAGATTCGGGGGACAGAAAGTCTCTGTTCTGGCACCCTGCCGGGACGGGGAAGTGCCCCCGGAGCCATCTCCATCGATCCCCACCATCATCTTCATTGACCATCCATGTTTCTTCCATCTATGAGTGAGTAATCCCCCGCTGTAGGCTATGGGGATTGTAGGGATTGGATGAGATCGTTCATATAATGGCATCAGATTGTTAGGGCATAGTGCCTAGTATCTCTATTAGTGCTTTATGACTTTGTTGCAACTTTGTTGTGATTAATGCTTGTCACTAGGGCCCGATTTCCATGATTTCAGATCTGAACTTATTATTGATTCATCATGATAGTATTGTTTCTGGTCTTATCTACAAGTTGTATACACACGTCGTTGTCCGGAACCTATGGTCCTGAAGTGACAGAAATCAGGGTAGCCGGAAGGGAAAGGCTTTGATGTGAGGATCACATGTGTTCACGGAGTGTTAATGCTTTGCTCCGGTGCTCTATTAAAAGGAGCACCTTAATTGCCAGTAGTTCCCTAGAGGCCCCGCTGCAAACGGGCTGGCAGGACAAAAGATGTTGTGCAAGTTCTCATTGCGAGCACGTATGACTATATATGGAACACATGCCTAGGATTGTCTCGTACTTGGCTGCTTTATCTTATTTATCTGCAATTGCCATATGTTCTGATTGCTATGTGAATTATCTTGTCCATGCAACGCCCGTCCATTCATCCCTATGCCTACCGCACTCGAATCCCACTGTTTACTGCTTTTGTTACTACTGTCTTTGCTTTGCTACTACTGTTACTTTACTATTCCTACTACAAAACTGTTGCTACTGATAAACTGCTGTGAGCAAGATTGTTTCTAGGTGCCGCTGAATTGACAACTTAGTTGTTAAGGCTGATAAGTATTCTTTGGCTCCCTTTGTGTCGAATCAATAAATTGGGTTTCACTTCCCTCGAAAATACTCCGATACACCGCCTATACTTGTGGGTCATCAAGACTATTTTCTGGCGCCGTTGCTGGGGAGCATAGCTTTATTTATCAAGTTCACTTGGATTCCCTATTGTTCAAGCTAAGTTTATTTCTTCCTTGTTTGCTTCTTCCTTTATTGAAAATACAAAAAAAATAGTTCCTACTCTAGTTGCTATTTTCGTTGGTCTGTTATTGTCTTGCTTTATCATGCTTGATGTCAATGGTTGGTTTCTTTGAAACTGAATCTTATTGGCAAGGTGGGTTCACGGAAGATCAAAAAGATTATTATAAGGAACACCGTTTGTCACAAAAAGGGAAACACTTATGGGAACAAATTGATAGATTGTATACCATTGCTAGGAATGTGTGCTCTACTTATAATGTTACTTATTGCTGTGATGAGTCTTGTTGCAGAAAGAGGTATAAACACCTCCCTTTTCAATGTGAGTATAGTGATAATGATACCATATCTTCCTATGCTAAAGGAATTTATGACTTTTATGATGTGGAACAAATTGAAGAATTTATTGCTTGGAAGGGTGCTTTTGAACTTGCTAGTTTGCTTGAAAATATTGATGATTCACCTTACAAATATGAGGTGTATGGTATGCTTAAATTTTGCTTTGATAATTACAAGGATAAAAATGACTATATTCTTGAATATTTTAATAGATGCTTTCCACAAATGGAAGAGACTAATGCCTTGCAGGATCCTATGGAAGAAGAAATTGATGAACCTGAAATCTCATTAGATGAAAAAGAGGAGGAGAGTGATGAACAAAAGGAGGAAGAATGGATTAGCTACCCATGCCTACCTTCTAATGAGAGTAACTCTTTATCCCTTACATTATTTGATTGTCCCCCTTTCTTACTAAAGGATAATGAATGTTATGTTCCTGAGGTTTCTCTTGATAGTGTTTATAATAAAGCTCTAGTGCTTGTAGATCATGAAGAGCATGCTTTATGTGATAGTTATATTGTTGAGTTTATTCATGAGGCTACTGAAAATTATTATGAGAGAGGAAAATATGGTTGTAGAAATTTTCATGGTATAGAAACACCTCTCTATGTGCTGAAAGTTTTGAAGTCACTCTTGTTTTATCTTCCTATGCCTGTCACTTTGTTCTTTGCGAATTTATTTGCATACATTATTCCTATGCATAGAAAGTGGGTTAGAATTAAATGTGTTTTGAATGCTTCTTGATGCTCTCTTTTACTTCAACTCATATTTCTTAAGAGAGCATCCTCTCAAAATTTTATGCCTGAAGACGATAATATGTCTATTATTCTTGAGAGACTTTTTCTTAAATACTGCAGGAGCTGTTATTCATTGTAATCAAGGAAAGGTGACCTTCAATGAACACATTGTCTATTTCCTCAAGAATACTGAAAGGACTTATGGATTGAATTCAATTGAACATGTTGAGGGCATTCAAGTTAGAGAAATATATTGTCTCATACGAAGAGAAAAATGTGAAACTATTATGATTGGGACCATTGCTATCAAAGTTGAGGTAACATAATCATTAGTGGGATACAAAGTTTTGTCTCATATAGAATTGTTTTGGTAACAAGACCTGATCAACCTTGTTAACAAAAGGATTTCATTGAACAAAACAATGTTTTCACCATGATTATCTCCGCTTACTTCTATTCTATCCATTTTAGTTTTTGCTTCTTATGCCTAACTGAAAGGCGTTAAATAAAAGTACTTGTTGGGAGATAACCCAAGAGTTTTAGATAAGTCTTGGAAGTTATTACCTCTTTAATAACCGCTCCTTATCCTTTTTATTTGCTTTTGTGCCAAGAGTAACCTCTAATGAGAGTGAAGTAATGATTGGGAAAGTTGTTGTCCCGAAACAGATTTCTGTGCTTCACCGTAAAAATTCTTGAGAGAGTTCTGTACGTCAGATTGAGCTGTAATTTTTTGCTCTTCTGACCCAGGTTGTTATATAACTTTCGTTAGTTCAACACGTTTTGATTTGAGCAACATACGGTCTTTGAAAAAATTCGTCTTTACCTACTGGTCTGTTTTGACAGATTTCTGCCATTTTCTACATTTGCTTCTTGTTAGTTCCTTCTTGAGTTCCTTTGGGGAATTGACCTTTTTGAGGGAAGTGCTACAGTATCTAGTGTTCTAATGGAAGTTTATTTGGTGTTAGAACTGAACCTTGAGACTTTTATATCTTAAGTGCACTAATGTTGCTAATGAGATCGTGTGAAGTTTTGTATGAAGAAAAAATTTCAGGTGTATGGAAGGAATGAGTAATAAGATGAATGATGGACTAAAGCTCAAGCTTGGGGATGCCACGCGTGTCACCCCAATAAATATCCAAGAAGTACAAGCGTCAAAGCTTGGGGATGCCTTCTTCATAAATAAAAATCCCAGGTTTCTTCCAAACACTTTATTTTTATTGTTTCATGCACAGTTGTGTTGTTCTTGGAGCGTCTTCTTTTTCGTTTTCGTTTTGGTTTTTAGTTTGCGTGGTTTGCTTAGTTTTCTGAATAAATTGGTTGGACCTCCTCTTTCATACATTGCCTTTCAAATAGTTTGGTTTGACTTGGAAAAGAGTAGGAAAGTTCTTGCTTAAGTGGTAAAGAGAGCTTGTTTTTTACTATGGCCTATGCTTTGTCATGTCATGCTTGATATTGTTTTGGCTTTATGCTTAGTATTCTTTGTTGTAGCATGACTTGTTATAAACAATTGAGATTGCTTAATGTGCCTTGGATGAATCATGCGTTGTTTTAGCATATTAAAGCATAGTATAGTGGTATTCTCCTTTGATGTTTTATTTGGGTTGACTTGGCACATGCTCACACCATGATATGACTATCTCAAGTCACCATAAGCCTTTATGATCCTTTAGTTTTCAACTTGTAGTATCACTTTATACTTTGATCAATGATATTTTGTCGCTCTGCATGATTATGGCCATTATTGCTCTCTTAGTTTGTCGCTCCCAGTCTTTTGCTAGCCTCCACAACAAAGTATGAGTTCCACTGATGCATCCAACTCCCTAAACCAAGTTTTTCCAAAGAGTCCACCATACCTACCTACTAGCTTATGCTATTCCAAGTATATTCATGCTTTTGTTTACCTTCCACTTGTTATGAGAAAACTAGTGATTAAAGCTCTCACGAACTTGATGGCACACTTTACTTTTTGCCCCTAATAAACTTGAACCATTGGGTCCTTCTTTGTTGCGTATATGCTTGCGCTTTATAAGTTGAAATAAGCAGAACCATGTTTCATAGGGAACGCTTTCAACATTGCACTTGTACTCTGTACCCCGTTGATATCATGTTCTTTTGCTTACGGATCCCAGCGGTGTGAAATAAAAGTGGAACTTGTAAGATCATGGAGTTTGTATGTGTGTTAGAGAAACGTCTGGGCCGCTAGCCTAAGCCATGCCTAATCATGGTGGAAACTTGCAGCATCACCATAATGAGCACTCTATGAAGCATCCTCAATAAAAACCTATGCAAATAGCAAATAAAAAGATCGCTGAGATGCTCATTGTCTGCTTGCCTTGTCATTTTGATTATGGGAAAGCTCCCGTATCATGTGCAAGGGGTACCCCGTTGGCGGTTCTTAATGATACACATATACTTACAATGACAAGAGCTTACTCGTGACTGAAGTTGAGTAGCATGAGGATCGGTCTTCGTAAGTAAGGGGCATGAGATTTCGGTTTATAACTTATCAAGCATATCCTCGTAGTTGTGTCACTTTAACCTTAATCACCTTTAAGATGCTTATGATAGGGGCAATGAGAGCTGAAAGCTATAAGTACCATAAATTTTGGAAGCTCTTTATGAGACTTGAATCCCTACTTCCTTTTACAAAGGCTTTTCTTCCACCATTACATTGAGTCTCCACCTTCTATCTTTATGCACTACTTTGAGAGCATAGTGGCCATTCTTAGTTCTATGTGCATTGTCCCAAGACTAGTTGATTGCTGCATAACTTGTTATTGCTTGTTTGAAACTTTTGTATCTAGTCACTCTTATGAACTTTGAAGGTGTCCTATGCATTTATATTTGCTACTCTATTGAGGGACAAGCTGAATACTTTTATGCTATGTTTTCTTTATGTGAAACAAACAAACGTCTTGCAAAGCATTGTTATTCATGAATCTTTTGTTTGTGCCTTTTCATGTTGCATCATAGTATCTTTTCTTATTGCTAGAACTTTGTCTTTCATGTTATGATTGAAGTACTTTGATCCCAGATTTGAATGTTTTACAAATATTTTGATCAAGTCTTTGATGGTGCATGTCACCTCAAAAATTATTCTTTCTTTTTATCACTTACCTACTCGAGGACGAGCAGGAGTTAAGCTTGGGGATGTTGATACATTGCAAATGTATCTATAATTTTTGATGCTCCATGCTTGTTTTTATCCACTTTCTTGTGTTTTGTCCACACTTTGGAGTACTTTTCATATGATTTCTTAGACTAACCTATTAACAAGAGCCATAGTGCCAGCTGCCTGTTTTCTGCTGTTTTTGGTTCCAGGAAAGTCAGAAAATGAATATTCTCGTAATTGGACGGGACAAAAGCCAAAGTGCCTATTTTTTCAGAAGACTCATGGAGCCAGAATACGAGACGGAGGAGGGCCAGGGGCTGGCCACACCCCCCTAGGCGCGGGCTAGGCCTGGCCGCGCCAGGGCCTGGTGTGGTGGCCCCAGGCACCCCCTCGACCTCTCTCTTCATCTATAAGAAGCCTTCTGACCTAAAAACTTCTGGGGGTTCGACGTTTTTCCACGAAAAGTTCCGCTGTGCCGCCGCCACCGAAGGGGGGATTCGGGGGATAGAAAGTCTCTGTTCCGGCACCCTGCCAGGACGGGGAAGTGCCCCTGGAGCCATCTCCATCGATGCCCACCATCATCTTCGTCGACCATCCATGTTTCTTCCATCTATGAGTGAGTAATCCCCCGCTGTAGGCTATGGGGATGGTAGGGATTGGATGAGATCGTTCATGTAATGGCATCAGATTGTTAGGGCATAGTGCCTAGTATCTCTATTAGTGCTTTATGACTTTGTTGCAACTTTGTTGTGCTTAATGCTTGTCACTAGGGCCCGAGTGCCATGATTTCAGATCTGAACTTATTATTGATTCATCATGATAGTATTGTTTCTGGTCTTATCTACAAGTTGTATACACACGTCGTTGTCCGGAAACTATGGTCCCGAAGTGACAGAAATCGGGGTAGCCGGAAGGGAAAGGCTTTGATGTGAGGATCACATGTGTTCACGGAGTGTTAATGCTTTGCTCCGGTGCTCTATTAAAAGGAGCACCTTAATTGCCAGTAGTTCCCTAGAGGCCCCGCTGCAAACGGGCTGGCAGGACAAAAGATGTTGTGCAAGTTCTCATTGCGAGCACGTATGACTATATATGGAACACATGCCTAGGATTGTCTAGTACTTGGGTGCTTTATCTTATTTATCTGCAATTGCCCCTGATTGCTATGTGAATTATCTTGTCCATGCAACGTCCGTCCATCCATCCCTATGCCTACCGCACTCGAATCCCACCGTTTACTGCTGTTGTTACTACTGTCTTTGCTTTGCTACTACTGTTACTTTACTATTCCTACTATAAAACGGTTGCTACTGATAAACTGTTGTGACCAAGATTGTTTCCAGGTGCAGCTGAATTGACAACTCAGTTGTTAAGGCTGATAAGTATTCTTTGGCTCCCCTTGTGTTGAATCAATAAATTGGGTTTCACTTCCCTCGAAAATACTGCGATACACCCCTTGTACTTGTGGGTCATCAAACACGAATAGAGATCATTCATAAAAGTGGAACAACTATTTGTTACAAACTGATATGAATAACCATCTCAAAAAGTGTGAGACACACTAAAGAAGTTCACAATCTTTTCATTACAATCATCCTAAACATAAACTAAGTGATAAATGTCAAGAGAGAGAGTGTTGTTGGCCATCATCATCATGCTCACCATCAACACGCAACGTCACCTCCTCTCCAGCAAGCACCTCTATGCAGTATGCAGAAGGACCTGGTTTTAGTAAAACAGAACAAGTATCAAATATACTTAACACTACAAATGTGTTTGCAAGATTATAACATTTATAAAATTGTATATCAAATATATACCTTTGTCATTGATGACCTCAGCGACAATGGGTTCAACCATCACATCTCTGAAATGTGATATGAACTTGTGGAAATCCCGTGTTTCCGCGTCGTCTCTCATAATGCAAATCCCGGCAAGTGCTTGGTAGCTTGGTGGCAGCAACCGCAGCAACACGCCTATTGCAAAAGAGCCTGCGAACCAGGTGTCCAGGAAGTATGCAAGACTCATGCATGCATCATATATGCTTAACAAGTGATCGTCCAGTGAGGAGTTCTCCTCCATCTTTATGGAGAGGAAATCCCCCATCAGCTCATACTCCCATATGCTCACTTGTTCCACAAAATGTGATCTTAGATGTGCCATATCCGTTCGGGGATTAAGACTTCCCACAATCGGCCATAACCCTTCTTCCATCCCAAGGCGCATCGTTACTCATATGAATGTGGCCATCACACGATGATAACAGTGGTCTTCCCGCTACTCTGGGGTCTCATAGAAACAGGGCTGCTCCAAATCCATCTCGTCGAGTATATAGTCGACCACGTTATTCTCGCTAAGGAGAACGTGGAGACGCGCAACCCATATAGAGAAGTTTGATCCGTCTAACCTGAGCTTCTCTCCTTCTAACCAACCAATCATCAACTGGAAAGGTAGCATTGGGGAGAACCTTTTCTACATTTATAATTGCAAAAGAAATTTAGACTAAGTTTATAATTAAATGAGTTAATAATAACTCCACTCAGAAACACCTATCCCTGAAGGGTTCTAGTGATAACATGACCCCTTCTCCCCACATCTCCCCCGATCATCACGACCATCAATGTGGGTTCTAGGGTGGACGCTAAACGTCGGTCACATCATTCATGCGACTCGTGCTCGATCTTTTGACCATCCGCGTTCCAAGGCCACGTCTCTGTAACATGCTAGGCTCGCCAACTCAACCTTAGTGTATTCGCTATGCAACATGGCTTACACCCACTGTATGCGAACGTAGATATGTCTGACACCCGCTCATCACGGCATGCCTCGTACCGAAGAACTTTCTTGGTGGTGCACACTAAGGGGGAACACAATCATTGGTAATTTTAAACAGGCATCATCTTATTAGTATACCGTCGAGTATCTAATACTAGCACACAATAAGACATACAAACAATAATATTGAATGTAAATGCAATGTGATATGGTCCTTCACGTTGTGATCTCCATTCGTTGTCACCGGATTCCGGAGCCAGGGTTCCGGCGCTGTAGACACCAGGGTACCAGTGTCTTTCCGGCGTGGTAGTCCGTCACCTCCGTGACTATCTACTACTACGTAACACAAGGTAATCACTTTACCTTTGCCACAACCATATCACAAAGCAACGCCCCCTGCAAAACAAAGTTAGACGCCTCTACTTTATCTTTTCATATTGTACGTGGCTGAATGGGCTTTCGCACAAGAACCATTCTTACCTACAAACTTTCACCACAACACTGATCAAGTAGTTGTCTATACTATACCCCTTTTGGGGCCCTCCATTGCAAATGGAATACCAACTAATGCGAGAGAGACAGACACCCCCTTAAGCCACTTTTATACGGTACAAGCCGTATCCGTTTCCCTCCTTTTCCCGCTAGGATCGGAAATCCTGTATTTTCCATATCCATACGATCGAGTCCTTAGGTTTCCGAAATAGTGTAATGGAAAAAGAAGTGCTTCGAATCATTGCTATTTGACTCGGACCTGTTCTGAAAAAGTCGAGGTATTTCGAATTGTTTGTTGACACGGACAAAGTAAGGGAAAACCTCTGAAAGAATTTCCATATTGACCTTGGACATATAAGAGTTTCGAATCGAATCTCTTTAGAAAGAGGATCTTTTGTCTCATGGTAGCCTGCTCCAGTCCCCTTACGAAACTTTCGTTATTGGGTGTTAAGCATGGACCAGTCTCGCAAATGAACACGTAAATTCGGTTGGGGACGCTTCATCAGACATTACTGCGGTATACACAAGTACACGTGGGAAGGTAACAACTAAAAGATCAATGCCCGCACGCTACATCTCGTGTGTTCTACTCGTACCAGCATTACTACGCATAGATCTAGTTCTGATACCACTGTAGGGGTTCCACGTATGAAAACAATAAAATTTTACCCTACGCCCCTGAACCCCAGATGTTGCTAGGACCTATCTATTAATAATGCAGTAATGGGAGGGGATTTTCGCGAACTTACCCTTGAAGACCGAAAAGCGTTGTCAACGCTCAGGAGAGCGTGGTTGATGTAGATGAGCTGAAGCCGACCTCAAGGTCGTGATGAAGTCCTTGCACTCCTGTGGCTCCAACAACTTGAGTGCCTCAAGTGTGACACCTCGCGAGGAGTTACACACGTCCAGTGCCTGACGATGACTCCCGCTTCCCCGATCCAGCAGTAGTTGCGGAAGTAGAGCTCCTGGATCCGAATCCCGTAGCACGATGGCGCTCCATGGTGAAGATGTCTCTCGTTCGCGTAGTCTGAACTTGGGACCACGGTCACGGGAGAGAGAGAGAGAATATCAATTGGAGGTCTCCCCAAAAGAGAGGAAACCTTTTATTGAATATTGTGTGTATATATCTGGCCAAATACCCCCACTATATATAGGGGCAGGGGAGGTACTACCTTCCTCAAAGTACCGGGGTGAGACTAAAGGAGAGGGAGAGGGGGGCAGCCGCCGGCCGGCCCTAGTAGTGAAGGAAATATGCCCTGAGAGACAATAATAAAGTTGTTATTATGTATTCCTCGTATATGATAGATGTTTATTTTGCATGCTATAATTGTATTGATCAGAAACGTCAATACATGTGTGTTTAATAAACAAAAAGGGTTCCTAGTTATGCCTCTCTTATAGACTAGCTTGTTGATTAACAAGATGATCAAGGTTTCCTGATCATAGACATTGGATGTTATTAATAACAAGGTCACAGTATTTGTGAAATGATGTGATGAACATTCATCCGAAGTATAGCATTATGATCAAGTCATTATGTTTATATTGCTATACCATCATACAAAGTAATCTTTATCCTTAGACCATGAGATCATGTTAATTGCTAACACCGGAAGAGTATCTTGATAACATCAAACGTCACACCGTAACAGGGTGACTATAAAGATGGGTTCAGTGCTACGAAGGTGTTATGTTGAGGCTTATGGATCAAGAGTGGAATTTGTCAATCCAGATGACGGATAGATATACTCTGGGCCCTCTCGGTGATATCACATTAAGATAGCTTGCAAGCAAGTGATGTGATCACTAGAATGTTATATCACGGGAACGAGAAAAGAGTGCATGTCGGTAACGAGATCAAACTAGGTATTTGGATACCGATGATCGAATCTCGGACATGTATTATATCATGAGACAAAGGGATTAAGTTACTAGCGTTAAAGGTTCTCACGATCACAGAAGTCATTGTTGAATGTGTAGGAGTCAGTATGGATCTCCAGGTCTCGCTTCTGATTATTGATCTGAGAGGAGTCTCAATCATGTCTGCATTATTTGCGAACCATCGGGTGACACACTTAAGAGTTGCCGGACACCATTTTGGAGCACATATGTTTCAGACGAAAGAATTGCAAAGCGTAGGAATTGTTTCGATGGAAACCGGAATTGTTTCGGGTGAAATTGCAGAAAGTGGTTCTGCATGTGATATTGAAATGTTGCAAGGGGTTTTATGTGAATGTTTTTTAATTAAAGTAATTAACAAAAATTCTGAATAAATTTAATAAAAGAGTTTTATTAAATGAGAGAGCATTACACTTAGAGAATTTTAATGCATTTAAAGTGGAGACGTTAAAAGGGAATGTGAAGAGGCATTTTAATGTTGAGGTAGTTACCACCACATGAATGGAGGAGGTGAGGGGTCACCTCCATGAGGCGCAGGCCATGGAGGGGGTACCCCCCTCCTCCTATAAAAGGCCCCCTTCTTCCTCCTTCTTCCTCACACCTCCTCGTGAAGGATCTCTCTCCCCCTCTCGAATTATTCCCCCATGGTCTCGGATTAGCGAGATACATGTTCCCGGTGGAATTTCCTCTGGAAGGAGTTGCTGCTTCCGCTGCATCGCTGGAGAGAGGAGGTGGAGGTTGTCCGGTGGCTTGAACGTGTGTGTGAGGACGGATGCGCTGCTGATTTGCGGCGCTTGGACTTCCACACGATCTTGAGATCGACAAGTGTACGACTACATCAACCACAAGTTTCTACTCTTTAACAAAACTCGTTGTCTTCGAGGGTAAGTTCTCGATGGATGTATGTCCACCCATTGCTTTGTATCTAGTAGATAGATCTTGGCGTATAGTTCTCATCGTAGGAAATTTTTTGTTTTCTATGCTGCGGACCCAACAGTGGTATTAGAGCCTGATCTATGCGTAGGTGCTTTGCACGGGTAGCACACATATGTTTATATGTGGGCGATGATGATCATGTTATTGCATCTTCTATGTATTTTGGATATTGGTGGCATAGTGGGATGAAGCGACCCGGACCAACCTTACATGTCATCGTACATGAGACCGGTTCCACGACTGACATGCAACTTGTTTTGCATAGGTGGCTGGCGGGGTTTCACAACTCACGCCTTCCGGAACACCACAACGTAATGGTGTGTCGGAACGTCGTAATCGTACTTTATTGGATATGGTTCGATCTATGATGTCTCTGACTGACTTGCCACTGTCATTTTGGGGTTATGTAGTGGAAACCGCTGCATTCACTTTAAATCGGGCACCATCTAAATCCGTTGAAACGACATGGTATGAATTATGGTTTGGAAACAAACCTAAGTTGTCGTTTCTTAAAGTTTGCGAATACGATGTTTATGTGAAGAAACTTCAGCCGGATAAACTCGAACCCAAAGCGGAAAAATGCTTCTTCATAGGATACCCTAAGGAAACGATTGGGTATACCTTCTATCACAGATCCGAGGGCAAGGTTTTTGTTGCCAAGAATGGATCCTTTCTTGAGAAGGAGTTTCTCGCGAAAGGTGTGAGTAGTCGGAAGGTAGAACTCGAAGAGGTTATTGAACCTTCTCTTCATGAAATGGCGAGTAGCGCAGCACCGGAAATTGTTACGGACTTGACTTCACCTAATGAAGAGAGAGCTAATGATATTGATCATGAAACTCCGAAAGAGGACACTACCGAACCTCGCAGGTCAAGTAGGACACGTGCAGCTCCTGAACTGTACGGCAATCCTGTTGTGAATTTCATGGTTGATGAAACGGATGACTCTGCGACGTATGAAGAAGCGATGATGAGCCCGGATTCCAACAAATGGCTAGAAGCCATGAAATCCGAGATGGAATCCATGTACAAAAACCATTATGGGCCCAGCCGGCCACCCCCTTGCCCCTTCTCCCCTCTTGCCTTTCCCTCATGGGCCCTTTTCCCTCCGGAATTGGCCCATTAAGCCTTTTGACCATTTAATTGATTTTCTCTTTTATTAAATAATTATGAATAAATGATTAAATCAATATTTAACACTCATTCACATATTATTCAATCTCTATGGCTATGGAACACCTTCCACCTCCACTCCAGACATCCTTCGGACTTACCGAAACCCTTCCGGTTTTCTCCCTTCTCTTCTTCGGCAATTCTACCGATCCTATAAACACTCTCTAAGCATCATCAAGACCTTAAGCGTGATGCCCCACAGTCCGGGAACACTCCATACATGGTCGGGACACTCCCGGACCAATGATCAACAGAGGGACCTGGTTGGCCATGTGACCCCTGTGCATTCCACGAAGATCTTTCGTCGTTTGAACCGGTGACAGTCGTGTCTTATTACCTTTGTCTCTCGATACTTGCATTGCCCGAGATCTGATCAATGACATCACCGTGTCGTGTTCAATCTTGTTACCAAACAATGCCACTTGAGTTGTTCCGATAAGTGATATCCCTGTGATCAAATCACACGCTGCACAACTATTGGATATAACTTCTCCGACTGTGCCCTCGAGTATCTTTCCTTCACGCGGATGGAAAAAATCCGCTCTTGACATATATTTCCTCTACGGTTCCGCCGAATACCTGAACACACCTTTATTGTCACTGTATTACCAAGTGAAGTTTGATGCTATCTAAGCACTCTCGGGAGACAGTGATTGATACAGTCTCACGGTCTAAGGAATAGTCTACAAGGATCTATTCTAATCATCGTTACTTGAAATTCGTGACATGAACGGGTCACAATGTTTAGGTTGGGTATTGGTTCAACATCTCATTCTCAGAATAAGTTGACTCCATTTCCAACTGGCATAAATGCCACATGATCAGGAAACCTTGACCATCTGTTGACCAATGAACTAGTGACTAGAGTTTCACCGGGAACCCCTGGTTTTTTAATGTGACACGTGTATTGATGTTTCCTCTCAATACAGTTATAGCATGATATAAAACTTAATCATAAACTTTATGAAATATGATAATAATCTTTATTATTATTTGTCTCTAGGGCATATTTCCAACAATTCTCCTATTTTGCTTGACCAATTTGAGGATCGTGCGCATTCTCCGTTGTTGCTTCCTAATCATGGTGCAGGTGCTGGTCGTGGTGCACGCTTGGAAATTATTGACGATGAACCACCGTATCCTACTGGTTCTTCCTCTGATCAAGGTCATGGTGATTCCATGCACCTACATGGTGTGTCCCCGCCAATGCATGAACTTGGTTCACCGTCCACCGGCCTCGTCTGTTGTGCCCTCCTGCATCATCGCACATGCCGCGCATGGGCCTATCGCCACTCGCTGCGTCACGCTCGCTCGTGCGTGCTACTTCTCCTCGGCTCGGCTCTGAGCGAGCTGCCTCGCAATAGACCGCCTCGCCTGCCGCATTCACACCACCAGAACCTTGAACTCAACTACTTAGACTGGAGATGGCACTGCCTCCAGCTCCCTCTCCCGAGATCACGATACCACTGGTCATGGTCCCATCCAGTGTGGATCCATCGCTTCCCTTGGCGTATGATTCATTGTGCCTTGTCACACGTGCTCTCAATGGTGCTCATCAGCCCAAGCGACATACAGACGGAATTGTTGCATGGATTGCCTCATGCTTGCAGACGAGAAAATAGTGCATGTCGGTAACGAGATCAAACTAGGTATTTGGATACTGATGATTGAATCTCGGACATGTATTATATCATGAGACAAAGGGATTAAGTTACTAGCGTTAAAGGTTCTCACGATCACAGAAGTCATCGTTGAATCTGCAGGAGTCAGTATGGATCTCCAGCTCCCGCTTCTGATTATTGATCTAAGAGGAGTCTCAATCATGTCTGCATTATTCATGAACTGTAGGGTGACACACTTAAGAGTTTCAGGACACCATTTTGGAGCACATATGTTTCAGACGAAAAAATTGCAAAGCGCAGGAATTGTTTCGATAGAAACCGGAATTGTTTCGGGTGAAATTGCAGAAAGTGGTTCTGCATGTGATATTGAAATGTTGCAAGGGGTTTTATGTGAATGTTTTTTAATTAAAGTAATTAACAAAAATTCTGAATAAATTTAATAAAAGAGTTTTATTAAATGAGAGAGCATTAAACTTAGAGAATTTTAATGCATTTAAAGTGGAGACTTTAAAAGGGAATGTGAAGAGGCATTTTAATGTGGAGGGTGTTACCACCACATGAATGGAGGAGGTGAGAGGTCACCTCCATGAGGCGCCGGCCATGGAGGGGGTACCCCCCTCCTCCTATAAAAGGCCCCCTTCTTCCTCCTTCCTCACACCTCCTCGTGAAGGATCTCTCTCCCCCTCTCGAATTATTCCCCCATGGTCTTGGATTAGCGAGATACATGTTCCCGGTGGCATTTCGTCTGGAAGGAGTTGCTGCTTCCGCTGCATCGCTGGAGAGAGGAGGTGGAGATTGTCCGGTGGCTTGAACGTGTGTGCGAGGACGGATGCGTTGCTGATTTGCGGCGCTCGGACTTCCACACGATCTTGAGATCGGCAAGTGTACGACTACATCAACCACAAGTTCCTACTCATTAACAAAACTCGTTGTCTTCGAGGGTAAGTTCTCGATGGATGTATGTCCACCCGTTGCTCTGTATCTAGTAGATAGATCTTGGCGTACAGTTCTCATCGTAGGAATTTTTTGTTTTCTATGCTGCGGACCCAACAGTGGTATCAGAGCCTGATCTATGTGTAGGTGCTTTGCACGGGTAGCACACATATGTTTATATGTGGGCGATGATGATCATGTTATTGCATCTTCTATGTATTTTGGATATTGGTGGCATAGTGGGATGAAGCGACCCGGACCAACCTTACATGTCATCATACATGAGACCGGTTCCACGACTGACATGCAACTTGTTTTACATAAGTGGCTGGCGGGTGTCTGTCTCTCCTACTATAGTCAATATCTGATTTACAACGAGTTTCTAATAACTTGGTTATCCTCGTTGTGGTTCATGTTCGTAGGTAAGACCGGTTCTATCTCCGAAAGCCCTAAGCCATGTAAAACTTGCAATTGATAAATTAGAGGCGTCTAGTTTAGATCGTTGCTGGGCTGATGTCTTGATATGGTATTGTTGTAAGTAGATGTATGATAGATACTCTTACAACAGACTCAACGTGTAAGTTCCATAGACCTCGGCCTTACACACAAAGGAATGATAGAGATCATACCATGATGCAAATGATAGAGATCAAATGCATGGACCATATCTCCTCACTTTACACATTAGATGTTAGCATCTTATACTGCTAGTTTGGCGCTTTTTGTAGCATTGTAAGATGATCCCTCATTTAGATATCAAGATAAAATGTGTTCTTCCTTAAGTATGCACTGTTCTGTGGATCGTGTTTCGAGACATCACGTGATGATCGGGTGTACTCGACTCTACGCTTTCATAAGAACGGGTGTAAGACAGTTTACACGCGAATACTAAGGTTCTTACTTGGCGAGCCTAGCATGTACAGACATGGCCTCGGAACATAGACCGAAAGGTTAAGCATGAGTCATATAGTTGATATGATGCCCATATAGATGCTTGCCTTTGAAGCTACATCGACTCACGTGATGATCGGACTTGGTGTAGTGGATTTGGTTCATGTAATCACCAAAAGGACACGAGGGATGTCGTTTTTGAGTGGGATTTCATTAGTAATTTGGATTAGTTGAACTCACTCTATCATAAAACTTAGTCTAAATAAACTTTACAAATTCTGTTGTAGATGGCTACACTTGCTTTTAATTTCAATGTGTTCCTGGAGAAAGAGAAACTTGCTGCGAATGGTAGCAACTTCACCAACTGGGCTATGAATTTGAGGATTCTCCTCACTGCTGCACAAAAGCAATATGTGCTAGAGGCGCCGCTAAGCCCCCCACCAGCTCCTGATGCCCCTAACGAGGAAAAGAAAGTCTATGTGACTCGTCAGGAGGACACAACTTAGTTCATTGCGGTATATTGTATGGGCTAGAGCCAGAACTTCGAAAGCGTTTCGAAAATGGCAATGCCTTTGATACCATGGGAGAATTGAAAATGATTTTCGATACCCATGATGCCGTAGAGAGTTATAATGCTACTGAAAAGTTCTTTAGCTGCATGATGGAGGAGAACAACTCTGTTACTGAGCACATACTCAATAAGGCTGGGTACGCCGATAAGCTTGTGTCCTTGGGAATAACGATTCCCATTGACTTTGGCATACATCGTGTTGTCCAATCTCTGACACCTAGCTACAAGAGCTTCGTGATGAACTATAATATGCAGGGCATGAAGAAGTATCTTCCCGAGCTTCTGTCAATGCTTAAGACTGCAGAAGTGGAGATTAGGAAAGAACATCAAATGTTGATGATCAATAAGACCACCGGTTTCAAGAAGGACAAGAAAGGCAAGCACAAGGGAAAGAAGGGTGGTAAATCTGTTGCCACACCTGAAAAGAAACCCCGAGCTGGCCCTAAGTCTGACATCGAGTGTTACTATTGCAAGGAGACTAGCCATTGGAAGCGCAATTGCCCCAAGTATTTGGTGGACAAGAAGGCCGGCAAGGCAAACAAAGGTATATGTGATATACATGTTATTGATGTGTACTTGACTAGTACTCGCAGTAGCACCTGGGTATTTGATACGGGATCGGTTGCTAATATATGTAACTCGATTCAGGGGCTGCGGAACAAGTGACAACTAGCAAGGGATGAGGTCATGATGCGAGTCGACAATGGATCAAGAGTTGATGTGATCGCCATCGGGACGCTACCTCTCCATATGCCATCGGGATTAGTTATAAATCTGAATAATTGTTATTTGGTGCCTGCACTGAGCATGAACATTGTATCCGAATCATGTTTGATGCAAAGTGGTTATTCCTTTAAATCTGAAAACAATGGTTGTTCGATTTATAATAATGATATCTTTTATGGTCATGCACCTGTGTTGAATGGTTTATTTCTATTAGATCTCGATAGTAGTATCATGCATATTCATAATGTTGATGCTAAAAGGATTAAACTTAATAATGATATATCTGCATATATGTGGCACTGCCATCTAGGTCATATTGGCGTTAAACTCATAAAGAAACTCCATTCTGATGGACTTTTGGAATCACTTGATTTTGAATCATTTGATACATGTGAGCCATGCCTTATGAGCAAGATGACTAGAACGCCGTTTTCCGGTTCAATGGAACGGGCAACAGATTTATTGGAAATCATACATACTGATGTGTGTGGACCAATGAGTGTGTTAGCGCGAGGTGGATATCATTACTTTGTTACTTTCACGGATGATTTGAGTAGATACGGGTATATCTATTTGATGAAACATAAGTCTAAAACCTTTGAAAAGTTCAAAGAATTTCAGAATAAAGTGGAAAATCATTATAACAGAAAGATCAAATTTTTGAGATCTGACTGTGGAGGTGAGTATCTAAGTTACGAGTTTAGCACACACATGAAAGAGTGTGGAATAGTTTCACAACTCACGCCTTCCGAAACACCACAACGTAATGGTGTGTCGAAAAGTCGTAATCGTACTTTATTGGATATGGTTCGATCTATGATGTCTCTGACTGACTTGCCACTGTCAATTTGGGTTATGCACTGGAAACCGCTGCATTCACTTTAAATCGGGCACCATCTAAATCCGTTGAAACGACACCGTATGAATTATGGTTTGAAAACAAACCTAAGTTGTCATTTCTTAAAGTTTGCGGACGCGATGTTTATGTGAAGAAACTTCAGTCGGATAAACTCGAACCCAAAGCGGAAAAATGTCTCTTCATAGGATACCCTAAGGAAACGATTGGGTATACCTTCTATCACAGATCCGAGGGCAAGGTTTTTGTTGCCAAGAATGGATCCTTTCTTGAGAAGGAGTTTCTCGCGGAAGGTGTGAGTAGTCGGAAGGTAGAACTCGAAGAGGTTATTGAACCTTCTCTTCATGAAATGGTGAGTAGCGCAGCACCGGAAATTGTTTCGGAGTTGACTTCACCTAATGAAGAGAGAGCTAATGATATTGATCATGAAACTCCAAAAGAGGACACTACCGAACCTCACAAGTCAAGTAGGACACGTGCAGCTCCTGAACTGTACGGCAATCCTGTTGTGAATTTCATGGTTGATGAAATGGATGACCCTGCGACGTATGAAGAAGCGATGATGAGCCTGGATTCCAACAAATGGCTAGAAGCCATGAAATCCGAGATGAAATCCATGTACGAAAACCATGTTTGGACCTTGGTAGACTTACCTCACGATCGAAAGGCCATTGAGAATAAATGGATTTTCAAAAGAAAAACTGATGTTGATGGTAATGTGACCATCTATAAGGCTCGACTTGTCACAAAGGGGTTTCGACAAATTCAAGGAGTTGACTACGATGAGACATTTTCTCCTGTAGCGATGCTAAAGTCGGTTAGGATTATGTTAGCAATTGTTGCATATTTTGATTATGAAATATGGCAGATGGATGTCAAAACTGCATTCCTCAATGGTAATATTGAAGAAGAGTTGTATATGATACAACCTAAGGGTTTTGTCGATCCTAAGGATGCTGATAAGGTATGCAAACTTCAGCGATCCATCTATGGACTGAAGCAAGCATCCCGGAGTTGGAATCTCCGCTTTGATGAGGTGATCAAAGAGTTTCGATTTGTCCAAACTTATGGAGAGGCTTGTATTTACAAGAAAGTGAGTGGGAGCAATGTGGCATTTCTGATATTATATGTGGATGACATATTATTGATTGGAAATGATATAGATCTTTTAAACAGTGTTAAAAGTTATCTAAACAGCAAATTTTCGATGAAAGACCTTGGTGAAGCGTCATATATATTAGGCATTAAAATCTATAGAGATAGATCAAGACACCTAATTGGGCTATCGCAGAGTACATACCTTGATAAGATATTAAAGAAGTTTAATCTGGACGGAAGTAAGAAGGGGTTCTTACCTATGTTGCAAGGCAAGACATTGAGCAAGCCTCAAAGTCCGGCTACGGCGGAAGAAAGAGAGATAATGGATAAGATCCCCTATGCCTCGGACGTAGGATCTATAATGTATGCCATGCTATGTACAAGACCGGATGTGGCACATGCTATTAGTTTTACTAGTAGGTACCAATCTGATCCAAGTTCAGAACATGTAACAAGCTCGGACCCTACGCTCTAAGTTCAAGCCTGGATGAACCAAAAGTGGTTAAAGAAGTACAGCGGGGGCCCAGGGGCCACCCACGGGTAGGCCCATCGGCCACCCTAACCACTTCCAAGCACATCAGGACAAGAGCGAGCGGCATAGGCAACAGGCGAAGAGATCAAATACATACAAAAGTGAGTATGTATTCAAGCTACCTTACAACAGTTCTCAGAGCCATACCATCTAAAAGAAATAGAAATATTGCAACGCCATACGGCAAGATCCAAATATCCTAGATAGTTATAATAGTGTAGGATAGCTCCTCATACATCAATCAACAGAGTATCAAGCGGAAGAGGGAAACAAGATCCGAGTACGGACAAGAAGAAAATCTGCATAAGATGCCACATAAATAAGCACATCCCGCCCACAGATCTCACGGATCCCCATCCCCGGAATCTCTACACCGAGTGATCGTTGCCAACATCATCTGTCTCCTCCATCCAGTATCCATCTTGCGAATACACCAGTTCATCTGAATCAAACAATTTATCGTTTGAGACCCTAGGGGTACTCAGCAAGTCTTTATGCCTCTAAAGGGGACATATACCTAGGGTGACGCAATTGCAGCAAAAGATAATAACTAACAAATCTATAGATACTCGCTAACCATCCGCCTAACCAATGATAGGCGGATGTCCGTTAATTAGAAACAACATTTATAACAGTATAAAGTAACAGATCCATCCTCCTTCTCGCTTACCAACGAGAAAGCGGACGAACAACCCATCCATTGGCAGTTTTATTAACCATTCCATGAGTATTGCACTAATTACTAATCAGACATTTAGTCAAATTAAAAGCGGTACTTTAGTTATGCTTGTCTATGATCGAGAAACTGTGCTCCAAGTCATCCATAACCGCGGACACGACTTTCAGAAAGATTTACCCTACAGGGGTGCACAAATAGAAACACACACTCGATCAACCTCGGAAAAACCAACTCAAAACCCAATGAGGCATTCACGACAAAGCGATCACAGGATTCATAAAATATTTCAGGGGGCCACCCCATTAAGCTACCCGCAATGAAGTTGGCCGATCCGAGACGGACCCAAGGTTTGCGTCAATGGCTGTAAACAACTAGGAACCCGAAATGTGACTGGGCTTGTCGATACCGCGAAAACACTCCGCATCCAAAACAGTACAGGTGCTCCACGCACAATCTTAAATAAAACAGTAAAGCATGGCATAAGTACATGATAGTAATAAAGCCTCAAACTACTTTGTGGCCCCAAGAAATAGAAATGAATCAAGCTCTAGCTCAGGGGGGTTCATAAGGCCTCCCGGATGTGGATAGTGCGAATAATCAAGGAACAAGAATCAAGTACTCGGGGTCCTACGGGACACAAGTGAGCATGAAAAACCAAGTAACATATATTGCTCACCGGTGCCTCTTTCATTAGTTATCCCATTACTACTCAGGTTAAGTTGTTTAGGTACCTCGTTATCCATCAGACACTCACATACCCTACACATGCTGTTCTACGACTCACATGGCTCAAACAACTCCTGTAGTAATGGCTCATAGGATGGAGGAACAAGCTTCGGTGGGGTTTAACAGTAAAGGATATGCAGTAGTTGGGATTCAATTTAATGCAATCGTGACTCAATGATGCAAGAATAAGATAGAAGAAATATGTACTATATGTATGCAAGCATGTGGTAGTGCTTGCATGGCACCTCAGTTGAAGCGAGGGATGGATCCGGGTAGTACTCCTGGGATTCTTAATAATTCCCCTGCTCGGCGTCTATTCGAAAGAAGAACCAAAAAAACAAGGGCCAACATAAATAAAGTGCACAAGCATATGAGTAAAATGCGACAAGCAAACCAGCATGCCATGATGAATGATGCACAATTTACATGGCAATAATGTAGCATGGCAAGGGTGAGGTGTGGGGACAAGAGTAACTCATTTTATTAATTATTTGGTCAAGTTTTATTACCATAACAGTTCTGATTTTTATTATTGATATGATGCATGCTGCAAAACAGAACATGGAATGCATAAACAGAACGGGCTCGTCGTGCTGATCGATTTAGACATATTATTTGTCACATTTGGAGTTATAGAATTAAAGTTATTAATTAATTAAGAAAAAGGCATTTTTATCGCAATTAAACAATTTCGAAAATTTAAACTAGTCAAACATTATTTTGAATGGCAGATTTGAATTCCTCACATTTTTCTGATTCAAAAACATATATCATTTGTATTATTTGGAATTACCAATTAAAAGTTATTTAAAACTAGGTTTAAAATCATATTAAACATTTCTGAAATTGTTTTTGTTAAACAGAAAAAGAACAGACATTTTTATACTCAGAGGGATTTAGCCCGAGTCATAGACAGGTGGGGTCGTCTGCTGAGCTGGCGAAAACCGCGCGCGGCAGACTTTTATACCCAGGCAGAAGCTAGCCACTGCAGCTGACGGGTGGGGCCTCCGCTGATCTGGCGGAATCGACGCGCGGCAGGCTTTTCTCACCGCCACAGACGTGAGACGCGGCAACTGATCGGTGGACCCAACGCTCAAATGGGCCCACGCGCTAGCGGGTGAACGGGCGGGTGCCACACGACGTGGACGAGGACCGGGGGTTGAGGACAAGGTTTATCGGGTGCCTTATTGTAAAACAGCCACGGCATATGACATGTGGGCCTGGTCTGGAGTGTGGGTTGAGTATTCAGAGCACCGGGTGCCTTTCTATAAATGTTACACAGAGGCAGACAGGTTGGACCAGGCGGAGCGCGGGTTGAGTGAAACAAAAAGTCAGGGAGTTTTTGAGAAAGTGTCACCGTGCACTGTTTTTCTTCCTCTCCTATCTGACGGAACTAACGACGCACGCGTGGCGGAAAACAGAGGCGCGGCCGGGGTCGAACCCGTGACCTCGCGCTCGCGCAGAAGGGTTGAGGCCACTGCGGTGGCTAAGGGGTGATGCTAGCTATCGGTTGCGCGGCGAGATGATCTACTGCGACGCGACAGCGGAAGAAGCAACCAGCACGCACCGTGCATAGAGGGTGCTCGATGGAAAGATCTGCATGTCCAGGAAGCGATGAACAGAGGGAGCTTGTCAGGGGGAAACAGCGGCTCACCGGGGGTGTGCTGGTGAGGTTAGTTCGGAGCGGGGCGCTGGCGATCGGAGGAGAAGCTGATGCTCGCCCGGCTAGGGTTTTCGTCGGCGCAGGGATCTGCAGCTGGCACCGGCCCTTCTCCTCCTCTTCTCCGGTCACCGGCAGGTCCCTGGGACTCGACTTGGCCTTCCCCAACAACCAGACACCGCGCCCTTCTTCTGCTACAGTGGAGACGAGTAGATCCGACGGTGGTGTGGAGATGGTCGAGGGGAGATAGCAGTGGCAGGTGGGGGAAGGAAAAGTAGTTAGGAAGGGCCCTGGGGATCTGGGGGAGCGATGCATGGCAGAGGGGAAGTAGATAAGGGCTGGGGAGGAGGGTAGCACATGGGTCGAAGGGGTTGGAAAAGGTGGTGGTGGCCACCTCCCTCCTCTCTCTCTCTCTCTCTCTCGGGTCGGTGGACCTGGGACGGGTCTGGGCAGCTGGCGCCTGGGGGCGTGGACTGCAAGGCAGCGAGGAAAAAGGTGAGGGAAGGGGGTGTGGCACAGCAAGGGAGACTCGGCCTGGGTGGTGTCGAGCATGTGCAGCTCGGCATGGGTAGCTAGGTTAGGGTTGGGTCGAGCCAGGTTAGCAAGTGGAACAGGACCAGGTGGTGGTGGCGGATTAGGGTAGGAAGGGAGGTCAGGGGAAGCTTAGCCGAGGCTAGGAAGTAAGGAGGGGTTAGGGTTAGGTTTTTAGCATGCCCTCACAAGATCAAAAGCACGGGGTGATGAGGAGATGGAGGTGAGGGTGAGGTTTAGATGAAGGCAACAAATGGGGAAAAAGAGGAAGAGGAACTAGTCTTGAGCAAGTGAAGAGAGAGGGTTAAAGCTAGAGGGAAGATATAAGAGTTCCAAAAACACATGGAGAAAGAACAAAGAAGAAAAACCCCAAGGTTTGTGCTCATGCAAGGATAAGCATGTGTGAGAGATTAAAGGAGTCAAGATGTGTCATTAAGCTCCTTTGAAAAGGACTATTTGATGAACTCCCAAACCAACAGGCTTTACTCCAAAGTTCAAAATAAATCCAAATAGAGGAGGTATGGCAAGCTTGCATGGGCCATGCATAAATAGTAAATGCCCTATTTATTATTGTGAAAACAATTGTAAATGAACATGGGCATTTATTAACACATGCACTCCCAAAAATATGGAATTAAGGCCAAGCCAAAAGAAAAGAGTGGTGTCCCCAAAATAGATGGAATATGCCCATATTTGAATACATTGGGGCATGCTAGTGTGTATGTCCCACTAGGTGCATAATAGCTTCAAAATATTCCCCCATGAGCATACATTCAAAACAATCCATATGGAAGCTTGACAAGGGGTTCCACTCACATAGCATGCAAAGGTAGCCATGTGGTTCACCACATATCAACAATGTGAAAACAACATGAGGCATATGTGGGAGCATGTGGAATTAGAAGTAGATCCATCCCAACCCACATGAGCTAGAGGTAAACCCAAATAAAATGCAAAGCTCACATATAGTTGGATGGTGGAATTATGGGGTGGTGACAAAGAAAAGGTGGTGGAGTTAATAAAAGATATGCCCCCAACTCAACTTGGGCATCAAGCATTTATCAAGAACCAAATACAATATATCAAGAGGCAAATACAATTAATAATGCATATGAAATAAGAACCAAATGAAAAGGGTTTTATATGATGCTCAAATGCAAGGTGGCATGATGACATGAGCATGATATAATTATGATGCAACAAATATATGTAGGAAGTAGCATTTTATTATTAGACCATGTAGCATTACAGATGTTAGACAGATGGGATGCTACAACTCTCCCCCACTAAACAGGAATCTTGCCCCGAGATTCTAGGAAGACGAAGAAGACACGAAGAGGGTAGGATACTTGGCACGAAGCTCATCCTCACGTTCCCAAGTTGCTTCATCAACGGAATGGTGCGACCACTGCACCTTGCATAACTTGATAGACTTGTTGCGAGTCTTTCTTTCCACGACTTCTAGGATTTTTGTGGGGTGTTCTTGGTAAGACAGGTCTTCTTGGAGATTGATGAGCTCATGGTCCACGGTCCTGCCAGGATCCTTGAAGCACTTCTTGAGTTGAGAGATATGGAAAACATCATGGACCTTGAGTTTTTCAGGGAGCTCAAGAGAATAAGCGACTTCTCCTCTTCTTCCACGAACTTTGAAAGGACCGATGTATCTAGGAGCCAGCTTCCCTTTGATACCAAACCGGTGCGTGCCTCTCATGGGAGTGACATGAAGGTAAATGAGATCACCAGGGACATACTCCATGTCCGTGTGCTTTCTATCATAGTTTCTCTTCTGGCGACTTTGAGCAACCTTCAGGTTTTCAAGAATGATGTGAACCTTCTCCTCCGCTTGAGTTACAATGTCGGGGCCAAACAATGTCTTTCACCTGCGCCCGACCAACCAATCGGAGTTCTGCATTTGCGGCCATAGAGAGCCTCAAATGGTGCCATCTTTAGACTCTTCTGGAAGCTATTGTTGTAAGAGAACTCAGCATAAGGAAGGCATTCTTCCCACTTCATGCCGAAAGAGATGATGCAAGCACGGAGCATATCTTCTAGAATCTGATTGATCCTTTCAACTTGCCCTTGTGACTGAGGGTGGTAAGCTGTGCTGAAGTTCAACTTTGTTCCCAAATCATTTTGGAAACTTCCCCAGAACTTGGAAGTGAAGATGCTTCCATGGTCTGAGCTGATCTCAAGAGGAACCCCATACAGAGAGATAATTCTGTTGATATAGAGCTCAGCCAACTGAATTGCAGAAATTGTTTCCTTGACAGGAAAGAAGTGAGCCACTTTAGAAAGCCTGTCGATGACAACAAAGATTGCATTGTTGCCCTTCTGCGACCTTGGAAACCCAGTTACGAAGTCCATCTCTACTTTCTCCCATTTCCATTCCGGAGGCTTCAATGGCTGTAGAAGACCGGAAGGTTTCTGATGGACAGCTTTAACTCTGCAGCAGACATCACACTTCAAGACATACTTGGCACAATATCGTTTCAATCCAGGCCACCAATATTGTGTTTTCAAGTCCATGTACATCTTAGTGCTGCCAGGGTGGATAGAAAGAACAGAATCATGAGATTCTTTGAGAACTTGCTCTCTCAAACCCGGGTAGTTCGGAACAAACATCCGGTGTTCAAAGAATAGAGCTCCTTGGTCGTCGACGTGGAAGGACTCATATTTCGGCAGCTGAATGTTGGAGATGATCTTTTTGGTGTAAGGGTCACCAAGTTGAATGGAGCGAACTTTTTCTTCCAAGAGAGGAGTTGCCAGAAGATTCAGAAGATACCCTTGATCCACAATTTCAAGGTTGAGCTGGCGGAATTCCTCGCACAAGAGAGGCTGTTGTTCTTCCACCATGAGGTTGTTGACATAAGCTTTTCGGCTAAGAGCATCGGCCATGACATTAGCTTTGCCAGGAGTGTAGTTGATGGCCAGATCAAAATCATTAATTGGTTCAATCCACCTCCTCAGACGAAGGTTGAGATCCGGCTGAGTGAAGATATACTTCAGACTCTTGTGATCAGAAAAGATCTCACAATGGTTGCCAAGCAAGTAGTGCCTCCATACTTTCAAAGCAAAGACAACTACTGCGAGTTCGAGGTCATGTGTAGGATAGTTGATCTCATGCGTCTTGAACTGTCGAGAGGCATAAGCAACAACTTGTTTTTCTTGCATAAGGACCGCACCCAATCCTTGCAAGGAGGCGTCACAGAATATCTAGAAAGTCTTTGATGTATCTGGAGGAATCAAGACTGGAGTGGAAGTGAGCTTCTCTTTGAGTGTTTCAAAGCTTGCTTGACATGTAGGAGACCAAAGGTATTTCTTGCCTTTCTTGAGGAGATCGTTAAGAGGCTTCGCAATCTTCGAGAAGTTCTGAACGAAGTGACAGCAGTAACTAGCCAAACCAAGGAAACTTCGGACTTCTTTGACATTCTTGGGTGGAAGCCACTCAACAATTGCCCGAACAGTTTCTGGGTTGACGGCAATGCCCTTGGCAGAGATGACGTGACCAAGATAGGTGACTTCAGGTAGCCAGAACTCACACTTGGAGAACTTTGCATACAGGCGGTTCTCACGAAGCTTGTTTAGGACACACCGAAGGTGTTCTTCATGTTCTTCCTTTGACTTAGAATAGACTAGAATGTCATCCAGATAGACCACGACGAACTTATCAAGATACTCCATGAAAACCGAGTTCATAAGCCTCGAGAAGGTGGCAGGTGCGTTGGTGAGACCGAAAGACATGACCGTGTACTCATACAGGCCATAGCGGGTGGTGAAAGCTGTTTTGGGAACATCTTCCTTGCGAATCTTGATTTGATGATATCCACTTCTCAAGTCAAGCTTAGAGAATACCACAGCTCCAGCTAGCTGATCGAAGAGATCATTAATCCACGGAAGGGGATATTTATTCTTGATGGTTTTAGCATTTAGAGCCCGATAGTCAACACAAAGTCTATCAGTGCGGTCTTGCTTCTTCACAAAGATGGTTGGGCTACCCCAAGAAGAAGTATTGTGCTGAATGAAATCCAACTTCTCTTGTTCATCAAGCTGACGTTTGAGTTCAGCCAACTCAGCAGGACCCATTTTATAAGGCCGCTTGGAGATAGGAGCGGTTCCAGGTTCAAGCTCAATCACAAACTCGACCTATCGATCAGGAGGCATACCTGGAAACTCTTCAGGAAAAACATCTGGGAACTCACAGACTACCGGAACACTCTGAATAGCATCCATAGCATCATCATTCAGAGCCGCCAAAGAGAAAAGCTGAATTGCAGGAGTCAGACTTGGAGAATAGACTATATGGCCTTCAGGAATTTTTAGAGAAACCGAGCGTTCAGCACAATCAATCACAGCTGCATTTGCTGTCAACCAATCCATGCCCAAGATAACATCAATGTCAGAATTGCCCAGAATAATTAAGGAAGCCGGGAACGAAGAGCCACCAATCTCAATTTGATTGCCATGGCTGATTTTGGAAGATGCCATTGTTGCCCCAGGAGAAAGGACCATCAAGCGCTTAGGAAGCGCATCCATTGCTAACTCATTCTCATTTGCAAACTTGTGAGAAACAAAAGAATGCGATGCACCAGAATCGAAAAAAACGCGTGCAGGAACTGAGTTGACGGAAAGTGTACCCATCACAACTCCAGGTGCATGTTCAGCTTGAGCGACGTTGACACAGTTGGCACGAGCAACAATGGACCTGGGCTTGGTGTTGATGTTGAGAGCTCGAGGTGGAGGTGCACGAACGGTAGAAGAACTTGCTGCAGGTATTGGAGGTGGTGGAGGAAGACCTTTGTTGTTCATGGGGCAACTCCAGTGTTGATGCCCAGTGTTTCCACAAGTGTAACAAGCACCAGGTGGACGTGGAGCGGCGTAGCCAGGGACTCCGCCAGGCGCTCCAGGGTAGTTGTGGTTGTAGCCCCTAGGAGCAGCGGTGAAGGAGTTTGGTGGCCTTGCCGCATAGCTTGAAGGTCTTGGTGGAGCCGGGAGCGGCGGTGCGGTATTAGGAACCCACACGCGGCGCTTAGAAGGAGCTGTCATAGCTGAAGAGCTTGCTGCGTCACGGCTGTGTTTCTTGGACTCCTTGAACACTTGCCTACTTGCATCTTCCTGTAGAGCTGCATGTTGGAGTTCCAGAAAAGACCCCGGCCTTGCATGAGTGATTGCATATTTGATAGATGCATTGAGCCCTTGCCTGAACCTCTTTTGCTTCTTCTTGTCATCAGAGATCTCATCGCCACCATACCGAGAAAGATTCATGAAGTTTCTGATATAGGTATTGACATTGTCATTGCCCTGCTTGAGGTTGAGAAACACTTCCTTCATCCTTTCCATGACAATTTTTGACAGGTATTGCTCTTTGAAAGCCCCAGTGAACTGCTCCCAAGTAGGCTGAAAACCAGAGTGGTTTGCCTTCAGGTAATTCTCCCACCACAGAGCTGCGTCGCCCTTCAGAAGGTGAGTGGCACATTTTACCCATTCTTGCTCAGGTACATCAGCAGTCATCAGCAACCTTGACATCTCACGAAGCCAATCATCAGCATCCAGTGGCTGATCAGACACCTCAAAGTGGCGTGGGTTGAACTTCAGAAAACCCTTGATGTCTCCTCGCTTGGGAGGTGGAGGTAGCGGAACAAACTCATTCCTCCTGACACTTTCTTCAAAGCGTTGCTGGTTCTGCTGCATTGCTCCCAAGGCATTAGCAATACTTGCCAACGCAGCCCCCAGTTCAGGTGGTATGTCCTCCTCATTGCAGCGTGGTGGTGCCATCCTAGAAGATATTAAGCATATCACACACGACTGAACAAGGAGTGTGGTACACAAAGCTATCAAAGAAAAAAAATCGCAAATTTCGGCATTAAAATACCACTATATGCGCCAAACCACTTAACGAATCAAGATTAGTAACTCTACCAATTCAATATACAAGAGCGAATGATAAAAGTAGTGGTATGGTCGCGACTCCATACCGCACTCAAATCATTACTCCGCACATGAATAAGTAAAACACATATCCCAACTCTCTTCCTTCTTAAGATGAACCTAAAGATTAGCAACTACGGAAACAAACACCCCAAACAAGATAGCGTCGGATAACAAAGAGTAAGACAGATCGCATCGGTTTACAACGAATCAGATAGATCGCGTCGGTTTACAACGAATCAGATAGATCGCGTCGGTTTACAAAAGCCTGTCGGTATGGAATGTACCAACAGTTGGTAACCAAAAGGAAGATAGCAATAACAAGTTGGATGCAACAGATAGACAAGGAATTACACACACACACACACACACTCACACAACCTATGGTACTACGGAACCCAGAACACGTGAATCCTAGTTTGAATTTTTAGAAGAGGATTGAAAACGTTACACTTCCTTACCAGAAAAAGGGTGGGTGGGTGGGTAAGAAGAAAAGTGGAAGCAGTCCTACTCTCACGTTTTTTTTTCGCTAGTATACATAGCTACCAAAAATATTTGCTAGACTGACAACGACCATTTGGCTGAGACCCTGAAGGGCGGGATAGCTCTGATACCAATTGTAACAACCTCGGACCCTACGCTCTAAGTTCAAGCCTTGATGAACCAAAAGTGGTTAAATAAGTACAGCGGGGGCCCAGGGGCCACCCACGTGTAGGACCGTCGGCCGCCCTAACCACTTCCAAGAACATCGGGACAAGAGCGAGCGGCGTAGGCAACAGGCGAAGAGATCAAATACATACACAAGTGAGTATGTATGCAAGCTACCTTACAACAGTTCTCAGAGCCATACCATCTAAAAGAAATAGAAATATTGCAACGCCATACGGCGAGATCCAAATATCCTAGATAGTTATAATAGTGTAGGATAGCTCCTCATACATTAATCAACAGAGTATCAAGCGGAAGCGGGAAACAAGATCCGAGTATGGAGAAGAAGCAAATCGGCATAAGATGCCACATAAATAAGCACATCTCGCCCACAGATCTCACGGATCCCCATCCCCGGAATCTCTACACCGAGTGATCGTTGCCAACATCATCTGTCTCCTCCACCCAGTATCCATCTTGCGAATACACCTGTTCATCTGAATCAAACAATTTATCGTGTGAGACCCTAGGGGTACTCAGCAAGTCTTTATGCCTCTAAAGGGGACATATACCTAGGGTGACGCAATTGCAGCAAAAGATAATAACTAACAAGTCTATAGATACTCGCTAACCATCCGCCTAACCAATGATAGGCGGATGTCCTTTAATTAGAAACAACAGTTATAACAGTATAAAGTAACAGATCCATCCTCCTTCTCGCTTACCAACGAGAAAGCAGACGAACAACCCATCCGTTGGCAGTTTTATTAACCATTCCATGAGTATTGCACTAACTACTAATCAGACATTTAGTCAAATTAAAAGCGGTACTTTAGTTATGCTTGTCTATGATCGAGAAACTGTGGTCCAAGTCGTCCATAACCATGGACACGGCTTTCAGAAAGATGGAGGTATGGCAAGCTTGCATGGACCATGCATAAATAGTAAATGCCCTATTTATTATTGTGAAAACAATTGTAAATGAACATGGGCATTTATTAACACATGCACTCCCAAAAATATGGAATTAAGGCCAAGCCAAAAGAAAAGAGTGGTGTCCCCAAAATAGATGGAATATGCCCATATTTGAATATATTGGGGCATGCTAGTGTGTATGTCCCACTAGGTGCATAATAGCCTCAAAATATTCCCCCATGAGCATACATTCAAAACAATCCATATGGAAGCTTGACAAGGGGTTCCACTCACATATCATGCAAAGGTAGCCATGTGGTTCACCACATATCAACAATGTGAAAACAACATGAGGCATATGTGGGAGCATGTGGAATTAGAAGTAGGTCCATCCCAACCCACATGAGCTAGAGGTAAACCCAAATAAAATGCAAAGCTCACATATAGTTGGATGGTGGAATTATGGGGTGGTGACAAAGAAAAGGTGGTGGAGTTAATAAAAGATATGCCCCCAACTCAACTTGGGAATCAAGCATTTATCAAGAACCAAATACAATATATCAAGAGGCAAATACAATTAATAATGCATATGAAATAAGAACCAAATGAAAAGGGTTTTATATGATGCTCAAATGCAAGGTGGCATGATGACATGAGCATGATATAATTATGATGCAACAAATATATGTAGGAAGTAGCATTTTATTATTAGACCATGTAGCATTATAGATGTTAGACAGATGGGATGCTACAGAACACTAGATAGCGGTCAAGAATATCCTTAAGTACTTGAGAAGAACTAGGGATATGTTTCTTGTATACGGAGGTGAATAAGAGCTAGTCGCTAAGTGTTATGTTGATGCTAGCTTTGACACCGATCCGGATGACTCTAAGTCTCAATCCGAATACGTATTTCTCTTGAACGGAGCAGCAGTTAGTTGGAGGAGTTCCAAACAACCTATGGTGGCTGGATCAACAACGGAGGCGGAATATGTTGCTGCTTCAGAAGTGGCGCAGCAAGCGGTTTGGATGAAGGAGTTCATAACGGAACTAGGTGTGGTTCCTAGTGCATTGGACCCAATGGTGATCTATTGTGACAACAATGGAGCCATAGCCAACGCCAAGGAACCGAGGTCTCACAAGAATTCCAAGCATATTAAGCGCTGATTTCACTCCATCCGCAAGCATATCAAGGATGGAGATATAAAGATTTGTAAAGTACACACGGACCTAAATGTAGCAGATCCGTTGACTAAATTTCTCCCTAGGGCAAAACATGATCAACACCAGAACTCCATGGGTGTTAGATTTATCACTATGTGAACTAGATTATTGTCTCTAGTGCAAGTGGGAGACTGAAGGAAATATGCCTTGAGAGGCAATAAGAAAGTTGTTATTATGTATTCCTCGTATATGATAGATGTTTATTTTGCATGCTATAATTGTATTGATCGGAAACGTCAATACATGTGTGTTTAATAAACAAAAAGGGTTCCTAGTTATGCCTCTCTTATAGACTAGCTTGTTGATTAACAAGATGATCAAGGTTTCCTGATCATAGACATTGGATGTTGTTAATAACAAGGTCACAGCATTTGTGAAATGATGTGATGAACATTCATCCAAAGTATAGCATTACGATCAAGTCATTATGTTTATATTGCTATACCATCATACAAAGTAATCTTTATCCTTAGACCATGAGATCATGTTAATTGCTAACACCGGAAGAGTATCTTGATAACATCAAACGTCACACCGTAACAGGGTGACTATAAAGATGGGTTCAGTGCTACGAAGGTGTTATGTTGAGGCTTATGGATCAAGAGTGGAATTTGTCAATCCAGATGACGGATAGATATACTCTGGGCCCTCTCGGTGATATCACATTAAGATAGCTTGCAAGCAAGTGATGTGATCACTAGAATGTTATATCACGGGAACGAGAAAAGAGTGCATGTCGGTAACGAGATCAAACTAGGTATTTGGATACCGATGATCGAATCTCGGACATGTATTATATCATGAGATAAAGGGATTAAGTTACTAGCGTTAAGGTTCTCACGATCACAGAAGTCATTGTTGAATGTGTAGGAGTCAGTATGGATCTCCAGGTCTCGCTTCTGATTATTGATCTGAGAGGAGTCTCAATCATGTCTGCATTATTTGCGAACCATCGGGTGACACACTTAAGAGTTGCCGGACACCATTTTGGAGCACATATGTTTCAGACGAAAGAATTGCAAAGCGTAGGAATTGTTTCGATGGAAACCGGAATTGTTTCGGGTGAAATTGCAGAAAGTGGTTCTGCATGTGATATTGAAATGTTGCAAGGGGTTTTATGTGAATGTTTTTTAATTAAAGTAATTAACAAAAATTCTGAATAAATTTAATAAAAGAGTTTTATTAAATGAGAGAGCATTACACTTAGAGAATTTTAATGCATTTAAAGTGGAGACGTTAAAAGGGAATGTGAAGAGGCATTTTAATGTTGAGGTAGTTACCACCACATGAATGGAGGAGGTGAGGGGTCACCTCCATGAGGCGCAGGCCATGGAGGGGGTACCCCCCTCCTCCTATAAAAGGCCCCCTTCTTCCTCCTTCTTCCTCACACCTCCTCGTGAAGGATCTCTCTCCCCCTCTCGAATTATTCCCCCATGGTCTCGGATTAGCGAGATACATGTTCCCGGTGGAATTTCCTCTGGAAGGAGTTGCTGCTTCCGCTGCATCGCTGGAGAGAGGAGGTGGAGGTTGTCCGGTGGCTTGAACGTGTGTGTGAGGACGGATGCGCTGCTGATTTGCGGCGCTTGGACTTCCACACGATCTTGAGATCGACAAGTGTACGACTACATCAACCACAAGTTTCTACTCTTTAACAAAACTCGTTGTCTTCGAGGGTAAGTTCTCGATGGATGTATGTCCACCCATTGCTTTGTATCTAGTAGATAGATCTTGGCGTATAGTTCTCATCGTAGGAAATTTTTTGTTTTCTATGCTGCGGACCCAACAGTGGTATTAGAGCCTGATCTATGCGTAGGTGCTTTGCACGGGTAGCACACATATGTTTATATGTGGGCGATGATGATCATGTTATTGCATCTTCTATGTATTTTGGATATTGGTGGCATAGTGGGATGAAGCGACCCGGACCAACCTTACATGTCATCGTACATGAGACCGGTTCCACGACTGACATGCAACTTGTTTTGCATAGGTGGCTGGCGGGGTTTCACAACTCACGCCTTCCGGAACACCACAACGTAATGGTGTGTCGGAACGTCGTAATCGTACTTTATTGGATATGGTTCGATCTATGATGTCTCTGACTGACTTACCACTGTCATTTTGGGGTTATGTAGTGGAAACCGCTGCATTCACTTTAAATCGGGCACCATCTAAATCCGTTGAAACGACATGGTATGAATTATGGTTTGGAAACAAACCTAAGTTGTCGTTTCTTAAAGTTTGCGAATACGATGTTTATGTGAAGAAACTTCAGCCGGATAAACTCGAACCCAAAGCGGAAAAATGCTTCTTCATAGGATACCCTAAGGAAACGATTGGGTATACCTTCTATCACAGATCCGAGGGCAAGGTTTTTGTTGCCAAGAATGGATCCTTTCTTGAGAAGGAGTTTCTCGCGAAAGGTGTGAGTAGTCGGAAGGTAGAACTCGAAGAGGTTATTGAACCTTCTCTTCATGAAATGGCGAGTAGCGCAGCACCGGAAATTGTTACGGACTTGACTTCACCTAATGAAGAGAGAGCTAATGATATTGATCATGAAACTCCGAAAGAGGACACTACCGAACCTCGCAGGTCAAGTAGGACACGTGCAGCTCCTGAACTGTACGGCAATCCTGTTGTGAATTTCATGGTTGATGAAACGGATGACTCTGCGACGTATGAAGAAGCGATGATGAGCCCGGATTCCAACAAATGGCTAGAAGCCATGAAATCCGAGATGGAATCCATGTACAAAAACCATTATGGGCCCAGCCGGCCACCCCCTTGCCCCTTCTCCCCTCTTGCCTTTCCCTCATGGGCCCTTTTCCCTCCGGAATTGGCCCATTAAGCCTTTTGACCATTTAATTGATTTTCTCTTTTATTAAATAATTATGAATAAATGATTAAATCAATATTTAACACTCATTCACATATTATTCAATCTCTATGGCTATGGAACACCTTCCACCTCCACTCCAGACATCCTTCGGACTTACCGAAACCCTTCCGGTTTTCTCCCTTCTCTTCTTCGGCAATTCTACCGATCCTATAAACACTCTCTAAGCATCATCAAGACCTTAAGCGTGATGCCCCACAGTCCGGGAACACTCCATACATGGTCGGGACACTCCCGGACCAATGATCAACAGAGGGACCTGGTTGGCCATGTGACCCCTGTGCATTCCACGAAGATCTTTTGTCGTTTGAACCGGTGACAGTCGTGTCTTATTACCATTGTCTCTCGATACTTTCATTGCCCGAGATCTGATCAATGACATCACCATGTCGTGTTCAATCTCGTTACCAAACAATGCCACTTGAGTTGTTCCGATAAGTGATATCCCTGTGATCAAATCACACGCTGCACAACTATTGGATATAACTTCTCCGACTGTGCCCTCGAGTATCTTTCCGTCACGCGGATGGAAAAAATCCGCTCTTGACATATATTGCCTCTACGGTTCCTCCGAATACCTGAACACACCTTTATTGTCACTGTATTACCAAGTGAAGTTTGATGCTATCTAAGCACTCTCGGGAGACAGTGATTGATACAGTCTCACGGTCTAAGGAATAGTCTACAAGGATCTATTCTAATCATCGTTACTTGAAATTCGTGACATGAACGGGTCACGATGTTTAGGTTGGGTATTGGTTCAACATCTCATTCTCAGAATAAGTTGACTCCATTTCCAACTGGCATAAATGCCACATGATCAGGAAACCTTGACCATCTGTTGACCAATGAACTAGTGACTAGAGTTTCACCGGGAACCCCTGGTTTTTTAATGTCACATGTGTATTGATGTTTCCTCTCAATACAGTTATAGCATGATATAAAACTTAATCATAAACTTTATGAAATATGATAATAATCTTTATTATTATTTGTCTCTAGGGCATATTTCCAACAATTATCCTATTTTGCTTGACCAATTTGAGGATCGTGCGCATTCTCCGTTGTTGCTTCCTAATCATGGTGCAGGTGCTGGTCGCGGTGCACGCTTGGAAATTATTGACGATGAACCTTCGTATCCTACTGGTTCTTCCTCTGATCAAGGTCACGGTGATTCCATGCACCTACATAGTGTGTCCCCGCCGACGCATGAACTTGCTTCACCGTCCACCGGCCTCGTCTGTTGTGCCCTCCTGCATCATCGCACATGCCGCCCGTGGGCCTATCGCCACTCGCTGCGTCACGCTCGCCCGTGCGTGCTACTATTCCTCGGCTCGGCTTCGAGCGAGCTGCCTCGCAATAGCCCGCCTCGCCTACCGCATTCACACCACCAGAACCTTGAACTCAGCTACTTAGACTAGAGATGGCACTGCCTCCAGCTCCCTCTCCCGAGATCACGATACCACTGGTCATGGTCCCATCCAGTGTGGATCCATCGCTTCCCTTGGCGTATGATTCATTGTGCCTTGTCACACGTGCTCTCCTTGGTGCTCATCAGCCCAAGCGACATACAGACAGAATTGTTGCATGGATTGTCTCATGCTTGGCTCAAGCTTCTAGCGACCCGACTTCTAAGCCATGACACTTTCGTGTTGCGCTTGCCATTCCACACTGGCGTGTGATGGCTCAATGCACGGCGCCCAGAAAAGTGTTGATGGCTCGTGGTTGATGTAGAGCTCATTGGAAAACCCCAAGAGAAAGGTATGATGAGCACAACAGCAAGTTTCCCTCAGTTATGAAACCAAGGTTTAATCGAACTAGTAGGTGCAAGGAAACACCCCAAAGGTGTTACTAGCTGAGCTTTGGCAGGGCGCACTACTGGTGCTAGTAGCAATGTGGAGACCTGCACAACACAACCACAGAACTTTGTCCGAACTTGCGATGAGGTTGTCAATCTCACCATGTTTTGCGGAAAACAAAGGATTAAACGTATTGAATGGAAAGAAGTAAAACTTTGCAGAAAGTAAACACAAAGCAGTAAAAGATTGTAGATTGAATATAAAAGACAAGGACCAGGATCCATAGTTCACTGCGGGGCAATTGACAAACACCGAGAAAGCAATACATGCATATACTAATCATCTTGACTCCTCTGAGACTTGATTGGGCATTACAACATAATACATAGACCGCCATCCAACTGCATCTATGACTAATAATCCACCTTCAGGTTATCATCCGAACCCCCTCCAGTATTAAGTTGCAAGCAACAGATTATTGCTTTATGAACTGCGTGTAAAGTAAACAATATGATTGTTCTATGAACAAAGGATTGTTGTTTTCTCCCTAGTAGCAACAGCACATCTAGTACCTTAGAGATTTCTGTCACGTCCCCAGATTACCAGAGGCATGAACCCACTATCGAGCATAAATACTAACTCTTGGAGTTGCTAGCATCTACTTGGCCAAGATAGCTACTAACAACGGAAAGCATGCAAGATCTCAAATAACAAAGACATGATAGAATCAATAATCAATCTGAAATAGCATCTCAATATCAATCGGATCCCCGCAAACACAACATGTATGAATTACAAATAGATAATCTTGATCATGAACAGAGCTCACAAGATCTAAACATGAAAGCAGAAAGGAGGAGAAACCAGCCATCTAGCTACTACATAGATCCGTAGTCCAAGGATGAACTACTCACGCATCACACCGGAGGCTTGCATGGTGATGAAGAAGGCCTCCAGGGTGAATTCCCCTCTCCGGCAGGGTGCCGGGAAGAGCTTCAGATCCCTCCCGATCTAGGGATGGAGATGACGGTGGCTACAGACTCTTTCATGGATTTTTGATCGGGTACTTAGGGTTTTCGTCCCGAGGGCAACTTATAGGCGGAAGGAGAGGCCGAGGGGGTGCCGGGAGCCACCCACCACACCCTGGCGCGGGCCAGGCCTGGCCGCGTGGCCAGGTGGTGTGGCTGGCCCCTGGCCCTTCTCCGTCTCGTATTCTGGCACTTGATCACTTCCGGAAAAATAGGCACTTTGGCTTTTGTCCCGTCCAATTCCAATAATATTCATTTTCTGACTTTCCTGGAACCAAAAACAGCAGAAAACAAACAGCTGGCACTGTGGCTCTTGTTAATAGGTTAGTCCAAGAAATCATATGAAAAGTAGTCCAAAGTTGGAACAAAACTCAAAAAACTGGATAAAACCAAGCATGGAACATCAAAAATTATAGATACATTTGCAATGTATCAACATCCCCAAGCTTAACTCCTGCTCGTCCTCGAGTAGGTAAATGATAAAAAGAAATAATTTTTGAGGTGACATGCACCATCAAAGACTTGATCAACGTATTTGCAAAACATTCAAAGCTGGGATCATAGTACTTCAATCATAATATGAAAGACAAAGTTCTAGCAATAAGCAAAGAAACTATGATGCAACATGAAAAGGCACAAACAAAAGATTCATGCATAACAATGCTTTGCAAGACGTTTGTTTGTTTCACATTAAGAAAATATAGCATAATAGTATTCAGCTTGTCCCTCAATAGAGTGGCAAATATAAATGCAGGACACCTTGAAAGTTCATAAGAGTGACTAGATACAATAGTTTAAAACAAGCAATATCAAAGTATGCATCAATCAACTAGTCTTGGGACAATGCACATAGAACTAATAATGGCCACTATGCTCTCAAAGTAGTGCATAAAGATAGAAGGTGGAGACTCAATATAATGGTGGAAGAAAGGCCTTTTGTAAAAGGAAGTAGGGATTCAAGTCTCATAAAGAGCTTCCAAAAATTATGGTACTTATAGCTTTCAGCTCTCATTGCCCCTATCATAAGCCTCTTTTAGGTGATTAAGGTTAAAGTGACACAACTAAGAGGATATGCTTGACAAGTTATAAACCGAAATCTCATGCCCCTTACTTCTGAAGACCGATCCTCATGCTACTCAACTTCAGTCACGAGTAAGCTCTTGTCATTGTAAGTATATGTGTATCATTAAGAACCGCCAACAGGGTACCACTTCCACATGATATGGGAGCTTTCCCATAATCAAAATGACAAGGCAAGCAGACAATGAGCATCTCAGCGATCTTTTTATTTGCTATTTGCATAGGTTTTTATTGAGGATGCTTCATAGAGTGCTCATTATGGTGATGCTGCAAGTTTCCACCATGATTAGGCATGGCTTAGGCTAGCGGCCCAGGCGTTTCTCTAACACACATACAAACTCCATGATCTTACAAGTTCCACTTTTATTTCATACCGCTCGGATCCGTAAGCAAAAGAACATGATATCAACGGGGTACAAAGTACAAGTGCAATGTTGAAAGCGTTCCCCATGAAACATGGTTCTGCTAATTTCAACTTATAAAGCGCAAGCATATACGCAACAAAGAATGCCCCAATGGTTCAAGTTTATTAGGGGCAAAAAGTAAAGTGTGCCATCAAGTTCGTGAGAGCTTTAATCACTAGTTTTCTCATAACAAGTGAAAGGTAAACAAAAGCATGAATATACTTGGAATAGCATAAGCTAGTAGGTAGGTATGGTGGAATCTTTGGAATAACTTGGTTTAGGGAGTTGGATGCATGAGTAGAACTCATACTTTGTTGTGGAGGCTAGCAAAAGACTGGGAGCGACAAACTAAGAGAGCAATAATGGCCATAATCATGCAGAGCGACAAAACATCATTGATCAAAGCATAAAGTGATACTAAAAGTTGAAAACTAAAGGATCATACAGGCTATGGTTACTTGAGATAGTCATAACATGGTGTGAGCATGCGCCAAGTCAACCCAAATAAAGCATCAAAGGAGAATACCACTATACTATGCTTTAATATGCTAAAACAACGCATGATTCATCCAAGGCACATTAAGCAATCTCAATTGTTTATAACAAGCCATGCTACAGAAAATAATACTAAGCATAAAGCCAAAACAATATCAAGCATGGCATGACAAAGCATAGGCCACAGTCAAAAACAAGCTCTTTTTACCACATAAGTATGAACTTCCCTACTCTTTTCCAAACCAAACCAAACTATTTGCAAACCAAAGTATGAAAGAGGGGGTCCAACCAATTTATTCAGAAAACTAAGCAAACCAAGCAAACTAAAAACCAAAACGAAGACGAAAAAGAAGACGCTCCAAGAAAAACACAACTGTGCACGAAACAATAAAAATGAAGCGTTTGGAAGAAACCTGGGATTTTTATTGATGAAGAAGGGGATGCCTTGGGAATCCCCAAGCTTTGACACTTGTACTTCTTGGATATTTCTTGGGGTGACACGTGTGGCATCCCCAAGCTTGAGCTTTAGTCCATCCTTCATCTCATTACTCATTCCTTCCATACACCTGAAATTTTTTCTTCATACAAAACTTCACACAATCTCATTAGCAACATTAGTGCACTTAAGATAAATAAGTCTTAAGGTTCAGTATTGACACCAAATAAACTTCCATTAGAATACTATCTACTGTATCACTTCCCTCAAAAATCTCAATTCCCCAAAAGAACTCAAGAAGGAACCAACAAGAAGCAAATGCAGAAAATGGCAGAAATCTGTCAAAACAGACCAGCAGGTAAAGACGAATTTTTTAGAAGACCTTATGTTGCTCAAATCAAAAAGTGTCGAACTAACAAAAGTTAGATAACAATCTGGGGCAGAATCAAAAAACATTACAGCTCAATCCGACATACAGATCTCTCTCACGATTTTTTACGGTGAAGCACAGAAATCTGTTTCGGGACAGCAACTTTCCCAATCATTACTTCACTCTCATTAGAGGTTACTCTTGGCACAAAAAGAAAATAAAAAGGATAAGGATAGGTTATTACAGAGGTAATAACTTCCAAGACTCAACTAAAACTCTTGGGTTATCTCTCAACAAGTACTTTTTTTAATGCCTTTAAGTTAGGCATAAGAAGCAAAGAAAGAATCAAGTGTTCTCAAATGAAGAAGCATTAAAACCAAATTTTGTTTTCATAGGAGAAGCAAAAGAAATATTTTCTCTCTTTTTAGGGAAGTGTTCTATACCTTGCTTGAGTGGGAGTTGATATTTAATGGTGCCTTCTTTCATATCAATGATGGCACCAACAGTTCTAAGAAAAGGTCTTCCCAAAGTAATAGGACAAGAAGCATTGTATTCAACATCCAAAACATAGAAATCAACAGGGACATAGGAATCGTTAACCATAATAAGAACATCATTAAGACTCCCCATGAGTTTCTTTTTAGCATTAGCATCAAGTGGGACATTCAAATAACAATCTTCAAGAGGAGGCAAATCAAGCATATCATAAATCCTTCTAGGCATAATAGAAACACTACTATCAAGGTCACACAAAGCTTTGAAATCAAAGTCATTCACTTTCATATTAATGATGGGTTCCCAACCATCTTCTTGTTTTATAGGAATAGAAGCTTTATGTTTCATCTTTTCTTCTTTAATCTTTATGAGAGCATCAGTAATGTGTTTTGTAAAAGCCATGTTCATAGCACTAGCATTAGGACTTTTAGCAAGCTTTTGTAGGAACTTAATAACTTCAGAGATGTTGCAACCATCAAGATCAAAATCAACTTTATCATCTAAAGTAGTAGAACTATTAGTAGCCTCAATACTGGTGGTGGTGATAGTAGAAACACTAATGTTTCTAGCAATTTCATCCTCTCTTTCCCACTTAGCATGTAATTCAGCTAATAGTCTAACATTTTCATCAATTCTTACTTGTATGGCATTAGTAGATGCAAAGGGATTATCATTAGTTTCAGGTTTAGAAGCCATTTTATTAATCAATGAAGATTGAGCTTCAAACAAAGATGATATATTTCTTTTAGCATTAGAGAGTTTCAATTGTAAACTATGAATTTCCCTATTTAGACTCTCAAGTTGATGGCTAATGTTCTTCAAAATGATAGATTGTTCCTCCATAGTTTTAGTAAATAGTTTATTTTGCTCATATTGCATTTGCATGAAGTTTTTAGTGGCTCTTTCAACTTCTAAAATTCTTCCTTCACTAGGTAATTCAGGTTTACCATTATAGCCATAAGTATTACTAGGAGGGTAGGGCCTATAATTGTTGTTACCAAAATTGTTCCTATAAGCATTATTACCATAAGCATTGTTGCCAAAATTGTTATTTCTTATGAAGTTCACATCAACTTGCTCTTCTTGAGCAACCAAAGAGGCTAAAGGAACATTATTTGGATCAATGTGGGCTTTCCCATTAACAAGCATAGACATAATAATATCAATCTTATCACTTAAGGAGGAGGTTTTCTCAACAGAATTTACCATCTTACCTTGTGGAGCTCTCTCAGTATGCCATTCAGAATAATTAACCATCATATTGTCCAAAAGTTTTGTTGCAGCACCTAAAGTAGTAGTCATAAAGGTACCTCCAGCAGCTGAATCCAAAAGATTCCTTGAAGAATAGTTCAATCCGGCATAAAAAGTTTGGATGATCATCCAAGCAGTCAGTCCATGAGTGGGACAATTCTTTACCAAAGATTTCATTCTTTCCCAAGCTTGAGCAACATGTTCATTATCAAGTTGTTTAAACTTCATTATTTCATTTCTCATGGATATAATCTTAGCAGGAGGATAGTATTTTCCAATAAAAGCATCTTTGCATTTAGTCCAAGAATCAATACTATTCCTAGTTAAGGAATTCAACCATTCTTTAGCTTTTCCTCTCAAAGAGAAAGGAAACAATTTCAGCTTAATAATATCACCATCTATATCCCTATGCTTTTGCATCTCACAAAGTTCAACAAAGTTATTTAGATGGGAAGCAGCATCTTCATTACTAATAGCAGAAAATTGTTCTCTCATAACAAGATTGAGCAAAGCAGGTTTTATCTCAAAGAAAGTATTTCCAGCCACAGGTGGAGCAATAGGTGTGCTCATAAAATCATTGTTGTTGGTGCTAGTGAAGTCACACAACTTATTGTTTTCAAGAGTAGTCATTTTTTTGGGTTTTCAAATAAGAAAGAAAACAAGTAAAACTAATTTTCTTTGTGTTTTTGAAGAACAAAACAAGCAAACAAAGCAAAAAGAAAACTAAGCAAAACAAAAACAACAAAGTAAAGAGATTAGTTATGAGGGGCTCCCCTTGTGAAGATGTCCTTGACTCCCCGGCAACGGCGCCAGAAAAATGCTTGATGGCTCAATGCACGGCGCCCAGAAAAGTGTTGATGGCTCGTGGTTGATGTAGAGCTCGTTGGGAACCCCAAGAGGAAGGTATGATGAGCACAGCAGCAAGTTTCCCTCAGTTATGAAACCAAGGTTTAATCGAACCAGTAGGAGCAAGGAAACACCCCAAAGGTGTTACTAGCTGAGCTTTGGCATGACGCACTGTCGGTGCTAGTAGCAACGTGGAGACCTACACAACACAACCACAAAACTTTGTCTCCAACTTGCGATGAGGTTGTCAATCTCACCGTGTTTTGCGGAAAACAAAGGATTAAACGTATCGAATGGAAAGAAGTAAAAGTTTGCAGAAAGTAAACACAAAGCAGTAAAAGATTGTAGATTGAATATAAAAGACAAGGACCGGGATCCATAGTTCACTAGAGGTGGCTCTCCTTAGATAGATAACATGCTGGGTGAACAAATTACAGCGGAGCAATTTACAAACACCGAGAAAGCAATACATGCATATACTAATCATCTTGACTCCTCTGAGACTTGATTGGGCATTACAACATAATACATAGACCGCCATCCAACTGCATCTATGACTAATAATCCACCTTCAGGTTATCATCCGAACCCCCTCCAGTATTAAGTTGCAAGCAACAAATTATTGCTTTATGAACTGCGTGTAAAGTAAACAATATGATTGTTCTATGAACAAAGGATTGTTGTTTTCTCCCTAGTAGCAACAGCACATCTAGTACCTTAGAGATTTCTGTCACTTCCCCAGATTACCAGAGGCATGAACCCACTATCGAGCATAAATACTAACTCTTGGAGTTGCTAGCATCTACTTGGCCAAGGTAGCTACTAACAAGGAAAGCATACAAGATCTCAAATAACAAAGACATGATAGAATCAATAATCAATCTGAAATAGCATCTCAATATCCATCGGATCCCCGCAAACACAACATGTATGAATTACAAAGAGATGATCTTGATCATGAATGGAGCTCACAAGATCTAAACATGAAAGCACAAAGGGGGAGAAACCAGCCATCTAGCTACTACATGGATCCGTAGTCCAAGGATGAACTACTCACGCATCACACCGGAGGCTTGCATGGTGATGAAGAAGGCCTCCAGGGTGAATTCCCCTCTCCGGCAGGGTGCCGGGAAGAGCGTCAGATCCCTCCCGATCTAGGGATGGAGATGACGGCGGCTACAGACTCTTTCGTGGATTTTTGATCGGGTACTTAGGGTTTTCGTCCCGAGGGCAACTTATAGGCGGAAGGAGAGGCCGAGGGGGTGCCGGGAGCCACCACACCACCCCCTGGCGCGGGCCAGGCCTGGCCGCGTGGCCAGGTGGTGTGGCTGGCCCCTGGCCCTTCTCCGTCTCGTATTCTGGCACTTGATCACTTCCGAAAATTAGGCACTTTGGCTTTTGTCCCGTCCAATTCCAAGAATATTCATTTTCTGACTTTCCTGGAACCAAAAATAGCAGAAAACAAGTAGCTGGCACTGTGGCTCTTGTTAATAGGTTAGTCCAAGAAATCATATGAAAAGTACTCCAAAGTTGGAACAAAACACAAGAAAGTGGATAAAACCAAGCATGGAACATCAAAAATTATAGATACATTTGCAATGTATCAGCGTGCGGCGATGGAGATGGAGTTTGATGCATTGATCCGTAATGAGGTTTGATGCATTGATCCGTAATGACACATGGCGTCTTATTCCACCCAAGCCTGGAGTCAACCTTATTGATTCTAAATGGGTCTTTAAAGTCAAGCATCATGCAGATGGCACCATTGAGAGGTACAAAGTAAGACTGGTTGCAAAAGGGTTCAAACAACGTCTTGATCTCAATTATGAGGATACCTTCTGTCCTGTGGTTAAAACCACCACCATTCTTTTGCTACTGTCACTCGTGGGTGGTCTATTCGTCAGCTCGATATTCATAATGTTTTTCTCATTGGAGTTCTTGAGTAGGAGGTGTTCAAGTGACAACCTCCTTAATTTTAGGATCCCAAGCATTCGCAGCACTTCTGTCATCTTATCAAGGCCATCTATATTCTCAAGCAGGCTCCTCAAGCCTAGAATGCTTGCCTTGCTGCAGTGCTACGGCGTCATGGTTTTGTTGCCTCTACAGCTGACACCTCCCTGTTTATTCTGCATCAACTTGATGTTAGTGTATATCTCTTGGTCTATGTTGATGATATCATTGTGCTCAGTTCCTCACCACAAGATGTTGATCGTCTGGTTCATGGCCTTCATCGGGAGTTTGTTGTTAAGGATTTGGGCAATCTGCATTATTTTTTGGGCATTGAGGTGCTTCTCCGTTCTCGTGGTATGACACTTACTCAGCGCAAGTATGCCCTTGATCTTATGTGACGTGCAGGTATGCTCAAATGTAAGCCTGTCGATACTCCTATGTCTGCCACGGTTAAGCTGTTTAATGCTGATAGCTCCGTTCTTGACGACGATGATGCCACCACATATCAGAGTATTGTTGGTGGTCTATAGTACTTGACTCTCACTCGCCCTGATATCTCCTTTGATGTAAATCGCGTATGTCAGTTTCTCCAATTTCTCCATTCACCCAGTGAGGATCATTGGTCTGATGTTAAAAGGATTATGCGGTTTGTTCAGAGTACCTTGGATCATGGTCTGTTTCTTCGCCCGTCAATATCCAGTTCTTTGTCTGTGTACTCTGATGTTGATTGGGCTAGTGATGTTGGAGACAGTCGATCTACGAGGGGATATGCTGTGTTTTAGGGTGGCAACTTGATCGCATGGAGTGCTCAGAAATAGGCTACAATGTCTCGCTCTAGCACTGAATCTGAGTACAAGACGGTTGCGAATGCCACAATTGAGTTGATTTGGGTGGAAGCATTGCTTAACGAGCTTGGTCTCAAACAACGGTCTCCACCAGTATTGTGGTGTGATAACATTGGTGTGATGTTTCTATCCACTAATCCAGTGTTTTCATGCACGGACGGAACATATTGAGGTTGACTATCACCTTGTTCGTGAACAAGTTGCTCAGAAACTTCTTTAGGTTAGGTTTGTGCCTTCCAAAGATCAGTTAGCTGATATATTTACAAAACCGCTTCCGCTACCTTTGTTTCTAGAATGTTAGCTGATATATTTACAAAACCGCTTCCGCTACCTTTGTTTCTAGAATGTAAGCGCAATCTCAGTATGTCTCCCATAGCTGAGATTGAGGGAGGCTGATAGAATAGCTCATGTAGTCTAATTCCTCTTTATATTGTACCGTGGTTGTACGTATACGTGTACTAGTTGTAACCATTGTATGTTGATATATATATGAGTTGATGCCGCGCCCTGAAGGGTATCACATCTTACCCTAACTCATTATAGTGAGAAGGAGGCATAATGAGAAGGAGGCATGGCCACCCTCACCGCTGCCATCGCCTCCTTGCCTTTTTCTTCTCACTCCTAGGCGGCGGTCAGTTGAGACCACAGCCCGGCGAGCGACGTCGCGCCCACTTGGCATTGGTCATGTCCGACGGATTCTCCTTTTGCCTTTTGCGGCTTCCTCGGCACCTTCGCCTTCACCAATTGCTCGCTATCCGTAGGACGAGGGCCGGCGAACTTCTTTGGCATCATGGCAACGCAGGGGGGCGTTGCGGGAGGAATGGCAACGATGGGGAGAGGAACGGGGAAATAGGGGGAAAGGGAGAGAAATTGAGGGCTGCCGTGGGGGATTTTCCTTCACCGATGTTGCAAAAATCAAAAATCAAATTGTGCAACCATGTTCTTATAATTTATATTTTTTCCAATTCTTAGTTGTCCCGAAAATTCCTAAATCTCACGCACATGAAATTGCATTTTTTACGCCTAAAATTATAATCTGGAAAAGTGCAAAGCTACAATATAATTTGTTTTTCTATGGTTTGCCCGCAACTTGTTTTTTGCGAGGTATGTGGATACAAATGCTTCAACTGCCTGCTATTCAAGAAACTTTAGGCAACTAAGAAACTGACAGCCCATTTTGACTTATCATAACATATGCAGTTACACATAAACTAGTATACAATTATTTCACACCGGATGTAAACATCCACTAGGCAACTCGAAGTTTTTTTTCCCGAAATGGACTTAGGCAACTCTACTAGAAAACGTAGCTAAGAGCACGAGCTGTGCCAATGATGTACACACTACAGGCTAACACTAAATCTCCAAGGCAAGGCAAGAACCTCCCTTAGTTCATCCTTCTCTGGTCAGCTTACCATATCAGCATGTCCAGAGCAACCTCCTCAATGAGCGTGGAAAGAACGCTCTCCCCAGCGTCTCTTGCCCAGAACTCCGTTTCCTCCATGCACATCCAGTCCTGCCACCCCATGTCCCACGCGCTGTTGATCGACGGGTCCGTGCACCCGACGTCCCTCTCCAGCTTAACGGTCAGGCTATCTTTCGAGCCCATGTCACAGTTTTCAGTGTCTGTATAGCTCTTCAGCTTCCGAGTCCCGGTGCTGATATCACCTACCAATGCCTCAAGGGAGAAGTATGGTGCTGATCTGCATTTCTGGTTCCAAAATCCAGTGCCACACCGACTACTCTGCTGACGGTGTTTTCGCTCTAGTTGCTCTGCTGCTACGTCCACGTAGAGCTGGCGGTCCTTCACTTCAGCCTTGGGGGTACCTTTGTAATGCTCTATCAGATGATCGTAGGATTGGATGCCTACAAGTTGTGCTGCTAGGATAAGGAATGATTCGTCGCTTAGGAGAAGCAAACTCATCTCATCTTTTATTTCAGCTTCCTTTGTTGGTGCTGCTCTGTTTACTGGTAGGTGAAAAGCATAGTCCTCGGTTGAAACAGTTCTTTCAACAGAGCTGGAAGATGAAGCTTCATTAGATCCGCCAAAATCTTCCCGGATGTCTGCCATGAAAAGGAATTGTTAGTGGCATAATCCTTTTTTTCTTTTGAGAGAGATAATCTAGGATTTGAAGTGATTAAATTCGCAGTCAAAGTCTTGTGAACTTGTTTTGTAACCAGATCGTAAGGTTAAATATGTAACACTGTAACAAAAATGGAACTAACGACTAACAAATAGAGAATTATATCATGTCAATCGTGCAGTCAAATATTCTTATATTTGAGCCAGATATGCTACGTGCAGTTCTTCTATATATATCACATAATAACATGACATAGCAGTTGGAGTAGCATTTTGTGAACCATGTTAATGTAAAAGTATATATATTCAATGATTCGGACTTGAGATTGAGAGAGTAACTCGGAATAAACTGCAACTTCCTCACTGTTCAATTCATTCAACGTATCAGCAGTTCATTGCAGTAAAATATTCTTACTTCACTGAAATTTATAAGAGTGACACAAGAAATGGAACTGATATTAAGTTGTTTATACGAATTAAATATCAGTATTTATTACCATAGATAGAAGGTTCTGTGTCCCAATCAGCGCTCTGGCAGCTTTCATCGCTAGGTGTCGCACTGTGCTCTGTGGACGGACCATCAGCTTGGATGAAATCTCTGTGCACCTCATATGCCTGCATTCAGAGAAACAAAAGTTTGAGGATACCATTTTGATAAATTATTTGAACAAACAGTTCCAATTCATGGTCTGTTTGATTTAACTGAAACATCTAAAAATATATAAATCTTAGAATACAGGCATTGGTTTCAATTTAAGGTTCTTGGTTTGAGGTCATTCCTTTACCAACTCAGAGTAGGTTAATTTCCCAGATTGCATGAAACATTATCAGGCTATGCTATACGGAAGGATGCTTACCACAATGTCATCAATAATCGAGTTGTTGACATTTCTACTTGACACTGTGTTCACTCTGGAATTGCCAGGTGTTCTCCGTAAGACCGGCTTCATTGCACGGGATGTTGAAGGACTGTTACTCGACGAAACTAATTTCTTATCAGGGATTCTCACCTGTTTAGAATTAGTGCGAGATGCTGATGCTGTTTTAGCCTTCGTATCCTTCCTCCCTTCTCCCTTCCTATCAGTCAAACGATGTTTCTGTGTGTTGTTGCTTCTCCTGTTGATCTCAGTGTTCTGTTTTATGTGCTGACTTCGAACTACAGGAGGTACAACCCTCACATCCTCAGGTGCTTTGGTTCGAGCTTGTACAGTCCTCTGTTCTCTCTTGACCGATTTCACTGAGCCATGCTCAGTTAGCGCTGAGGTATCCTGCAAAGGAAGGATGTCCCTTCGCAAATAAGGATAATCCGTCTGAACATTCTGCTGCTGGACCTTGTGCTCATCAGAAGTGGTGGTCTTTGAAATCCTTTTGACTTGTATTGTCTTGATGACCTCCTGTCCTGTCTTCCCCTTACGTTCAGAGTCCTGTCCTAATAACCGTCTTGGTAGCTTTTCTGATGATGGAGTTTTTGACTTAGGCATCTCAATATCAAACTGTGCCCTTGGTGAACTTACAGTCTTCAGCGTCTCGTCTTTCTTGGCAGTAACGCCCTTGTGCATGGGCAATCCTTCAAGGCCCATGAGCCTCGCTACCAAGCTTGGGGATTTGGACCTGTCAGGTTGCACCGGTGTGCAGGATAATGACCTTGGCACCACCTTCTTCTGCTTAGTAGACTTGGATACGACAGAACTATTAGGTGCGTACCGTGCTGACTGACTCAACGAGGCCTGCTCATCACTGGCATACACCGACGAGAGGTTCATCCTGTAAAGGCTATCCTTGATTACTCTCTTCAGCTCATCATTAGAATTCCTTAACTGCCCATCAAATCTACTGCTGACACTTCCAGTGTCTACCTTCTTGGCAATAGATGCTTCCAAGAGGGCTTCACGGATCCCACTCACATCCAGTGACTCACCAGCCTCTGGCACTCTCTTCTTGTTTGATTGCCTCATGCTCCGTGACACGGTCTGGAACTTCTCAAGCATCACAAGGGACTCCTGGAGGTCCATGGCGCCTCTCAGGAGGTCTTCGGCGAAATGCCTAGAGAGTGAGGATCTCATCTCATAATCTCTTTGCGATAAGATGGACCTCTCCTCCCGGTTACTCTGTGTGGGGCTCCAGTCCCGGCCTTGGCAGCTTCGACAGACTGTAGGTTGCAGTGTGACAACGTAAGGTGCGGCAGCACATTGAGATTTTTCAGGAGAGCTATCATGTTTACTCCTGGAGGGAAGACTCTTGGAAAGGGATCTGCATACCACTGATCTGAAACTGTCTTGATTCATGTTGTATCTTCTGAAACAAGCAGAAAATACACAATAGGCACACTAAAATGATCAGACAACAGTATACTAAACACATTGAAGTGAGCAAACATGATCTTCTGGTCAATATGAGAAACGAGGCCACTTACATTGTCTTGATACTGTATAGCTTATGAAAGAGATGCCAATTTAAGAAATTATTTCCTTGAGGAATTGATGTCTGCCTGGACCCAAGAGCCTGGATAAGAACAAAATGAGAATCTGGGAATTATTAGCACAGCTTACAAGAAAGCTATTCCTCCCAACAGAAGTACAAAAGCTCTTAAACAACAATTTGGACCTAAACTATGATATCTTCCCAGCTTCTGTCTTTTGCAAGAAACAGCGACGGCTGACTTATTAATAAATAGCCAAGGACAAGCAGTTGAAGAAATTAGTTACGCAAGAAAGCTATAGGGGCTTCTTTTCTGTATTCGCCCACGGAATCTCTGCCCCTTGACCAACCAACCACCACCGGGCCTCTCCTTGATAAAAAATCGGTGCTCGGATTTCACAGGGACCATGTCAAAAATGAAAGAATTCACAAGCAGTGGCCTGCTTTTCACCCGCAGCAAGGCGAAAAGGAAAAGGAAAAGGTAAAGCAAATGAAGGTGGCGGTTGGAACAGGCCGCTGGTCTCACTTTAACTCCCCTGAAGTAAACATTGAACAAATTGTGGTGAACCCTAAGCAGTCCCAAAATACTACGAATTCCCCTCAGTTTTGCAGTAAAAAAAACAGAGGAAAAGGAAATCACAACCGAGCAACACATTTCTTCGACTATCCATCCCCTCACATTTTTTCTTGTCCTTACCCCCAACTGAACATGAACAACCCCAAAGCCCAGATTGGCAGAATCCCCGGAGTTCTTCGGCCGCCGCCCCCGGCACCCAGTAACAAAATGAGAAACCAGAACGAGAGAGGGAGAAGGAGAAGAAATGGCACCTTGAATGAAGGCTGGGCTGGGCGTCCCCCCTCTCTGGCTCTGCCTCCGGCTGCCTTCCCTCGGAGGTTGCCGCGACCGCGAGTGGGGTGTGCGGGGATCCTTCAAGATCTGTACTACACAGGAAGCAAATAAAACTGCGACTAGGGCGCCACTGCAACTGCGGCAGCATGTGGGCTTCTGCAGCGACGCATTTTACTAGTGGCCATCCATGAAAGCTCAGCAAGTCTCCCCTTGTCTTTTGAGGTGGGAACGGGGGAGGGGAGGGGGGCAGGTAGCCGGCGTGGTGGGCTCATTTACTTTGACCAGGAAACTGCTGCCGATCATGCATGCCAGATGCCACCGCCGCGTCGAGGTCTGTGGGGCCCTGATGTCAGACGTGTACAGGTCGGTGTACGTTTGTCTGTGCTGCAATTGCACTGACCGGCAGCTTAAGATTTGGTATCCGTAGAGCAAATAAATGTACACGGCCTCGTCGTCACCGAACTAAATGGAACGTCGGATCAGTCGGGTAGGTGTCCACATTGCAGGACCATCTTTTGTCCTCATGTGGGTGATGTGAACCAAGACAATTTGTGCAATAAAATCAACAAGGACACGAGCAATGGGTCTCTTTGTTCAGACGAGTTTTTAGATGATTTTGTCGCTTTGGGGATTATTGTTCCAAGTTTGTTTTGGTTTGTCAAGTTAGAAACAATTTTACATAAAGTTTCAAATGGATATTTTTCGCAGATCCAGACTCCACATTTCATTAAAAAATCTTTGCACTTCAACTACCATCTACCATGCAAATAACATTATACGGATTCGCATGTTCCCTGTTAATGTAGGATGCAACATGCCATGACATTCAATCCTTATTTATTTTTCAATTTCCACGTCTTTAAACTTCCATTAACCAAAAAAGACATTACCGATGTCTTTGATTTGAACAAATTTCATAAGAATTTTGCAGAATTTTAATCCTAAGGATTTTTTTCTGGAGGCCTTTTGATTCGCAAAATTCTATAATTCTTAGATAAATTTTCTAAGGATTCCTTTGTGTTCAACTTAGAAAAACTCCACTCACTCAAACCTCTTTAATTTGTAGCCCTGCCAAAAAATCTCATTGCAGAATTATTTTGGCTTCTTGTGGCATTCAGACATCTTTAATTTTTGCAGTATTGTGGTCCCATAGGATTCAAGAGTGCGTGTCATTCTAGTCTTGCATTTTTCATATTCATGTGTTTCAAAAACCTACAAATCAAAAATCCACGTAACAGTTTTTGCCCGGGTTCCCCTATTTAACGGGGGAATTCTCTCTTCTTAGTTAACAGTTTTCTTTGCGAATGTTCTTAATTGACATATTCTCTCTTCTTAATTAACAAATTGGGGCAAAGCTTTTTCCTCTGTTTAAATAAAATCCATGTAGGAACATTTTCTAAGAATATATTCTATTCCTTCAAAATTTGGATTCAAAGCATTTTTATTGGAGTTTTGGTTCGTACGATAGGATTCCATAGAATTTTCTCCGAAGGATTCCTTGCACTATAGTGCGTAGGAGTTTTTCCATTGGACAAAGCAAGGAAAATCCTTCCTTATTGATGTGGTGTGGTCAAACAAACCTTAGTGCAAGTAAATCATGTAGGATTCGAGTGGAATGCTGCAATCCTGCGTTTTTTGAATCCTAGGGATATCTAATCTGACATATCATGTGGTGTTCTCTTCACAACACTACAAATGGACATAAAATCAAATATTATGTTCCTCAATACTACTATAAGACGTCTTGGTAGGCTAAAATAGTCTACAAAATGTTTTATATTATGTAACATAGGTAGTACCATGCAAGGTGTTCGTAGAGATGCTTAGAGGATAAACCGGCTTTTACTCGAAATGGTGGTTATGTCTACGTTACCAATATCAAGCTGTAACATGGGAATTTTTTTCAAAATAGAGACGATGCCCCGGCCTCGGCATCAAACGATACACACAGCCGTTTTATTAATCAAAGTACGGAGTACAGAGTTTACATCTCAAGGATCACACAGTACGGTTACATGAATAAGCCAAAGGAATAAAAATGAAAATCGTCTAGGCATAGTAGGTTGCCAGCCAGCGTGGTTGTATATAGCCCGAGCAACCGCCTCTAGCCGGGTGCATCCAAATCGCATAGGCTGCCATTGCGCCTCCGGGAGAAGAAGTGGCCACTCTTGGATCCAATGCGATACCATAAAGATAACCTGTAAGAAGTGAGAGTTCGTGCTCTTGTTAAAAACAATATCGTTTTGACAGTTCCATATCGCCCACACTAGCGCGCAAATACCGATTCTAATTCTCTTTTTGGCTAGCCTATCAACCCCGTTCAACCAATTTCCGAACATATTAGAAGCACTAGTTGGAGGTGGAATATTAAACGTGAATTGAATAACTCTCCAGATCAATTTTGCAAAGGGACTATCAAAGAATAGATGGTTGATTGATTCCTCAGAATCATAGAACCGTATATTTCTTACAACCATTCCAATTCCTCCTAGCTAGATTATCTTTGGTGAGGATTACTTTTTTTATATAAGAACCAAATAAAAATCTTAATTTTTAGTGGAACTTTAATCTTCTAAATATATTTCCGAAGGAACCGTATGATCGTTCATGAAATGAGCATACATAGATTTTACCGTGAAAGACCCTGAAGCTATCAAATCCCAAACAAAGACATCTGGTCCGTTCGTTAGATGTACCATCATTAGCCGTTGAACGAACTGAAGACATAGAATCCAATTGTTCCCACTAATATGTCGTCTAAACTCAATATTGAGTGGAGCGAAGCCAAGAACATTTGCAACTAAAACGTTTTTCTATCACATAATACTATATAAGGATGGATACTGAGTAGCTAGCAGGGTCTCGTCCAACCAGACGTCTTCCCAGAAACGAACATGTTAGCCGTTGCCGAGCTTGAATGATCTGTGATTAAAAAAATCATCTTTGACACCTATAAGGCCTTTCCAGAAAGGGGAATGTGTTCGCTTTACTGTCACTTGTGAGAATGTCTTATTTTGAAGATATTTATTGTGCGGTAACTCCTGCCACATACCTTCTTTATTTAAAATTTTATATAGCCATTTGCTAAGTAAACATCTATTTTTTATATCTAAGACTTCAATCCCAAGACCCCCTGATCTTTAGGTCTACAAATGATATTTCATTTAGTTAAACAATATTTCCTCTTAAGCTGATCATTCTGCCAAAAAAAACGAGATCTATAAAAGTCAAGTCTTTTTTAAACCCCTTTGGGTATCTCCAGAAACGATAGAATAAACATAGAAAGACTAGTGAGAACGGAGTTGATCAAAACAAGTCTTTCTCCATATGAGAGTAGCTTGCCTTGCCAGCATCCCAGTTTTCGTTCAAAACGGGTTTCTACTAGATTCCATTCTTTATTTAGCAATCTTCGATAGTGAATCGGAACACCAAGATATTTGAAAAGAAGAGTACCAGCTTCGCAGCCGAAAATCTTCTTATACTGGTTTTTCAACTCTTTTGCTTGTCCAAAGTAGAAGATTTCGCTCTTGTGAAAGTTTATTTTTAGTCTAGATAGCTGCTCGAAGATACACAAAATTAATTTCATGTTTACCGCCTTTTTGAGATCGTGTTCCATAAAAAGGATAGTATCATCGGCATATTGTAGGATAGAGACTCCCCCCTCAACGAGATGAGGGACTAATCCTCTTACCTGGCCATCATCTTTTGCCCTAGCAATCAAGATGGCCAACATATCTGCGACTATATTGAAAAGGAGAGGAGACAAGGGGTCACCCTGTCTCAACCCTTTCAAAGTTTGGAAGAAGTGACTAGTATCGTCATTGACCCTAATTCCAACTGACCCTCCCTGCACAAATTGCTTGATCAGCTCACACCATATATGGGAGAAGCCTTTCATGCGCAGAGTTTGTTGCAAAAAAGACCATTTAATTTTATCATATGCCTTTTCAAAATCAATTTTAAAGAGAACACCATCCATTTTGTTCCGATGAAGTTCATGTATGGTTTCGTGCAGAACTACAACTCCTTCAAGTATATGTCTGCCTGGCATAAAAGCCGTTTGAGAAGGTTTGATGACCTTGGGGGCGATATCTGTAATTCTATTTGTGCCAACTTTTGTAAAGATCTTTCAACTTATATTTAGAAGACATATAGGTCTATATTGTTGTATTTGTACGCATTATCTTTTTTGTATCAGCGTAATGATTCCAAAATTGAGTTTATACAACACCTTGCTGGAGTTGTACAAATAGTGCCATTAGGTCACGCTTAACTATTTCCCATAAAATTTGGTAAACTTCGGCCGGAAAACCATCTGGTCACGATGCTTTATTATGTTCCATTTGGGAGATAGCATCAAGCACCTCTTGCTTAGTGAATTCAGCGGTAAGAATTGTGTTCTCTTCCGCAGAAACCTGTGCGATGTCATCAATTAAATCAGCATTCAAAGAGAAAGTATACACGGCCGGTGCCCTAAATAGTTTCTTATACTATTCTAAAATGTAAATTCTCAAATTTTTCTCACCAACGATTGTCCCTTCGTCTTGTTCTAATTGATAGATCCGTTTTTTCCTATATCTACCATTTGCCATGAGGTGAAAATACTTCGTATTATTTTCACCTTCTTGCACAAATTTGACCTTGGCTCGCTGAGCCCATTTGGTTTCTTCCTCTCTACAAATTTTTGATTGATTGTCATTAGCCCTTCTAAGTATATCCCGTTCGGCCGGAGCGAGGGGAGTTGATTCCCCTTTAATATCAAGCTCATTAATAATAGTCGTTAATCTATCTCTTTCTTTTTATATAGACTCTGCTTCTATTTTTTGCCCAACCACGGAGGAAGCGACGAAGATGTCGTATCTTCTTTTTCCAAGTATCAATAGGGCTGACTCCAGTGAGAACTGAGTCCCACTCTCTTTTAATTAGGTCATGAAAACATCCTCCCGTAGCCAAGCTAACTCAGGAATGAGCTTTATTGTCTAGATGAGCTTGTTCGCCCGAGTCAATAAGCAATGGTATATGATCTGACCCCGTACGAGTCAAAGCCCTCACTGATGCTAACGGAAATTTTTGTTTCTTGCTTACACTTGCCAATACACGATCAAGTTTTTCATAGGTGAGTACCTCACGACAACTTGCCCAAGTAAATTGTCTCTCCGGCATAATAATTTCTCTCAAATTCAAACTCTCAGTGATTGCATTAAAAAGAAATGGCCATTTGGCATTGTAGAAAATATACGTATGATCGTAGAAACATCCGAACTAGTTATGTCCCCTGAAAAAGTTGGTAGATTCTAGTAGTGAGTGACATAGTTTTAAAAACCGGATCGGTGAAACGATTGGTTCACTGCTTCGCTGGTCGGACCACCGGTTCATTCCGTTCGATAGCGACAAAAAAACCATTCCTTTTAATTAAATCTAAGCAAATTTCGGAACAAAGGGACAATACAATGTATATTAAGCGTATATTTCAATATGTAATCATAAAACATGGTGTGTCCAAGCGGTATTGGGCCTTATATGGTGCTATTTCTATCTAGAATAAAGTCTTGAGTTCGATTCCTCTTGCAACTTTTTTTTCCTGTTTTTTTGCTATTTGGACCGGTACCAGGTCATCAGTTTAGGTTTTCCGGTTAAACCACCAAACCGGACTGGTTTTTAAAACTATGGTGAGTGATCGAGACCACGGGTGGGTTTCTAATTAAAGTCCGAGATTCGTGGTGCAAATTCGACCAATATTTCTCAACGCATTCTCGACCTTCTAAACGAAGGGCACCCTGCCATGAACTTGAATTTCATATTTACCTTTCTTCGGTGTCTATGGAAAGCCAGAAACGATCAGCTGTTTCGTAAGAAGTCGACCTCCCCAGCAGATGGCGCTGCAAACTTATGCTCTAGTCGATGACTTTGGAGATGAGCCCCCCTGGCCAGCGCTTGCCAAATTCTTTCCACCCTCAAACTTAGGCATGTATGTTCCCTCTGATTTCCATTTTACAAGTCCAAAGGTTTACGCTGATGCAGCTTGGAAGATTGGTGGTATGTCTGCCTCTGCTTCGTCTGGCCTAGGAATATACTTTGTTGAATCTCATCCACAAGGCTGAACTGATATGCTCATCTTGGCACCAAAAAGAGAGGTTGATTCTTCTCTGCAGGTGGAAGCCCATGCCATGCTCCTGGCTGCACACTTTGCCTCAGCCATCAAGTTCAAGGAGTTTTCCACGGACTGCCTGAACTTTGCAAAAGCTATGATTGCACCGGGTGGGAAGGACCATGTGAAATTAGAAGGCATGCAATCCAGTTTTAGAACCTTATCCATCCTTTGCAGGCTTCGGTCTTCCACATCTCGAGAGAGCTGAATGGAGTGGCTCATAACTGCGCAACAGGCCAGAAGATCGATTAGATCAGTGCCAGCCAGTTCTCGTAGGAACTCAACTCATAGTGACAACTCTTGGCCAGTGCTCGCTACTATCGTTTTGATTTGGCACCTGGACTATGTAATTCACGATATATATTGCTTCTGAATTGAATGATATTTATGGTGGATCCGCACCCTTTTCCGTTAAAAAAACACGGGTGCTAAGGGACATGAGTGAAGGAACCTAACAAATTGGACACGTGTATATAAAATCTCTTTTGGCAACTATGCTCGTCGTACTAGTTATCTCAAGTACCCACATTCGCATTATTTTAGGCAGACACTAAAGCGCAGTTCGAGGGTACGAATGGATAGTGCATTATGTTGTGACAGCAAAGCTTGCCAGATTATTTTTGAAAAAAAGCTTCTTTTGAGCTGTTAACGGTACTTGAACACGACCCCGAGGGAGAGAAATAACACCATCATTTTAGGCGCGAGAGACGCGTCGACGTGAATCACACATACATACATGCACACACTCGTCGTGGTTTCCTTGTTCTCGTTACGAACATGAATAGCACACTGTCGCCCTGCCGTGGGTCCTGGTCAAACGGGCACACGAGGAGTGTGCATGCACGTGACGCTAGATACGAAAAGATACAACGCATGTGCCGCGCGAACATCTACAGCCCTACAGGGCTCAGGCAATACTTTTATTCGGCATGTTTAGTTGCTCGTAACTTTTAGTCGCAACGACAGATCATGGCTCCACCAAAATTGCGCGTGATAATGCAATCTCTCATGCTAAAATAGTCAATTTTTTTGATTTCATGTGTTTTCTTTTTTCTAGGGGTTTGGAAGTCAATCCCAGTTGTTTGGTTTCATGCATTCTTGGTTTTCAGTAAATTGGTACTCCCTCTGTTTCAAAATATAAGATGTTTTAGCTTTGTGAAATCAGTGTATCTATACTTATTTTAGTGTGTATGTTCACTCCAAACCTAAATGAACCTACACACTAAAACATGTCTAGATACACTCTTTTCACAAAGCTAAAACATCTTATATTTTGAAACAGAGGAAGTACTTGTTTGGCTACTTGCATTGTCCCCAATAGGCTTACCTCCTGACTACTCACGTGAGCTTACCTAACATCAGCAAGACAGATAACAAAGTTCAGACAATTACAATTCAGAGAAGTACTAGATTATACTAAATTGACATAATCAGTCATGGCGGGTGTGCTGCAGCACGAGTTCACGAACAACTACCCGTGAAGCAGCACAAATTCATTACAAACGGAGGGGTTATAACTGAATACCACCTTCTAAAATATACATACCAAAGTTCAGGGGTCACCGCAACTAAAGTTTATCAGCCTAGCTACTCCAAATAATACACATAACAGTCATCATCATCATCACCACCGCTACTAGCACCTCCTCAATCAACTTAGTCCGTTGCTCAGAGGTACTGCTTGTTCAGGAAGGCCGTGAACTAGCTCAGGGGTCACGACAAGATACCTGGTTGCATGTCCATTATGCTTCATTAGGTGGCTAATAGCATGGTGTATCGCGGCAAGAGAGACGGACGCAATGGGAATGCGAGGACCGTAGATGATCTTCATCTGAGCATAGTTCTCAATGGACTTGTTGATCAACTCGGTGTCCTTCGGTTGAGCCTACATGAGAAATCACAGTTAGTTCAAGACATGTAGTTCATATGTGAGCTTTACAACTACTGATGCAAGTGCAAATATATTGAACCTTGATGTGCACATAGTAATCATCATCATCCATGATGATAGAGAGGTATCCTCAAACCAGCGCACTGTCTCAAGCCTCTTGATCCTCAGCACATGAATCCACCTAACTATCCAGTGCCTCATGTGGTTGTACACCTGGTTCGAAGTGACTATCCGATCACAAAACTTGTGACTGTCCGGTCACAAAACTTGAAGACATCGTCAACAATCAACCACATGTCCACCTCTCTGAATCCTCGAACAACTGAACCCACTTTCTCGATCAACTGGCAGACCCGATTCAGGGTGAAGGTGGACAGAGATGTTGACCATGACATGGCCAACTTCTTCTTGCACACCGCATCAGGCATCGACACATAACGAAGAGGCAGCACACAGGCTGCGGACAGATCAGGGGAGGCAATCTTCTCCTACGACATCAGAGATATGCAATGTGTTCAGTTCTAGGAGAAAACTATACTTGCAACTCTAATCCTACCTACAACACATGGCAATACTAACTGCCAAAATGGACCACGATCTACTAGAACGGAGCACAAACGAACATATGAGCTGTGAGCTAGAACATGGCAACAAATCGAAGCTGTGACAGCTAGGGTTAGGTGTTTTTATCATGATCTCAATCTCAACCGACGAGGACGACATGTCTGAGATAGCCGATGACGAAGGCTTGCTGGAGATGAGCTAGACCCACCGGAGTAGGAGGCGCTGCTTACCTGCCCATTGGTGAGGAAGAGGATTTGGAGGGAGAGCTCGAAATTGGGCGAAATGGTGGCAGAGATTTTAGAGCTGGAGGAGCGGCGATATTTATAGCCGCTGCGAATCGGTGGGCGGTAACCTAATTTCTCCGCCGGATTTTCTGAGCTCCCGCCATCCATCCCTTGCACGCGCGCGTGCATCTTCCTCCCATGCGAGCGAGAGAAGAACTTGGCTCTGTGGAAACGCCCGATTTGGGCGTTCCTCTAGGGCCAGGCCGAGGGATGCTTTAAAACTCGTGCGGTGCAAAGATTCCTCTGAGCACGTGGAACCAAACACCCTTATTTCTTCCCGTCCCATGAAACGGTGAAACGAGCAACCAAACACGCCCTTTGTTTTTTCTTTGAAGGAGACGGAGCTCGGATCTCGGACCGAACCTGCACAAGTCATAGTTTTAAAAGCGAGACTAGGCGGGGGGAAAACCGGACCAGAGTGTAGGAAGGTTGTTTAGGTACACTGGATCGCGGTCCGACTACTGGTTAACAAACTAAACGGCAAACCCGATTCGACCGACTCAATGTATGGGCGCTGATTTTTGTTTGTTTGTGTTAGAGCATTTCCACCCGTCCCCTCCCCCACACCACCCCACACCACACACACACACACACCCATATACGAGGTCCGACAATGTTTTTTTTCCTATATGGAGGGCGACAGATAATTTCTGAATTTGAGGGTAAGGATGTTCCCAGTCATGCCCCCAATAGCAAAATACTTTTTGCTTCTGTATTTTGACAAACACCCTGTCGGCGGCATCACACGTCTGCACCGGCATGTCCGAGAGCATGCATTAGGAAAATTATTCGAAGAAGACCAAGAAAATCCTGGAGACTATGTTGTCGCTGGATCGCCGCTCGTAGTCGTAGCTAGCTCGTTGGACGCTTGCGCCTGCTGGCTACAGCGTGGGGTTTGGGATTGGGGTCTTGGCGTCCTTGCCGACTTGCCGTTGCTACTTGCTACTCAATTGCTGGACAGTCGTCGCTCGTAGGGTCGAAACTCTCTGGCCCTCCTCGCCCCGCCTCTCGTGCCACAACTTGCCTCGCCCTGCCCCACCTCTCGTGCCACAACTTGCCCCGCGCCGCCCCGCCCCACATTCCCGCCGACCGAGCTCGCGCCTCAGCGTCGTGGGCGCGACGGTGTGCACCTCTAAGGTGTGCCGCGCCGACTCCGGGAGGTTTGTGAGCACCATCCCACCACGTGTGCCTCCCGTCGCGCCCTTCTTCGGCGGCGGTGGGCCTACAGGACGGTGAGGCATGCATAGGGCGACGAGCGGCGTGCGGGTACGCGAGCTCGATGGCAAGGCGCGCGTCAGGTGGCGAGTGAGAGAAGGAGGGCCACGGGTCGGGAGGATGGGTGGCGGCCATGAGAGAGGAGGACGTGCGGCAAGTGGGAGGAGGAGAGAGAAAGAAAATAATGATGGTTTGGTGGTCGAGAGACGCGTGGCGTGATTTTAGACCCATTGTAGTTTAGCCAGCGCCCCCGGTTGCCTCCCTGTGGGCAGAGATTGGCCTGGGGCTGCCGATATCTCGTACACCTGTGTCGGATGAAAAAATATTTTGAGGGACATGACTAGGCTATGTTTTCTCTCTCCGGTGTCTCTATTTTATTTTTTTTAGTCTTCGGGAGGACGAGTGGAGAAACCCCTTATAATTGCACCGAACGGCAACTTAAGAGTAATTATCAGTGCCTTTGTACATGGCCTCGTCAAATAGAACTTGGATCAATCTCAAAAATAAATAAAAGAGGTATATATATTTTTAGTCCCACATCTTGCACCATGAGAGCAGTTTAGTCTCACATCTTGCAAAGTGAGTAAGACTAGTCCCACAACTTGCAACCTTGGAGCATTTTAGTCCAATTCAATTGAATTTATGAGATTTTAACCAAATTCGTTCACTAATGGATCAAAACTCATTTTGAAATTGACATGTGGCACCGCAATTTTTATAAAATGACCCATATACATTATTTCTGTATGGCTTGCAACCTTGGCTGGTTGTAAACTAAGAAAACAAAATAAGAAAACGTCCAGGTTGGCACAGGGAATTGAACTCCCGACCTGAGTGCTACTTAAGAAATAGAAGCCTGCCACTGCAGTAGACAAGATGACGTTTAATTTGAAGATCCATTCTATATTATTACATATTATGTTGAGGCTAATGCGTCCTAACTCTTCTACACAACATGAAGCACCTAAAGAAAAAGTCACGTATCAGGCAACAGGTTAGCTAGCTCTTACTGGCTCAACACATGAAACATGGAAAGAAAATTATGTATACTAGAGCACACTCAGGAGTGAAGCGAAACTCAATTGATTGAGTACACATCTAAAAAAATACTGTTCTAAAGTTATGAAATATTCCAAATATATATAATTTTTTAATCCAAAATAATTTGTGTTCTGAGCTACATAAAAGTGTCCGACAACGACTTTCTCAGCGATTTGTAGCATGGAGGCGAGTGTCGGAGGTGTGCCTTGAGTGGCCCCCGGAGCGAGGCGCAGGCCTCCATGAAGTTGAAGAGCAAATCCTTTCCCTGGACCATGTCCATGTTCTCGGCACAACCATGCCTAGTTGCCATTGTTTTTGTTAGATTTTTGTTGGTTTGTTCTAACCTGCAACTCCCTCCCGGGTCGTCCGCACGGACGGCTCCGGAGGTCCCCAAACCCTAGCCGTCGCCGACTCAAAGGTATGATGTCCCGGCCGTCGCCGTCGCCGATCCCGGCGATGGTGGCGGCGCCCGGCCGTCTAAGATGGGCGGGAGCGATTGGGTGTAATTGGTATCTCAGATGGACCGCCAGGCCCCCTGCCGCCACGTCGGCGTCGAAGCCCGCCAACCTGGCGGCGTTCACTGGTGTGGTGATGAAGCTGACTTGTGCGCCACACTCGGCCAGCAGGCACGCCATGTCTGCCATGGGGATGGTGTGGCCCTGCAGAAGCATCGGGACCAACACGAAGTGTGGCTCATGGAGCCGCTACCGGCAAAGGTCATGGCTATGGCGGTGATATAAATTTTTAATCCAAAATTGGAGATCTATAGGTGTGCAAACCGTGCACCTTCAAATCCTGTTAGAATCGTATTTTTTAGCCACAATACAAATTAGTCCGGGCTAAAATTTTGTACCAAGAAAATGCTTACTTGATTGCTCACATGTATATATTTTTTGAAAGTGTTTTTATACTTTGAATTGTATTTTTACATGCTTGTGTGCTTTCGTCGTATATAAACAATTACGTCCTCCTGTTTAAACAATAGAATGTCTTGGCCTATTGGCTTGTCTAGTTGTGCACCTTCTCAAAGGTATTGAGTTCAAATAGCATTAACACTCGGAATTCTAACTGTTTTTTATTTGTACTTGTACAGGTGGGTTCGTTTGTTAGTCCGTGATAAGGACATCAATGTTAGAGAAAACTATATAGGGGTTCTTTTGAAAAAATTGTGATGTCATAGGTGAACGAATTTGGTTAAAAACCACATAAATTCGACCGAATTGGACTAAAATGCTCCTAGGTTGCAAGTTGTAGACTATTCCTGCTCACTTTGCAAGATGTGGGACAAAAATACTCGGAGGGTGCAAGACGTGGGACTAAAGTGTATATACCTCTAAATAAAAATAGAACCATCGGATCAGTCGGGTAGGTGTCCGCATTGCAGGACCATTTTTGTCCTCATGTGGGTGATGTGAACGGAAGACAATGTGCAATAAAATCAACAAGGACACAAGCAAAGGGCCTCTTTGTTCAGACGAGTTTTACAAGATTTTGTCACTTGGGGATTATTTGTTCCAAGTTCGTTTGGTTTGTCAAGTACTCCTATAAAACAGTTTTACATACAACTACAAATGGATATTCGCAGGTCTAAACTCATTAGTTTTTTCTTTGTTACACTCATAAAATATTTTATAGAAAATATCCGTGCTTAAACTACCATCCAAATAACATGCACATGTTTCTTGTTAATGTAGGTGCAACATCCCATGACATCCAATCCTTATATGTTTTTCAATTCATATGTTTTTAAAATTCCATTAACCAAAAAGACCTTGACGTTTCTCATTTTTGGGGGAGGTCTTTTGATTTGCAATTTTTATAAGGTTTCCTTTGTTTTTATTATACTAGAAAAATCCATCCACTCAAGCCACTTTTGTAGCCCCACCAAAAAGCTCATTGCAGAATTCTTTGGGTTTCTTGTGGGCGCTCAAACATCTTTGATATTGATTTTTTTAGCATTGTGGTCCTAGATAGGATTCAAGAGTGTGTACCATTCTAGTCTTGCATTTTTCGTATTCAGGGGAGAGCGCAAGAAGCAGCCCGTCTGACTTAGTTGATCCCAACTCCGAGTAGTGTAGGGCTAGTGTAGCATTACCGCGGCGATGATCTGCGGGGGCGTCGTCTTATCGTCCTAGTGCTAGTTATCTCAAATGGTTAGCAGACACTAATAAGCCCAGCTCAAGGGTACGACGGATAGCACACTGGCCGTGTCTTGACAGCAAAGCTTAAAGTACTTTGTACAAAGTCTATTTGTGTAACCGTGAACAGTACCAAGTATAGGAGTAGTAGCACTGACTTACACAAGAAAGATTTAAATACGAGAGAACCAAAACAATGATCAGCGGCGAGCGACGCGTCATCGTGAATCACGCACACACACTCGTCGTGGTTTCCGTTTCGTCGTTACGGGGACAGGCCGCAGAACACACCGTCTCTCGCTCGCATGGAGTCCTCCGGTCAAACGGGCACACGAGGAATGCACGCACGTGCCGCTAGATTCGAAAAGATACAACGCATGTGCCGCGCCAAGCATCTACAGGGACTCGGTTCCTCTCCTTTTTTTTTTCTCTTTTCTTTTCTCTGGGGGGGGAGACGATTCCGCCGCTCGGGTCGAAGCTGCGCGCATATGCGTCGTCGTCCTCTCCGCATCTGCACAAGTGCACATGTGTCTTGTTGCGTTGCGGGGCTCGGCGCGTGCGTGCGACCTGCCAGTCGCCACGTAGTACCACGGCTCCACCGCTGCGCTGCTTGTCCACCTCGTGGATTGATTGATTCGTGTGATGGTGGGGTGATGGCACTCTCTGTACGTACGTACGCCTAGTCCTCCCGGAGTACCGATCACGATCAGGCGGTTTAATTTCCTTTTGGTGGAGAAGTAGTGCTCCCGGAGTCGTCACAGTTTTAAAACACGAGTTCAGGCAAGGAGAGATCCACCAGGCAAGGAGTTCAGTAGGGTGGTGGCATGGCACTATTCCCCCATACCCGTACGTACCTGAGTACTACTGCAAAGATCTTCGATTAATCTCTTTTTTCTCCGACGGGGCGGGAAGACAAAAACAGACTTCGTGACATGAGTCTGACAGCTCGTCAGCTCATGTCTCGTCGAATAGCAAGGTAGTAGGAGTGAAACCAATACAAATGCAAAATGCTACTCCTAGATCAAGGGGAGGGACAGCTAAACAAAAGCATCGCCATCTGCCCTGAATTTTCGGCAGACTAGGGAGAGTTTGGTTCAGTTATAGGGGATATCCACTTTTTTCTGGTTGTCATGTGTTTGGTTCAGAGGATAAAAGGGGATGAGGATAACCAGATTCTTGGGATATACCCCCCAAAACGGTGGTTGAGCTCGTCCCACCAAAACTGCTGGATGAGACCAACCACTTTTGGCTGGCTCACCCCGAACGTTTTTCCTCGCTCACGTCCCCGAGAAACACCGTTGCCTAACCTTATTCGGTTGTCCGTCTCTGGTTCTCGCTGCTAGTTGTCGCGGTGGCAGCATGTCGAGCAACGGCTGGGGCGCATCAAGGACGAAAGCGACGGCTGGGCGGTTCCATTTCTCTCCATCTCCTCCGTTGCACGGTACTCCTCTCACCTGGGATATCGAGGAGGCCGAGGCCTAAGGCGTTCTCAAGCTAGCGACGACGTCGACTTCCGGCCACGTGGATGGCTTGCATCCTGTACTGGGACAGACTCGTGGGTGGGTAGCCGAGCTAGCTAATTTCTCTCGTGTGCAGCTAGCTAGCTAGCTTCTAGCTTCTGATCTCTCGCCTTCAGCTAATCTAATCTCTCGCCTTCAGCTAGCTAGCTTCTGATCTCTCATCATCAGCTATGGTGTAAATTGTGTCGGAGTGTACTTGTTTTGTCCATGTATACACAATCTTTTCATACCAATATATATGTTAAAGTACCAGTGTCACTGATTTTTGTGTTTTTGTTTTTACAAATGAGCAACGAGAATTTCTTAACTAGAATCAGTTCTCCAAATTACAATAGCATGCATGTCTTGCTTTAATTTATTCCATAGGTACTCTCACCACATCCATCAAAGAGCTGACCACATCGACTCATCCACTCTTCAACTTTTGAACCAAACACCAAAAAAGCTTTCCCTAACCACCTCTCACCCATCTAACCAAAAGAAAAATTGGCTATCCCTAGACAGGTGGTTGGGATATCCTCATCTCCTAAACAATGTCCCCTGAACCAAACATCCCCTAAATGTTTGTAGTACCGGCTGGTTCGTCCTTGCACCGATGCAATTTTCGGCAGACTCATTTAATCTAATCGCGCGGAATTGAATTGCTGTGAGTTTAATGGCCGCATCTGTGTGCGGTACTTCTGCTAGTACAATAGGATGGGGAGTTCCGTATGGTATATATACCAGCCAGTTGGGAGCCTCGGCGTACGGAGATTCCGTAGTGGGCGCGCACTCATCGCTCAGCATTCGGCACGGGTATGGTACGATCTCTACGCATAGGACACGACGCTGCATGGACGGATCTAGAACCATCGCGAACACGATTGACACAGAGCAGTTTCAAACTCTGCGCTCGGAGCATTTTTTTAGAACACAGTACACGCGTAGATGCTCACAATGTGTACATACACTCATCCATATAAACATACGCACGCACATTCTATCCTTATGAGCACCTCCGAGAGACTGAGCCGATCGGTCTTGAGATTACAAAGTCACCGCAGGCGCCTCGCTATCGACGGGAACGTCGCCTCCCACTGAAAGAATATTTCGCTTTTATGAGACACCGAAACGTTAAACCTACGGTTTAAACTCTGGTGGACTGGGGATACCACTGCCTCGTAATCATCCAACCACGGGTTGGTTCTGACGCTCAGAGCATCTCATCGGCGGCAAAATGGTGTTGTGCTAAAATAAAAGTTGTTTTAGAGGGCGACAGCGTGCGCGCCCTTCCAGCAGACCATGTTGTAGGACAGTCAATTGAACCAAACATACTAGGGAACCCTCGTGTCGCGTTCATCTTCAAGAGCCTAGCCGTGTCTCTTCAGTATTTGGGGATCTCAAGTATGTGTGCTCAAACACGCGTACAATGGCTACTGCAAAGCGTTTGACACACTTGATAGCTTGGCTCTCATCCATAGCCAAATTATCATCTACTAGATCTGCTGTAATCCCGCATGCGAGCACACGCAAGGCGGCGGTGATCTTCTGGTAAGTACTATGGCCAAGTTCTCCCGTGGCGTTCCTCCGTTGCTCAAAGAACCGATCAAATTTTGTCACATCTTCCGTGATGTGCTTGAACAAATTGATGCTCGTCCGCAAACATCGATGAAAGTAGCTTTCGTATTATTATATTTTCATTGAAATAGCTTCGCATCAACTTGTTCTGGCCTTCGATCCGTTCCCTTCACAACTTCTGCCTACCAAACACAGAGCCACCATGCTTTGGCTTCTTGGTTGTGCGCAAATCCAAAAGCATGCATACCATCTCTTCTTCCTCCATATCGAATCCATCGTCCGATGAATCATAACACGAACTCAACTACAAACATGCAAATTCATTTTTACTTCTAAAACCTAGAAGCTATAATGGGGACAAATGGCGCAGCGGCGGCGAGACATATCGTGCGTTGTCGGCGACCACCTTCCCGCCAAGCCGCTTCACGGCTCGAGGACATTGTCGGCGCGGCGGCAGCGCGGTGCCTCAAATCGACCCGACGAGGCGTTGCGGTGGCGATGACCTCGATTTACCGTAGCGCTGGTGCCGGGAAGCTTGGCGGAGGTGCGGCGGCAGATCTGTGGTGGTGGGGGTTGCGCGGTATCGCCGCCAGCGGGCGCCAGGAAAACGGGGAAGCAAGGAGGGCGCGGGGCAGGGGAAGTTCCAGCTGCGCGCGAGTTCGAGAGATGGAGCGCGTTGGAGCCGGTGCAACAAATTTGGGACGCTAGATAGCGAAAAAATCCACGTGCACAAAATGGTTTGCAGGGCGCAAATTTACAGTGCTGCTGGAGCGCGCCTCTCAAACGCGGCGCCGTATATGACGGTTTTTACGGCGCACGTTGGAGATGCTCTTAATTAGGGTTGAAAACGGTAAGGAAACTTTTCGTTCGTTTCTAGATAAAATGGAGAGGTAAAAAGGAAACGGAAACGGCATTTTGCGGAAAAGGAGCCGAAACGGAATATTCTAAACATGAACCTAAAAGGAAACAAGAAAGCCATTTCCAACGGAAATAGTAAGGAAATTCCGGATAAACAAATGCAGAAACTTTTCGAAAACATAACCAACTAGACCCATGTACGAAATAGTACTTTGTGTTAGTGAATTTTCTTGCTCTCGTTGGGCCATAGAATATATGCAGGGTCAACGACTCTACGTAATACATGCAACTGGCCTAGACTACATACTAATTATGTGAATGTCTTAGCATTATGTGGAACTATTTATGTAAATTTATGTGCTTGTCGAAGTGTTGAATTATGTATGTTATTTTATGTTCAATTGTTGTTGAAGTTGTGAGCTATTCTTTGTCTATGATATGTTCTTTTTACTTATAGATCATGATATTATGCTACTATCGTATTTCGAAAATGGTCCGTTTTCGTATCATATCCGTTCCATATTCGTTTCTGATTCCGTGTTTGTTTCTGGAGTTTCCGTTTCGTTTTCGATTCAGACGACACAAGAGGAAACGAAAACGATAACGCATGTTTTTATTTATTTTCATTCCGTTTTCAACCCTACTCTTAATCCCTTATAGTAGAGCAGGAAGGACACGCCGGCTGATCTTTCAAAATCATTAATCATACGTATATATATGTATCTGGTGGAGATCACAGGTCACGCGTGACAGATTACCGGTAAGAGACATGAGGTTCTCCGGATCTCATGCTGGCGAAATGGAATCGCCGTGCATTTAACGCATGGAACAAGTAGGCACGACAGGATGCGTCGTGGCCCACAAATGGAATCGCCGTGCATTAACGAATGAACAGTTTACTTTTAGTACTTCTCCCGGGCTTTTGTCAACTGGTTCTGCTCGCAACGCTCGCGAGAGACAGGCCCAAACGCTTCCGCAGCTGCCACTGATCGTGCCATGCGCTGCCGACGTGGGCGAGTGCCGCTGGTCTGCAGGAGAGGTACTACCTCTGTCTGCAAATAAGAGTACTTCTAGCATTTGTTATAAGTTAAATTTAATAGATTTAACCAATTTTATAGGAAAGTGTATCAACACTTGTGTGACACTTAATTAGTACCGTTAGATCTATATTAAAATGTAGTTTAAGAATATATGAATTTGATTGTATATATGTTACTATATTTGTTTATAAAATCGGTCAAATGTTAAAATGTTTGACTTAAAGCAAAAGTTAGAAGTACACTTATTTTATGGACGGATGGAGTAACTATCTTAGCCTTTTTCTACTTCCTCTGTTCCATAAATTTTATCATGATTTTAATTTAAATTTTAAACTAAAATTAAGACAAGGATTGTGAAACAGAAAGAGGTTATTATTTTTTACTTTGAGAAGGTCAACTCCTCCCTGTGAGCTCTAGATTTTGTCCCAATGCTCTAATACTAGTAGTACTCCTTCCATTCCAAAGTATAACATGTTTTTGTTTTTTTTAATAAATGTATCTAAACGTTTTTAGTGCGTAAGTTTACTCTGAACCTACGCACCAAAAGATGTCGACATTCGTTTCATAAAAGTTAAAACATCTTATATTATGAAACATAAGGTGTACAAGTAAATAACATGGCCCATCTGGAATACAAGGGCTTTTTCGTTAAACGCGATTAAAAAACCCATGAATATCTTGCGTACATAACTTACAACTCTACCCACAAAAAAGAACTTACAACTCAAAGTTCAGATATGGACCTTTCGCAAAAAAAGAAAAAAGAGTTCAGATATAGACGTTGAACAACTATGTTTGGCTCGACTTGGATCCTTAGGGCATCTGTAACCGATGTAAAAAAATCGGTTAGAGGAGTAGAATATGCTCTTTTACTCTTCTAACCGCATCTAACCGATGCTCAACCGGTGTTAGAGGAGTAAAAAATTTACTCATCGGTGCGGCCATAAATGATTCTCCTCATTCTTCTCGCGGTCACACCACTCGCCTCATGCTCTCCTCCGTCTCCGACGACCACCGACAACCCCCGCCGCCACCACAGCCACCGGCAGAGCCCCGCGATGGCCAGATCCTCTCGTCGGCCATCTCCGCCACCAATCCCTAGCGCTCGCGGGCACCGCAGCCCCCCTCCCCCCCTCCCCCGCCGCGAGCTCAAGCCTCTTCCTCTTCCCGCCACTGTGGCGGAAATCACCGATCGCAACACCAAAAGGAAGGTGTGGGTCGGCTCCTTACAATTGATAGAGCAGGCGGCGAGGGCGTACGACATCGAGAACGTGTGCCTCCACAACTCTGACTGTGGTGAGCTCAATTTCCCCCTCGAGGTGGAAGGACCGATGCCGGAGCTAGAGCCGGAGGGTCTCCGCTTTGTCTCCGACCATGAGCGGCGGGACGATAGGGAGGCCCGCGAGCGCCTCGACGCGGAGCGCCGCGAAGCGGCGATGGAAGCCGCGCTCGTCGGTGTCAACCTGCATCTCGTCGAGGAGGAGCGGCAGTGGCTAGAGGAATTCGCCGAGGCCAAGCGAAAGGCTGATGCCGCGGGGGGGAATAAGGAGGACACAGGGTCATCGACGATGCCGGCGGTCATCGACCTCGACAACGATTCCTCCTCGTACGACTAGGATGAGGACTAGGGTTAGGAGGAGATGAATTTGGTCGAATGTAGTCAAATTCGACCGACTTCTGGTTGTACTATGTATATATTATGTTAAGTAGATGTGTTGGTTTCAAATTCGGTTTGAATTCGGTCAAATTTGATCGTATTTGGTGGTGATCGTTTGATTTACTTCGCTAACTTTATGAGATCAGTTAGAAACCGTTGTCGGTTAGAGGAGTATTTTTACTCCTCTAACCGATTTTGAGCAGTTTATTCCTAGATCGGTTAGAGATGCCCTTAGTTGTGAAACCTTTTAGACTAAAACGTTTGCTTTCTAGAGCCGTTTAAAATGAATCATGTACCGGCTTTCAAAGTGGTTTCCTGCTTTCAAGGCTTTAGAAAACATGAGCGAGAACCTTGAAACATGAAATAACCCTCGATGTCTTAAACTGTGTTCCTAAGGTGCTTTTGCAACATGTGTTTTTCAAAAAATAATAATATTATGAAGGTTTTGCCCAACACCAACTTTAGGTTTTGTGACAAAAACAGCAATGCAAGATAACATGCCCATCTAATTTCAAATGGCAAACTTTGAGAAAATAGATATAAAGTACCTAGAAAATTGTGTTTGGTCTAACTTGAACCCCAAAGTATGAAACATTTAGGTCAAAGTGAAAGTGCATGTGTGCCTCCATGTGTGGTTTTGGTAATTAATGATAATCTTTATGTACTTATGTTTGCATCGAGTTTTACTTGTAGGGTTTGTCCATAGGCAATGCTTGTACCATATGTTGGCTTCAAGGTTGGGAGAAGAAGAAAGTAAAGAAGATCAAGTGTTGACCAAGGTGTTCAAGGAGAGCTCCAAAGATTGGTCATGTGAGAGTTGAGCCTATGGCAAGCGTGTATTGAAGAATAAATTTGGAGTGATATCTCTTATGTGCCTTCAAGACACCAACATAATGAAGAAAAAAGAAATGATGTGCAAGTTCAAGATGAGCCAACTCGAAGAGATCATTTGCTTGAAGCTTGCCATCCTATGGTTATCATGGATATGGGAAGATGCTATGCCCAAGAGATAAGCTCTACCATAGTCGAGTATGGGAGAGCAATTCGCAAGTCTTCACCAAGCTAGTGCAATCAAGAAAGGTGTTCCATCTTGAGGTGGACAAGATCGCTATCGTCAAGCTCAAGTGGAATATGCTCAAGTAAAAGGTATGTTCTTGATAGGGTTTCTTTCTTACCGGTATCATGGTGTTAGTTGGGGAGACCGGTTTATAGGATAGATAGCCGTACTATCAAGAGGGGCTCTCGAGTGAGTAACTTGATCATGTAGGGGTTCCGCGCATAAAAACAATAAATTTTACTCTACGCCCCTGAACCCCTGAAGCTGCCAGGACCTATCTATTAGTAATATAGTAACGGGAGGGGCTTTTCGCGAACTTACCCTTAAAGACCGAAAAGCGTTGTCAACGCTCAGGAGAGCGTGGTTGATGTAGACGAGCCGAAGCCGACCTCAAGGTCGTGATGAAGTCCTTGCGCTCCTTCTGGCTCCAACGACTTGAGTGCCTCAAGTGCGACACCTCGCGTGGAGTTACACACGTCCGATGTCTGATGATGACTCCCGCTTCCCCAATCCAGCAGCAGTTGTGGAAGTAGAGCTCCCAGATCCGAATCCCGCAGCGCGACGGTGCTCCGCGGTGAAGATGTCTCTCGCTCGCGCAGTCTAGACTTGGGACCACGGTTACGAGAGAGGGGGGAGAGAGAAAATATCAATTGGAGGTCCTCCCAAAAGTGGGGAGACCTTTATTGATTATTGGTGTATTTTTCTAGGCCAAATACCCCACTATATATAGGGGGAGGGGAGGTACTACCTCCCTCAAAGTCCCGGGGTGGGACTAAAGGAGAGGAGGGGGTGGGGAGGCCGCCGGCCAGCCCCTAGTGGGCCCCACGCGGGGGCTAGGCCCAGCCGGCCAGCCCCTTGCCCTTCTCCCTCTCTCCTTTCCCCTAATGGGCCCTCTCCCTCTAGAATTGGCCCATTAAGCCTTTTTGACCTTTAATTGATTTTCTCTTTATTAAATAAATATGAATAAATGATTAAATCAATATTTAACATTCATTCACATATTATTCAACCTCCGTGGCTATGGAACACCTTCCACCTCCACTCCGGCAATCCTCCGGACTTACTGAAACCCTTCCGGTTTTCTCCCTTCTTTTCTTCGGCGATTCTACCAATCCTATAAACACTCTCTAAGCATCATCAATCCCTTAAGCGTGATACCCCACGGTTTGGGAACACTCCAGGCATGATCGGGAAACTCCCGCACCAATGATCGACAGAGGGACCTGGATGGCCATGTGACCCCTGTGCGTTCCACGAAGATCTTTCGTCGTTTGAACCGGGACAGTCATGTCTTATTCCCTTTGTCATTCGATATTTGCATTGCCCGAGATCTGATCATTGACATCACCATGTCGTGCTCAATCTTGTTACTGAACAATGCTACTTAACTCATTCCGACAAGTGATATCCCCGTGATGAAATCACACGTTGCGCAGCTATTGGATATAACTTCTCCGAGTGGGCCCTTGAGTATCTTCCCGTCACATGGACGGACAAATCCCGCTCTTGACATATATTTCCTCTACGGTTTCCTCCGAATACCTGAACACACCTTTATAACCTGGCGTTTGATGCTATCTAAGCACTCTCGGGAGACAGTGATTGATATAGCCTCAAGGTCTAAGGAATAGTCTACGAGGATCCATTTCTAATCATCGTAACTTGAACTTCGTGACATGATGGGGTCACGATGTTTAGGTTGGGTATTGGTTCATCATCTCATTCTCCGAATGAGATGACCTCATTTCCAACTGGCATAAATGCCACATGATCAGGAAACATGATCATCCGTTGACCAATGAACCAGTGACTAGAGTTTCACTGGGAACCCCTGGTTGTTTGTATATCACACGTGTATTGATGTTTCCACTCAATACAGTTATAGCATGATATAAAACTTAATCATAAACTATATGAAATATGATAATAGTCCTTACTACTATTTGTCTCTAGGGCATATTTCCAATAGATCATATCCTTCGTGAGAGCTCAAACCTTTGCATACTTGGCATAATATTTCTTGGTTGTTATTTGGATCTTATCCATATGAGGTTCTTGAGCTTGTGGTAATATTCATAACAAGCTCTAGTTCATCAAAAACGGATTTCATATACATTCTCTATTGCGTTTTCGATATTGGAGGTTTTACCGGTTTGTCTTTTAGAGATTGGTAAAACCTTCCATTATTTGGTTCTTATCCATGAGAGGATTTAGAGCTTGTGTTAATATTCATGACAAGCCCAAGTTCATCGAAAACGGATTCCGTATGCATTCTCTATTGCGTTTTCGATGTTGGAGGTTTTACCAGTTCGTCTTGTTGAGAGAGGTCAAACCTTTCGTCATTTGGTTCTATCCTCCCTTTCTGTACTATGATGGTTCCCTGCATGATCTTGTATATCTAATTGTCCTCTTTAAAACGAGCCCAAGATCATCAAAGTCGGAGTCCGGATGCAAAAGTTATTGTTATTTTCGTATTGGTCTTTCTGCCAGTTTTTGTAAGACCGGAGACTCCGGACTAAATCTCCGGTCTATCTCCGAACCACGTACAGATTGTCCCCCAGTTTGACCCCATTTGGCCTGGATACACTAGAGACTCCGATCCTAGTCCGGAGACTCCGGTCCTAGTCTGGAGACTCCGAACCGGACGATTCCTGGGCCTAACGGTTGGATTTCTAGGGACCTATTTAAGGGCCCCTTCTTCCCCAATGGTTCTCTAACCTTCCTTGCAAGTTCTCTCCTCCATTGCCGACCTCCTTGAGCTTGCTATCCCTCAATACCTCCATTGATTCTTGCATATTCTTGAGGAATTTGAAAGAGGAGATCTAGATCTACAACCCCACTAATCAATCTCTCCTCTAAGTGAGAGGAACATCTTGGGATCTAGATCTTGGAGTCTTTTGTGGATTTCCTCCATTGTTCTTCCTCTCTTATTCCCCCATAAGCTTTAGCTTTGGTGGAATTTGGGAGAGAAGGACTTGAGCACTTCGTGTGTTCTTGCCATTGCATTTGGTGCATCGGTTTGAGTTCTCGGTGAGGATTCGATTGGGTGAAAGGTGAGAAGCTTTTTACTCTTGGGTTCTTGGAACCCTAGATGGTTTGGTTGTATTGCAGGTTTGTGGATTTCTTGCTGCCTTCAATTAAGTTATGGAGATTTCCCCAAGCTTGTTTGTTGGTAGCCTCCAATTGAGTTGTGAAGAAGTGCCCCAACCTTGTGAGAGGTTACAGATTGCCACCGACAAGTGCACCGATAGTGGAAGTGTGGATCGATCCCGTTGGGGTGAGATTCATAGGAGAACAAGGGAGGCCTTTTGTGGCGTTGGTGGTTTGAAACCACCCCCTCTCCAAACGAGACGTACTCCATGTTGGGAGGAACTCGGTAAAACATCGTTGTCTCCGCGTGCCTCGGTTATCTCTATACCTGAGCTCTTTCTTATTCACCTTACTTTGTGATAGCCTTCATGCTTGAAGTCTATATCTTGCTATCACATAGTTGCTTGTCTTGCTTTGCATAAGTTGTTGGTGCACATAGGTGAACCATATTATATATGGGTTTTGTGCTTGACAAAGTAAACGCTAGTTTTATTCCGCCTTTGTTAAGCCCATCTCGTAAAAGTTTTAAACCGCCTATTTACCCCCCCTCTAGGCGACATATGTGTCCTTTCAATTGGTATCAGAGCCTGGTCTCTCATTGTAGGCTTCACCGCCTTGAGAGTAAATATGTCGGCTAGGGGATTAGTGCACAATGAAATGTTTATATTTGATGGCACAAATTATGATATATGGAAAACTTATATGCTTATTCATTTTCAGGACATGGACCCAAATTTGGAGCGTATTATAGATATAGGTTTTTCTCCTCCTATGGATTTCGAAAATCTATCTTGTGAGGATGAGAAAAACTTATATCTCGATGCTCAAGCTTCTAATGTGCTTGTTAATGCTTTGAGCTATGTAGTTACGTCTTCAATCATACCATTTTGGAGCGCTCATGAGTTATGGACAAAACTTCAAGATAAATATGATGTGTCCAACATTATTGAGGATGATTGTATTGCTTCCACTTCTGGTCGAGATGAGCTCTCCTTTTATTCCACTTCACCAAAGTGTGGTAAGACACAAGGTAATGATATGGTGAGTGGTGGTGCACTTTGCAATGTTGATGGTGAGCTTACTCTTATGATCCTTCTTCTCTATCTCATTGTAATACTTCATCTTTGCACTTAAACATGTCTAGCACTATATATGATTTACATGCTAGTGTTGATAGTCCTTGCATATCATGTATAAATTGCCTCAATAGATCACATGATGATATGGTCTCTTTGCCTTGTTATCATAATATAAATACTTCTATTTCCTCTAGTTGTTTTGTGTCTAGAAATGTAGAGGAAACCGAAGATTCTATTGGTAAAGACACAAATTTGAATGAAGCTTTGAGTAATTCTTCATCATCATCATCATCTCATGGTTCCCACCTATGCCTTATGGCTCGGGATTCAAAGGTAACTCCTACTTTGGAACCCAATACCTCTTGTGATGATGAGGATGAGGATAATGAGGAAAAAGAGATTAATGTTGATGATTTATATGAAAAGGGTGAGATGGTTTATCATGCTCTTGTTAAGGAAAACATTGCTTGATCTAACTTCGTTGAAATCTTGGACTTTGCTATTAAGAGCAAAGAACATATTGATAAGTTAGAAGCACAAATTAAGGATCATGAGAACACCATTGATAAAATGAGTAGCCTTGAGCGTGAGTATTCTAATCAAATTTCACATCTAAATGAATCTCTTGAAGAGGAACAAACCACTAAGGAATCCCTTGAGGAGACTTTTGCTCTAGAGCTGCCTAGAGAGAAGGAATCTCATGACAGAGGTCTTGAGGTGGCTAGTGATCTCAAAAGTAAAAATGATGAGCTTCAAGTTGATTATGCTAAACTCCTTGAGGATTTTTAGCACCTCAAAAATGGCTCTAGGGTCATCAAGGCTGAGCTCATCAAACTCAGTGAGTCACATGAGCAACTTAAATCCTCTTACTCAAAAGAGCGTTCGAAGTTGCCCTCTCCTCTTGCAATTAATGAGTAACATCCCAAATCTTCAATCCAAGGTTATTAAGATCCAAATCACCAAAATTAGGGTTAACAAAAACTTTTCCAATTAAAATTATTAAAGCATTCATATGTGTGTGCATTTAATTAGGAGTTGATTTGAGTTGCCATGATTAAGTGATCCATTGCTTGTAAAATGATTCTTAGGTGAAATAAACATCATCTAGATCATTCCTAAACAAATCCCAAAGAAAAACAAATCAAAATGAATAAAAGAAGGAAATGGTCATTTGTGCCATTTTAATCAACATGCCTACTTTGGCTATTCCTAGGACTCAATTCTTAACAGAAATAAATATGGATGTTTGCACCCCTTGCTAATACATGAAGTAATCTACCAAGGCCCACTTTGTGATTTGCCAAAAACTTGCAAACACTAATTTTAAATGATATTTGAAAATTGAATCTAGTGTAGGTATCAAGATCACCCTATTTCAAAAACCACTCAAATGAACTCCATTTTCAAAACCCAAGCAACCACAGAGGCTTAAGCATGTGCCTAGCAACTCCACCAAAAATCATCTCAAAATTCAAAACTTGAACTCTTTCGGCCATTTCTACAAACACCTTGTGGGAAATTTTCAAACAAAAACCAAAAACACTATGTGAGCAGTGTTCTGTTGGAGATATGCCAAAGAGGCAATAATAAAGTGGTTATTATTATATCTTTATGTTTATGATAAATGTTTACATCCCATGCTATAATTGTATTAACCGAAAACATTAATACTTGTGTGTTTTGTAAACATAAAAGAGTCCCTAGTAAGCCTCTTGTTAAATTAGCTTGTTGATTAATGGATGATCATGGTTTCCTGATCATGGACATTGGATGTCGTTAATAACAAGATCATATCATTAGGATAATGATGTGATGGACACACACCCGTAGTAAGCATAGCATAAGATCAAGTCATTAAGTTCGTTTGCTATAAGCTTTAAAATACATAGTAACCTAATCCTTCGACCATGAGGTTATGTCAATCACCATCACCGGATGGGCACTTTGATAACATCAAACACCGCTTCATAACTGGGTGGTCATAAAGGTGTCATTGGGTATTTTGAAAGTATGTGTTGAAGCTCATGGACCAAGATTGGGATTTGTCCATCCATATGACGGATAGATATGCTCTGGGCCCTCTCGGTGGAATGTCATCTAATTAGCTTGCAAGCATGTGACTGGGTCACAAGGGATGACATAACATGGAACGAGTAAAGAGTACTTATCAGTAACGAGGTAGAACTAGGTATGGAGATACCGACGATCAAACCTCGGATAAGTACAGTATCGCGTGACAAAGGGAATTGGTTTCGTATGTAAATGGTTCTATCGATCACAAAAGTCACCGTTGAGTATGTGGGAGCCATTATGGATCTCTAGGTCCCGCTAATGGTTATTGATAAGAGATGTGTCTCTGTCATGTCTACATATTCACGAACTGTAGGGTGACACACTTAAGGTTCGAAGTTGTTTTAAGTAGATATGGAATGTGCGTTGGAGACCGAATGTTGTTCGGAGTCTCGGATTGGATCCAGGACATCACGAGGAGATCCGGAATGGTCCGGAGAATAAAGATTCATATATTGGGGATCATTTTCTAAGTTAGGAAATGTTCCGGAGTGTTTGTATGGGGATTCTAGAAGGTTTCGGAATGTTCTGGAAGGTTCTAGAAGAGTTCTTGGTGTTTGCTTGAAAACCAAGAAAGGGTCAAGGAAACCTTGTGGGGGCTAGACACGGATTCGTAGGGGAGGAGGACTCCTCCCCCCTTCCCAACCCGCCGGCCCAAGGAGGGAGGGGAGTCCTACTAGGACTCCCCCTCCCAAGGCGCCTCCCTCCTTTAAATAGAGGGGAGGGGGCGCCCCCTCCTAGCTCTCTCTTACAACTCCCAATCTCTGTCGCCTCTCTCCTCCACCTTTCTTCTGCACAGGCATAGGCGAAGCCCTGCAGAATTCTCTGCTCCACCACCACCACCACGCCGTCATGCTGCTGGGATTCCGTGGAGAAGATCTACTACCTCCGCTGCTCGCTAGAACGAGGAGAGGAAGGTCTGCTTCGACTCCGCACGTGTGACCGACTGCGGAAGCGCTGCCGAATCGCAGCGCCGGAAGGATCGTCCACTTGACCGATTGCGGAAGCGCTGCTGGAACGCGACGCCGGAAGGATCATCCACACGATCTTGAGATCGGCAAGTGATCGACTACATCAACCACAAGATCTAATCTCGTTAACGCTTTCGGATCTACGAGGGTTAGTTCCTATCTATCTCGTTGCTCATGTCTAATAGATTAGATCTTGGCTTTTATCTAGATTAGATCTGGGTTTTGTTCGTTCTTGCGGTAGAATTTTTTTGTTTTCCATGCTACGAACCCTTCAGTGGTATCAGAGCCGTATCTATGCGTAGATCTGTTGCACGAGTAGAACACAATGTTTTTGTGGGCGTTGATGCTTTTGTTGTCGGTGCCTTAGCGTGTACTTTGCATCTTGCGGCATGATGGGATGAAGCGGCTCGGGCTAACATTACATGTCATCGCACATGAGACTTGCTCCACGCTTGACGTGCAACTTGCTTTGCACAAGTGGCTTTGCAGGTGTCTGTCTCTCCCACCATAGTTAAGATTCAATTTACAATGAGCATCTGACAACACTTGTATCAACGTTGTGGTTCTTGTTCGTAGGTAAGATCGGTCTTATGCGAAAGCCCCAAACCACGTAAAACATGCAAAGAATATTAGAGGCGTCTAACTTGTTTTTGCAGGGGTTTTGTGATGTGATATGGCCATCATGTGATTATGATTATATTTGATGTATGCAATGATCCTTGTTGTAATATGGCAACCGGTAGGAGCCTAATGGTTGTCTTTTAATTCTGTTAAGACATGCGTGTCTATTCATCTTATAATAGCTTTATTCCAAGTAGTTGTAATAGTTACTAGTGATGATGGACAACCATGAAGCGGCGCCACTGACCTTGACGCAATGCTGGTGATGATGGAGATCATGTTCGTGCTTTGGAGATGGAGATCAAAGGCGCAAGAAGAAAGGGCCATATCATATCACACTTATTATGAATTGCCTGTGATGTTAATCCTTTATGCATCTTGTATTGCTTAGATCGCGACGGTAGCATTATAAGATGATCCCTCTCACTAAATATCAAGTCGTAAAGTGTTCATCCTTAGTTGGCACCGTTGCTAAGACTCGTCGTTTCGAAGCATCTCGTGATGATCGGGTGTGATAGACTCTACGTGTACATACAACGGGTGCAAGCCAGATTTGCACATGCGGAAACTAAGGTTAACCTTGACGAGCCTAGCATGTACAGACATGGTCTCGGAACACGGAATACCGAAAGGTAAAGCATGAGTCATATGGATGATATGATGAACATGTTGATTGTTTGCCTTTAAAGCTACATCATCTCACGTGATGATCGGACTTGGTGTAGTGGATTTGGTTCATGTAATCACTAAAACAACTCGAGTGATGTTGTTTTGAGTGGGAGTTCATTTGTAATTTGGATTAGTCGAACTCAATTTATCATAAACACAATCAAAGTGAATTTGCATAGTTTGTTGTAGTCATTGGCATCCGTTCACCACCTTACGCTTAGTTATAGTTGAGATAGTGGAACTATAGAAATTCTGGATATTTGCTTTACGAACTGGTATCGTATTGTTTTTGAGTGTCAATCTAAAGTTTAAAAGTCATGTTGCAACTTTTCAGCAAACTCCGTTTACTCTGTGAAGTTTAATAAATAGTATTAAATCAAGAGTAACAATTCCAGTGTTAGTATCTAATGTATCATGTTTGCCTCCATGATTCTTAATACTCAAAAGATTATTTTTAATATCAAGTTTATCTAAAGAGCTGAAAGCAATGTTTCAGAAACCATCATATGTGAAAGGTATTGCGATATCTAAAACAATGTGTTGGTTACAACATGATAGAGTATACGTCCTCATATTTGATGAAAATTTGTGAAGGTTGGAGACGCTAGTCGTCCTAATCCTCCAAAAGGTTTTGAAAAGAAACATTATACTCGCAATTCACCTTTATAAGCTATAGCAGCTTGATCATGAAAGTTGTCATGATAAGGATGAATAGAAGATGTAAGTAAAATGTTTACTACACTAAAAGATTACTAAAGAATGGAATTTTGAAAGAACGCCAAACATTTGATGAAGGTGATCCACTTCAAAGTGCAAGTCCAAAGGTATTGGTATTTGACTATACACACTTTGTACTATGTGTCATATGAATGACACCACTGTTGATGTTGATAGATTCTTTTAAAAGAAAAGGAATTGCTGAAAGAAAATCTATAAAATATTTGGTAGAAAATAAAAGGTTGGAAATGTCCAACTTAGGCATATAGAAGATATACATGTTATGGTTGTATTCCTTGCTTGTTAAACAATGTGGTTCTGAGGTATTGGATACCGAATTGGTTGGTATGAAGTGTCATACAGGACAACACAATTCATGAACTGCAATGGCCTAAGTAACTAGCAAGAGAATATGTGATGATTTTCATCGAAAACAAACAATGGGTTGTTGTGTTGCTCGTTAACATCAAAGCTTGCCTTCAAAATTTGGTTCAATAATTGTTATTTTGATCAGGTATTATGACGACAAAAGGTTGTTCAAATAGTTACCGTATTCCATAATAGATGGATAATATACAAGTCTGGTAGGAGAAATAACGACCATAAAACTAATGCTAAAATGTCGTAAGACAAATGATTGAAAGATCACTTGCAAAGTGACATCGCCGTTTAAATTATATTGAAAGGGATACATGAAGAAACTCCATGTTGATAGATTTTTGGAGTCTTTGATTTGGATCAAATGACGCTTGTGATACTTTCCTGGAGATAATTAAAACTCCGTTCGTAGGCCAAAAGAGGAACAGACGACTAAATGATTGGAATTTGTACATATTGATGTATATAGTCCATTATCTGTAGTCGTGGGCGATGGATTTCAACTTCATATGCTTTCTCCGAAAAAAATTTGAGTGAATATATCTGTATATTTACTTAATAAGGAGAAAGTATGAAACATTTGAAAGTTGTTCAAAGACTTTCAAGATGAAGTTGAAAATCATTGTAACAAGAAAATAAATAGTTTATGATTCGATTATAAAGGAAGATATTTGAGTTACATGTTTAGCAAAAACACCTAATGACTTGAGGAATTGTTCTATGATTTGTGTTTCCCGATAAACCATAGGAGTATGGCATATTCGAGCGATGAAATCGAACCATGTTTGAGATGGTAAGATCAAGGGTGTCATTTATAAACTACCATTATGTTTTTAAAGATTAAAGCTTTAGTGACTACCGCTTTTACACTGAAAAGAGCTCCATCGTGATCCGTTGAAATGACACCATATAAGTCATGGTTTGGGATAAAACCCAGGTTGTCCTTTCTTAAATTTTTGGTATGCTAGGCATAAGTAAAATGTTTACAACCAAAGTCGGATAAGCACGTCTTTGTAGGTTATTCCAAAGAATTTGTTGGGAATTTCTCCATAACACCGAGGACAAAAGAGTCTGTTACTTGGAACGTCAAGTTTCTTGAGAAGGAATTTTTCGTGAAAAGTTAAGTGGGAGGACAATAGAACTTTGATAAGGTTGTTGAACCTTAGCTATATGTGCTAAGTAGCGCAGCGCCGGAAAGTGTCCCGGTGACGGCCACAATGCTCATGGCTCTCGTGATTACAAAAGGTGTGATCTCGGAGATTAGAGTTCCTATAGAACCGTGTGGGTCGGTAAGAATCAAATAGTAAGATTTGATAAGCAAGTCGTTATTGTTTTGACAATGATGAACCGACTACATGCAAAGAAGCGATGATGGGCCCTGACTCCATAAAATGACTAGAAGTCATGGAATCCGTGATAGTATCCATACACGAGAAATCAAGTTTCTGAACTTAGAAGACCCTCCGGAAAGGCGTGAAGCCTATCGGTCGTGTTTGGATCTATAAAGAAATAGACATGGATGTTTATGAAATAGTCGACATGTCGGAAAGAGTTTACGACAATGTTCAAGGAATTGACTATGATAAGATTTGATCTTTCATAGCGATATTTAGTCTGGACGGATTAATGTAGCAACCACTACATATATTTTGGTATATGGTAGTTGAACAAACAAAACAAGTTCTTCTAATAGAACGGTAACCTAGGACATGTACATGACATGATCCAAAGGGTTTTGTTTATTCAAAGGATGCTAAAATAGTATGCAAAACTTCAATGGTTGAAGTGAGCATCGCGGAGTTGGAATCTTCACCATGATGAAACTGTTAAAAGAGTTTAAATTCATCGGAGATGATGAAGATGCTTGCATTTGCAAGAAATTAAGTGGGAGCACTGAGACATATTTCTAATAAATTATGTAGAAGACATATTGTTGATTGGAAATAATGTATCTTGTATTGACACAGGTTAAGAATTTCATTTCGATGAAAGACTTAGGCATAACTCAAGAATTAGGCATCAATGTCTATATGGATAGATTGAGGCGCTAATATGGTTTTGCCAAATGTACATAGATAAGATGTTGAATGAGTTCAATATGGAAACAACAATAAAGGTTCTTGACGCACGGAAAGGACTGAATCAAGATTCAAGTGTTTTGACACTTGGTGAAATCGCAAGAATATTTTGATCAATCATTCTTTAAGATGTACACATCCAGATATATCCTATGCTCTAAATGTTATGAGCATATACCAGAATGATTCATAAGATGATCATTGGACAATAGTAAAGATATTCTTATGAGCTTTGGAAGAACTAAGAATATACCATGTATAAGTGACAAATAGTTAAAGGTAGTTCATTGTAAAGTGTTACATTGATACTAGTTTTGTCACAAGATACAAATTAAATTTATCTCAATTTAGACTATGGGTGGCACAATATAATGGAAAGGATGTTCCATGACGGATTTGGATGAGTTCCAAAGTTGAGACATTGTGACGAATACTACAACAAAAGGCTAAGTATATAACTGCTGTAGTAGCAGCAAAGGAGGGCATTTGTGTTAAGTAGTTTATCAAACTAGGTGTGGTTCAAAGTGGGCTAAAACTATGAAGATATATTGTGTGACAATAATATCAACATATTTTGAGCCGAAGGAACTAAAGGTCTCACCAAGGGACCAAATTTATACAATGCCATCTCATTGGAGAATGAGTAATGCGTAGAGACGCAAGAACATGCAAATACACACGGACCTGGAAGTGTCAGATCCAAAGATTATGTTTACCACTGGCAATAGTGTCTATACAACACCAGAAAGCCATAGGTGTTGAATGCACAAGTTTTTTAAACTAGATTATTGACTCTAGTGCAAGTGGGAGACTGTTGGAGATATGCCCAAGAGGCAATAATAAAGTGGTTATTATTATATCTTTATGTTTATGATAAATGTTTACATCCCATGCTATAATTGTATTAACCGGAAACATTAATACTTGTGTGTTTTGTAAACATAAAAGAGTCCCTAGTAAGCCTCTTGTTAAACTAGCTTGTTGATTAATGGATGATCATGGTTTCCTGATCATGGACATTGGATGTCGTTAATAACAAGATCATATCATTAGGAGAATGATGTGATGGACACACACCCGTAGTAAGCATAACATAAGATCAAGTCATTAAGTTCGTTTGCTATAAGCTTTAAAATACATAGTAACCTAATCCTTCGACCATGAGGTTATGTCAATCACCATCACCGGATGGGTACTTTGATAACATCAAACACCGCTTCGTAACTGGGTGGTCATAAAGGTGTCATTGGGTATTCTGAAAGTATGTGTTGAAGCGCATGGACCAAGATTGGGATTTGTCCATCCATATGACGGATAGATATGCTCTGGGCCCTCTCGGTGGAATGTCATCTAATTAGCTTGCAAGCATGTGACTGGGTCACAAGGGATGACATAACATGGAACGAGTAAAGAGTACTTATCAGTAACGAGGTAGAACTAGGTATGGAGATACCGACGATCAAACCTCGGATAAGTACAGTATCGCGTGACAAAGGGAATTGGTTTCGTATGTAAATGGTTCTATCGATCACAAAAGTCATCGTTGAGTATGTGGGAGCCATTATGGATCTCTAGGTCCCGCTAATGGTTATTGATAAGAGATGCGTCTCTGTCATGTCTACATATTCACGAACTGTAGGGTGACACACTTAAGGTTCGAAGTTGTTTTAAGTAGATATGGAATGTGCGTTGGAGACCGAATGTTGTTCGGAGTCTCGGATTGGATCCAGGACATCACGAGGAGATCCGGAATGGTCCGGAGAATAAAGATTCATATATTGGGGATCATTTTCTAAGTTAGGAAATGTTCCGGAGTGTTTGTATGGGGATTCTAGAAGGTTTCGGAATGTTCTGGAAGGTTCTAGAAGAGTTCTTGGTGTTTGCTTGAAAACCAAGAAAGGGTCAAGGAAACCTTGTGGGGGCTAGACATGGATTCGTGGGGGAGGAGGACTCCTCCCCCCTTCCCAACCCGCCGGCCCAAGGAGGGAGGGGAGTCATACTAGGACTCCCCCTCCTAGGGCGCCTCCCTCCTTTAAATAGAGGGGAGGGGGCGCCCCCTCCTAGCTCTCTCTTACAACTCCCAATCTCTGCGGCCTCTCTCCTCCACCTTTCTTCTGCACAGGCATAGGCGAAGCCCTGCAGAATTCTCTACTCCACCACCACCACCACGCCGTCATGCTGCTGGGATTCCGTGGAGAAGATCTACTACCTCCGCTGCTCGCTTGAACGAGGAGAGGAAGGTCTGCTTCGACTCCGCACGTGTGACCGACTGCGGAAGCGCTGCCGAATCGCAGCGCAGGAAGGATCGTCCACTTGACCGATTGCGGAAGCGCTGCTGGAACGCGACGCCGGAAGGATCGTCCACACGATCTTGAGATCGGCAAGTGATCGACTACATCAACCACGAGATCTAATCTCGTTAATGCTTTCGGATCTACGAGGGTTAGTTCCTATCTATCTCGTTGCTCATGTCTAATAGATTAGATCTTGGCTTTTATCTAGATTAGATCTGGGTTTTGTTCGTTCTTGCGGTAGAATTTTTTTGTTTTCCATGCTACGAACCCTTCAGTGGTATCAGAGCCGTATCTATGCGTAGATCTGTTGCACGAGTAGCTAGAGCCCTGGTATGCCCTCACCATACCCCCACCGAGCCGCTAGGGTTAGCCCTCACCGGTGACATGTCCGTCGTCGATGACGAGCCCTAGCCGTCGATCTAGGTTCTAATCTAACGGCCCACATCGCCCCGTACCGCTTCGCGTGTAAAGAGCCAATGACATGGGGACCCCCTGTCAGCTGTTCTCTATGCCGCGGAACACCACTAGGCTGGCCCGTTTTCCTTCCCGCGCTAGCCCAGCAATTCAAATTTAGATTTTTCTAATTTAGTTTGAACCTAGTTCTGTCCCTTAGTTTAAAAATCAATTCAGAGAGATTTACAAATCTAAATGGAGTGATTCCAATTGTGTTGGAAAGCTTCTGAAAAGATCTATCCAAGCCTGTTGGATTTAATTCAATTAGAGTTAGAGATCTCTCCTAGTAAAAATAACAAAACAGAAGCATTTGCACCTTGCAACATTTTTACAAAATCAACCAAAATAGCTTTTGAGTTGATTCCAACTCTCAAAAATCACATTTAACCATACGTATCTGAATATGAAATAATATTAAGGTTTACATGCAGTTACTTTGGACTAGTACCAAAATAATGCTATATAGGCATTTCTAGTCACTTTAACTCATTAAATATTAAACTTAAACCAAAGTAAATATGATCCAACCCTTAAATCACATTCCCATATGTTAGAATATGTGGTGATGACATGTGTCTACGTGATCCCATATATCTTAGTTAATTTCAATGAGTAGAAATTACTTTTCTTAAATAAAAAGGATGAAACTAGTTAATAAAACCTTGTGATGCTTGTGATGTTAATAGATCATCAAATGTGTGCCTTAGAGTGCTAACTAGACTAGTTAAGTATTGTTTGGTGATTGTGTACTCCGTATGTAATTATAGATGATAGTACCGACCAAGCTTTCGAGGAGGAGGAGTTCTACCAAGAGGAGGAGGAAAACTTCAACCACTGCACTACCCAAGGCAAGCTAACACTTGCAAGTATAATGCTTAGCCATCTAGAATTAAGCTAGATAATCTGAGCAAGATGCACTAGGCATGCTTTGGTTATACCACCTTGACTATTACTTACCCCAAGTATTATTTTCAAGATTTACTTCCTTTACTTTACCCAAGTTCTTCACTTGTTTTGAAGGTAGCATAAAGAGTATGAAACTTGACCTATCTAGATAACTTTAGATGTCATTCTAGGGCATGAGATTGATCCCATATTTTCACCTTAGTGAACACTCTTAACTTAGTAGTTAGAGTAGATAAAAACTTGAGTCACTTTAGATGGGAATACTTGGTGAAAATGAATTGTGTAAACCTTGGAATGAGGAGTCATTCTATTGAGATGTTTTGACATGTGTTGAGGAACACAAATGGTTTATGATGATAAAAATGTTGAGGCATGAGCCTTAACCCTTTTACAAAACTGATGGTCGGATTCGGATGCGATACCATTCCAATTTTACCGTACAACCACAATACCTGAATTGGGTAAGGCTTAGCCGGAAGTTTATATGTATTAGTATTAGTTACCTCGCGGTATAGGTTTGAGCTGAGGATACCTCTCAATGTTGTCCACCTATGAAGTGCCCAAGATGACAGATGGTCATGGTTGGGAGGCCATGCTTATAGGAGAGGTGCTTATACTAGGGTGTGTAAAGGAAAGGTTATGTTTGATTATCTGCATACTAAGTATGATGATTCGAGGTTATCCCTGACAGATGTATTGAACCTTGTGGTGAAAGTGTACCACCTCTACAGAGTGTCAAACTATTCGAATAGCCACGTTCGTGGTTATGGACAGTTGGAGTGGCCATACTGTTTCGTTGTCAGATGTTTTCAAAATGACTTATGAAATGAATGATGAACTTGACTTGACCACAACAGGGTTGTGACAATGACACTAGCTTCCCAACTTAAGTGATTCTATAACTTTATTTTTTCTTTGCTTCTGAACTCAGCTTAGGTTTCAAACTTAACTTTATAAGTAAACTTAGAGTTAGCATTTTTTTACACTAGAACTATCTTACGTGTTAGTGGTAGTTTACGAGTACTTAAAGAGTACTCATGGCTTTTGTCCCTGGCTATTTCTATGGCCAGACTATGAAGGAGACTACCAAGAGGATGGCTAGCAGGATGGCTATGATAACTAGGAATATATGCCTTTGTCAGCATTGCCTGTGCCCTGAAGATGGACCCCACCGCTATGCTTATTAATCATTCTGCTGCTTGTTGTATTAAAGACGGGATCATGAGATCCTTATTTGTGTAAGACCTTATGTATGGTTTGTAATGGATGATGTACTGTGATATCCAATCTGTTATGTCTCGCAAAAATGGTAATCCTGGGATTGCGAGGTATGGCATAACAGGCATCTGGGATTAAAAATCCGGGTGTTGACAAGTTGGTATCAGAGCCATCCTGACCATAGGAGACGCTAGTTAGAATAGACGTCTAAATCAAAAACTTAGTTTCAAAAACCAAAGGGAGTATTTATGAAAAACTATTTCCTCTCTTACCCTTGGGAATTCATTCTTTCTCAAAAATTCATGTTCCTGAAAATTCTTACATTACTACATAAAATTTGACACACTTGATCACTTCACTAACTTCCTCATCCTTAATTCTTGTAGATGAAGTCTCAGTTCAACAAGTTCTACCAGTTGGGAAACGGAGGTCAGTTGATCTTCGAGAGGGATCTGGATTCATTGTCAGAGTTATTGGGATGCTCGCATCCGGAGTTTCTTGGAGCTCAACTTCCAGGACCCCCAGGAGGAGATTTGAAGTGGCTCATCACCGCTGATCTTCGAGGAAGCATCAAAGCACCCATGTCCGGGAGAATTCAGTTCTCCGTGAGAGAGAACAACTAGCTAGATGGATTAGCCAGGGCAATGCATGAAGCTCTCGCACGTCTATGTGCCCTCAGCGTCAACCAGATCCAAGGAACCCGTTTTGCTCACTATGGAGATGCCAAGTCATGGGAATGCCGATGGAGATGCCAAGTCATCCAGAACTGAAGCGCCAAGTGGAGAACCTCGACTTCATGTTGTACGATCGTCAGAAGGAGTTGGACAATGCTAGGGAGTTCGCCAACCACAACCGTGCCATCGCCGACTAGAAGGCCCAGACTTTCGCACTAGTTGTCAAGGACCGTCAGTCTCTTCGCCTCCAGCGCGAGACGAAGGATTGCATCATCACCCGTCTTCGTAAGAAGGTGGCCGACCTCGAGAAGACCGTCAAGGAGCAAGAAGCTCAGCTTGCCGTGAAGGAAGAAGAAGATGAGGGTGAAGACATCCAGGGAGATATGGATTCTTACCTCAGCAATGATGATGACTTTCTGGAGGAGGATGCTGTGGACTTCTACACTAACGATGATGACTTTGACTTCATCTATGATGAGTAGATGCACTAGGTCACTATCGTAGTAGGAGATGTATCGGTCCCACTGTATCGTAGCTTGCAGAATGGTTCTTAGAACCATCTGCTTTTCTTTGTTGTGATGTGTGTGTGTTTGTATCATGTGCCTGTTTGCATGAATGAAATGAAGTTAGTTGCAAAAACCTGAGTCAAACTCAAAGTTTTAGCTTTGAAACCAAAACCATGAACTATAGAACTTTCCCTCTTACCCCCTTTATCTACCTCAATCTTCAGATGACTCGTGGAAACCAAGGAGGGAGCAGCTCGTCGCAAGACCCAATGCTGCAGATCTTGCAGAATCTCATCGCAGACAGAGAAGCAAGCAGAGCAGAGCGCCAAGCTAATCTAGCAACACTGCAACACATCGCCCAGATGGCTCTCAACAACCAAGGGCATGGAAATCAGGATCATTAGGGATCCAAGCTAAAGAACTTCCAGAATACCAATCCCCCAATCTTTAGCACCTCAGAGAACTCCTTAGATGCCGATGAATGGTTGCAGATGATGGAAAACAACTTGGAGGTAGCTAGAGTTGATGACAACGCGAAAGTTCTCTTTGTCACCCACTATCTGGCAGGAGACGCAAGAGCCTGGTGGAACAGTATCCGCCTGATGAACCATGGTCAAGTTATGACATGGGAAGCCTTCAAGGTCAAGTTCAGCCGCACCCACATGCCACAGGGACTAGTCACCCGAATGAGGGATGAGTTTAGAGAATTGAAGCAAGGCAGAATGACTGTGGTGGAGTACCGTGACAGATTCCTGTCCTTAGCAAGGTACGCCCCTGATGAGATCAACACGGAGGCCAAGAAGGAGAGATTCCTGAACAGGCTGCATGATGAGATGTAGACTGTCCTCATCAACATCCGTTTCGAGGATCTCGAAGAGCTAGTCGACTCTGCAATTCAGGTGGAAGGGAAGATTAATCAGGCAAACGACAACCGCAAACGTCGTATGATGCAGCAATTTGGATCCAGCAGCCACCAGAAGTACCGTCCCAACCCCTCACCAGGATATGCACCCAGAAACAACCAACCCCCAATGTCTCGCCCAAGCTACCCCAACCGTAGCGGAGGCAATGTGAAGTCTGGAGGAAACAACAACAACTCGGGAAACACCAACAATTTCAACCGTGCCCCTCCCAAGAGCAACAACAACAACAATACTGCACCCAGAACTGGCAGCAATGTTGTGCCTGTCGCAGCGAAAGACAAGTCCTAGATCAACTGTTTCGAGTGTGGAGTGAAGAGCCACTATTCCAATGAGTGTCCCAAGACTGTCGCCACTGCCAATGTGAATGCCCCAGCTCAACATCAGCGTTGTGTTCAACCAGGGAGAAGATTTTACCCAGGGAATCCTCACAACCGCAACGGTCGTCTCTTCCACATGAACGCAGAGGAGGCCCAAAAAGCGCCAAATGTAGTGTTGTGTATGTTTTCTTTCAACTTAGTTTTAGCAAGAGTGTTGTTTGATTCTGGAGCATCGCATTCATTTATCACCAAAGAATTTGCATGCACTAGTAAGATCCACCCAACCAACTTGAAGCATGTCATGATAGTTCAAATCCCCGGTTCAACTACAAAAGCTAGAAAAATATGCAAAGCGGTGCCTATCAGAATACATGGGATAGATTTTTATGCCAACCTAATCGTACTCGGAACCAAAGGTTTGGAAGTAGTACTAGGTATGGACTAGATGTCAAGGCATAAAGGACTGATAGATTGTGCTAAGAAATCCATCACCATGACCAGTAGCTCTGGAGTCACAGTAGAGCATATATCTGAAACCCTACCCTGTCAATTCAAGTGCAACAAGAGTTTAGCCCTGCCCACCATAGATCAAGTAAGAGTAGTCTGTGAATATCCTGACGTATTCCCAGATGAATTGCCAAGTATGCCCCCGCATAGGGATATTGAGTTCATTATCGAACTAATCCACATAACCGGACCCATAGCCTAGAGACCCAATAGCATGAACCCCTCAGAGTTAGTGGAACTGAAGAAGCAGTTGGATGCAATGTTAGCAACACGCTTGATTCAACCAAGCGCTTCGCCATGGAGATCACCAGTGTTATTCATCGACAAGAAAGATGGAGGCAACCGTCTGTGCACAGATTACAGGAAGCTGAATGATGTCACCATCAAAAACAAGTACCCTTTGCCGAAGATATAGGATCTATTTGATCAGTTGACCGGTGCCCATGTATTATCAAAGATTGATCTTAGGACTGGTTATCACCAACTTAAGATTCGTGCAACGGATATTCCGAAGACTACCTTTACTACTCGCTATGGTTTATACGAGTACACGGTTATGTCTTTTGGATTAACCAATGCCCCTGCTTATTTCATGAATCTCATGAATAAGATCTTTATGAATTTCCTGGATAAGTTCGCCGTTGTGTTTATCGATGATATCCTTATCTACTCCAAGTCAGAATAAGAGCATGAGCAACATCTGAGAATCATCCTAGAAACCTTGAGAGAGCATCGGTTATATGCCAAGTTCAGCAAGTGTGAGTTTTGGCTGAAGGAAGTAGGATTCCTAGGACATATTGTGTCTGCCAGAGGAGTCTCTGTTGATCCCGCTAAGATCAAATATGTCGAAGAATGGGAAGCCCCAACCACTCAAACCCAAGTCCGTGCATTTCTCGGATTAGCGGGATATTACCGCAAGTTCGTAGAAGGATTCTCGAGCATCGCCAGACCCATGACCCAATTATTGAAGAAGGACAAGAAGTTTGAATGGACTGACAAATGTGAAGCCAATTTCCAAGAACTGAAGAAGAGATTGATTTCAGCCCCAATATTGATCATGCCAGATATCAAGAAGCCGTTTGATGTATATTGTGATGCATCCAAGATTGGTCTCGGATGTGTATTGATGCAAGTTTTGGCATTGAAGACATGGCGTCACTATCTGATGGGTAATCGCTGTGAGATTTACTCAGATCACAAGAGCTTGAAGTATATTTTCACTCAGAAGGAGCTGAATATGAGGCAAAGGAGATGGATAGAGTTAATCAAGGATTATGACCTTGACATTCACTATCACCCAGGCAAGGCCAATGTGGTAGCGGATGCTCTTAGCAGATTACCGTGTAGACTAAACACCATGATCAAGGAGAAGCAACCAAGTTTATATGAGGAGTTGGAGCAGTTTAGGACTGAGCTTGTTAGCAAAGGATTTTTAGCTAGCATTGAACTTCAACCCACATTAATCTGCCAAATCAAGACAGCCCAGAAGGGAAATGAAAGTATCGATGGAATCAAACATCGTATTGGCACATGAAAGGTGCCTGGATTCACTGAATACGAAGGAGTTATGTGGTACAAAGGCCGTATCTGTGTGCCGGCTGATTCGGAGCTAAAGCAAGTTATCATGCAGGAAGCTCATGATACTCTTTATTCTATCCACCCTGGAGGAACGAAGATGTATCAAGATTTGAAAGAGCAATTCTGGTGGCACAAGATGAAGAGAGAAATTGGAAGCTACATCGCCAAGTGTGACATCTGTCAAAGAGTCAAAGCAGAGCATCAGAGACCCGTAGGACTATTGCAACCTTTGCAGATTCCGAAATGGAAATGGGATTCCGTAGGAATGGACTTTATCACCGGATTGCCTACTTCTAGTAGGGGAAATTACTCGATCTGGGTCATCATAGATAGACTGTCCAAGGTAGCTCACTTTATCCCGGTCAAGACAACCTACCAGAGTTTGAAGCTAGCAGAGCTGTATATTGCTAGGATTGTTAGTATGCATGGAACCCCCAAGACCATAGTACCAGATCAAGGAACCCAATTTACCTCGAGATTTTGGCAGAAAGTCCCAAGTTGAACTTCAGCACCGCTTATCACCCGCAAACTGATGGACAGACTGAGAGAGTCAACCAAATCCTAGAGGATATGTTAAGAGCTTGTGTTTTGGAGTACGGATCAAAATGGGAAGACTGCCTGCCTTTCGCAGAATTCTCATATAATAGCAATTATCAAGCTAGCTTACAAATGGCACCATTTGAGTTCCTATACGGAAGGAAGTGCCGTACCCCGTTGAATTGGTCACAAGTAGGAGAGAGTCAGATCTTTGGACCCGACATTCTCCGAGAAGCCGAAGAGAAAGTTCACAAAGTCCGTGAGCACCTCAAGACCTTCCAGTCCAGACAGAAGAGTTATGCTGACAAGAGAAGGAGAGACATGACTTTCAATGTCGGAGATTTTGTATATCTCAAGGTTTCGCCATTGAAGGGAACCCAACGCTTTAGTCTGAAAGGAAAGTTAGCCCCCAGATATATCGGACCTTTCAAGATTCTGAACCATCGAGGAGAAGTATCGCATCAACTGGCACTACCAGAAGAGATGTCAGCCATCCACAATGTGTTCCATATCTCGTTACTTCGCAAATGCCTAGAAGTGCCAGAGAAGACTGAAGTTTTCAAGAACATCGATCACAGAGCTGTGGAAATCAACAAGGACCTGACATATCGTGAAGTGCCCATCCATATCTTGGAAGAAGCTTACAGAACCACCAGGACCAGGAGTATCAAGTTTCTCAAGATTCAGTGGAGCAATCATACCGAAGAAGAAGCCACTTGGGAGCGAGAAGATTACATTAGGATAGAGTTCCCAGATCTCTTTAGTTCCTAGTTTTCCTTTGTAAATCTCGGGATGAGATTTTGTTTAAGGGGGGAAGGTTTGTAACATCCCAAAACTTCAATCCAAGGTTATTAAGATCCAAATCACCAAAATTAGGGTTAACAAAAACTTTTCCAATTAAAATTATTGAAGCATTCATATGTGTGTGCATTTAATTAGGAGTTGATTTGAATTGCCATGATTAAGTGATCCATTGCTTGTAAAATGATCCTTAGGTGAAATAAACATCATCTAGATTATTCCCAAAAAAATTCCAAAGAAAAACAAATCAAAATGAATAAAAGAAGGAAATGGTCATTTGTGCCATTTTAATCAACATGCCTACTTTGGCTATTCCTAGGACTCAATTCTTAACATAAATAAATATGGATCTTTGCACCCCTTTCTAGTACATGTAGTAATGTACCAAGGCCCACTTTGTGATCTACCAAAAACTTGCAAACACTAATTTTAAATGATATTTGAAAATTGAATCTAGTGTAGGTATCAAGATCACCCTATTTCAAAAACCACTCAAATGAACTCCATTTTCAAAACCCAAGCAACCACAAAGGCTTAAGCATGTGCCTAGCAACTCCACCAAAAATCATCTCAAAATTCAAAACTTGAACTCTTTCGGCCATTTCTACAAACACCTTGAGGGCAATTTTCAAACAAAAACCAAAAACACTATTTGAGCAGTGTTCTGGCCAAACTTCTTCCCCACATTGCCACAACACTCTCTCCATTGGTTCCCCTACCCCTCTCTAGACCGGCCAAGCATTGTGCCACGACCAAACGGTCATGGACATCAATGCCGAGCCCAAAACGAGCACCCCATCGGCGACAGGGCGCCACAGCCGCCGCCAGCCTCGCCCACCATGTCCAGCACGTCGCATGTGGTCCACCTCCACCGCACAACTAGTCCCAGCCCGAGGACAGCGACCGGAGCAGCCAGGAACCGCTGTGCCTGGAGCCTGTCGGCCATGCCGACGCCGTCCGCAGAGCATGCACGGTCCCTGCTCAGCCAGACCCCGCCTCGCTCCAGCCGCCCGTCTACACGATCGCCACCGGCCTAGGAAGCTAACGGACATCCCCTTTCCCCGACCATGCCCCATAGTCGCCGGCCGCCGCAAAACTCGTCGTCGGCAGAGACATAGTGCGCGCAGCCCCACTCACCTCCCCCGACCACAAACCACTGCACACTCACCTCCGTGACACTCTCCAGGGAACCGCCCACCATCCTAGCACACTGCCCACACCTCTAGCTCGATGTGCCGTCGTCACCGAAGAGCACCGCCCATGCTCCGCTTCGCCGAGCCTATTAATAGAGGCCTCCCCAGCACCGTTTCCTCACACCACTCCACTCCCCTTTTCTCACTGATCCTTCCCCACCTCTAGCCGGAGCAAGCCGCCGTACGCAGCGCCGGAATTTCGCCGGAGTCCGCCGTGGAAGGAGGAGAAGGGCGTCGTTGATCAAGGCCACCTCTCGGGACGCCGCCAGTCCTAGGAGGATCGTCGTCGTCTACCAGTTCGTTTGCCCGCCTCGTCGCAGTAGCTAGAGCCCTAGTATGCCCTCATCGTACCCCCACTGAGCCGCTAGGGTTAGCCCTCGCCGGCGACATGTCCGTCGTTGACGACGAGCCCTAGCCGTCGATCTAGGTTCTAATCTAACGGCCCACATCGCCCCGTACCGCTTCGCGCGTAAAGAGACAATGACATGTGGACCCTCCCTATCAGCTGTTCTCTGTGCCGTGGAACGCCACTGGGCCGGCCCGTTTTCCTTCCCGCGCTAGCCCATCAATTCAAATTTAGATTTTTCTAATTTAGTTTGACCCTAGTTCTGTCCCTTAGTTTAAAAATCAATTCAGAGATATTTACAAATCCAAATGGAGTGATTCCAATTGTGTTGGAAAGCTTCTGAAAAGATCTATCAAAGCCCGTTGGATTTAATTCAATTAGAGTTAGAGAACTCTCCTAGTAAAAATAACAAAACAGAAGCATTTGCACCTTGCAACATTTTTATAAAATCAACCAAAATAGATTTTGAGTTGATTCCAACTCTCAAAAATCACATTTAACCATACGTATATGAATATGAAATAATATTAAGGTTTACATGCAGTGACTTTGGACTAGTACCAAAATAATGCTATATAGGCATTTCTAGTCACTTTAACTCATTAAATATTAAACTCAAACCAAAGTAAATATGACCCAACCCTTAAATCACATTCCCATATGTTAGAATATGTGGCGATGACATGTTTCTACATGATCCCATATTTTAAATGGTGAATATTAAATCTTAGTTAATTTCAATGAGTAGAAATTACTTTTCTTAAATAAAAAGGATGAAACTAGTTAATAAAACCTTGTGATGCTTGTGATGTTAATAGATCATCAAATGTGTGCCTTAGAGTGCTAACTAGACTAGTTAAGTATTGTTTGGTGATTGTGTACTCCGTATGTATTTATAGACGATAGTACCGACCAAGCTTTCGAGGAGGAGGAGTTCTACCAAGAGGAGGAGGAGGAAAACTTCAACCACTGCACTACCCAAGGCAAGCTAACACTTGCAAGTATAATGCTTAACTAGCTAGAATTAAGCTAGATAATCTGAGCAAGATGCACTAGGCATGCTTTGGTTATACCACCTTGACTATTACTTATCCCAAGTATTATTTTCTAGCTTTACTTCCTTTACTTTACCCAAGTTCTTCACTTGTTTTGAAGGTAGCCTAAAGAGTATAAAACTTGACCTATCTAGATAACTTTAGATGTCATTCTAGGGCATGAGATTGATCCCATCTTTCCACCTTAGTGAACACTCTTAACTTAGTAGTTAGAGTAGATAAAAACTTGAGTCACTTTAGATGGGAATACTTGGTGAAAATGAATTGTGAAAACCTTGGAATGAGGAGTCATTCTATTGAGATGTTTTGACATGTGTTGAGGAACACAAATGGTTTATGATGATAAAAATTTTGAGGCATGAGCCTTAACCCTTTTACAAAACTGATGGTCGGATTCGGATGCGATACCATTCCAATTTTACCGTACAACCACAATACCTGAATTGGGTAAGGCTTAGCCGGAAGTTTATATGCATTAGTATTAGTTCCCTCGCGGGAGAGGTTTGAGCTGAGGATACCTCTCAATGTTGTCCACCTATGCAGTTCCCAAGATGACAGATGGTCATGGTTGGGAGGCCATGCTCATAGGAGAGGTGCTTATACTAGGGTATGTAAAGGAAAGGTTATGTTTGATTATCTGCATACTAAGTATGATGATTCAGGGTTATCCCTGACAGATGTATCGAATCTTGTGGTGAAAGTGTACCACCTCTGCAGAGTGTCAAACTATTCGGATAGCCGCGTCCGTGGTTATGGATAGTTGGAGTGGCCATACTGTTTTGTTGTCAGATGTTTTCAAAATGACTTATGAAATGAATGATGAACTTGACTTGACCACAACAGGGTTGTGACAATGACACTAGCTTCCCAACTTAAGTGATTCTAGAACTTCATTTTTTCTTTGCTTCTGAACTCAGCTTAGGTTTCAAACTTAACTTTACAAGTAAACTTAGTGTTAGCATTTTTTACACTAGAACTATCTTACGTGTTAGTGGTAGTTTGCGAGTACTTAAAGAGTACTCATGGCTTTTGTCCCTGGCTATTTCTATGGCCAGACTATGAAGGAGACTACCAAGAGGATGGCCAATAGGACGGCTATGATAACTAGGAATAGCTGCCTTCGTCAGTATTGCTTGTGCCCCTGAAGATGGACCCCACCGCTATGCTTATTAATCATTCCGCTGCTTGTTGTATTAAAGACGGGATCATGAGATCCTTATTTGTAAGACCTTATGTATGGTTTGTAATGGATGATGTACTGTGATATCCAATCTGTTATGTCTCACAAAAATGGTAATCCTGGGATTGCGAGGTATGGCATAATAGGCATCTGGGATTAAAAATCTGGGTGTTGACAAGGAACAAACCACTAAGGAATCCCTTGAGGAGACTTTTGGTATAGAGCTGCCTAGAGAGAAGGAATCTCATGATAGAGGTCTTGAGGTGGCTAGTGATCTCAAAAGTAAAAATGATGAGCTTCAAGTTGCTGATGCTAAACTCCTTGAGGATTTTGAGCACCTCAAAAATGGCTCTAGGGTCATCAAGGGTGAGCTCATCAAACTCACTGAGTCACATGAGAAACTTAAATCCTCTTACTCAAAAGAGCGTTTGAAGTTGCCCTATCCTCTTGCAATTAATGATGATGCTTGTGCTACTAACTCTACTTCTTGTCAAGCATCTATTTTTAAGGAGAATGTTGAGCTAAAGACTCAACTTGCTTCGCCAACTAGCAAGTATGGGATCTTGGAAGAAAGTCATGGTAAGATATCAAGCTCTGATGAGGATCTTCTAGCCTCCCATGATAGGCTAAAATTAGCTCATGAGGTTATTATGTCAAAGGTAACATCTAATGAGCCTCATGTGGGCATTAGCACTACTTCTACTCCAAATGTCATATTGCCATGTGATACATTGCAAATGTATCTATAATTTTTGATGTTCCATCCTTGGTTTTATCCACTTTCTTGTGTTTATTCCTCCCGATGCGAAAACCCTAAAGAATCAAGCCCTTTTGTTTTCATTTTTCGTTTGCTTTGTTTTCTTAGTTTGCTGAATAAATTGTTTGGACCTCCTCTTTCATGCATTTGTTTTCAAATAGTTTGGTTTGGTTTGGAAAAGAGTAGGAAAGTTCATGCTTAAGTGGTAAAGAGAGCTTGTTTTTGACTGTGGACTATGCTTTGTCATGCCATGCTTGATATTGTTTTGGCTTTATGCTTAGTATTCTTTGTTGTAACATGACTTGTTATAAACAATTGAGATTGCTTAATGTGCCTTGGATGAATCATGCGTTGTTTTAGCATATTAAAGCATAGTATTGTGGTATTCTCCTTTGATGCTTTATTTGGGTTGACTTGGCGCATGCTCACACCATGTTATGACTATCTCAAGTCACCATAGCCTTTATGATACTTTAGTTTTCAACTTGTAGTATCACTTTATGCTTTGATCAATGATGTTTTGTCGCTCTGCATGATTATGGCCATTATTGCTCTCTTGTTTGTCGCTCCCTTACTATTGCTAGCCTTCACTTCCACTGAGTATTCTACTCATGTTTCCAACTCCCTTAAACCAAACTTTTCCAAAGTATTCACCATACCTACCTATTAGCATCATTTGCTACTCCCGTGCATATTCATTATGCCTTGTTTTCTTCCGGATAAAATGTTTGCTTGTTATGAGAAAGTTAGTTAGTAAAGCTCTCACGAACTTGATGGCACACTTTATTTTCTTGCACTTAATAAACCTGAACCATTGCATCCTTCTTTGTTGCATATATGCTTGCGCTTTATGAGTTGAAGTTAGCAGAACCATGTATCATGGGGACCGCTTTCAACACTTCATTGGTACTTTGTACCTAGTTGATATCATGTTATTTTGCTTATGGATCCCGGCGGTGTGAAATAAAAGTGGAACTTGTAAGATCATGGAGTTTGTATGTATGTTAGAGAAACGCGTGGGCCGCTAGCCTAAGCTATGCCTAATCATGGTGGAAACTTGCAGCATAACCATAATGAGCATTCTATGAAGCATCCTCAATAAAAATCTATGCACATAGTAAATAAAATGATCGCTGCGATGCTCATTGTCTGCTTGCCTTGTTATTTTGATTATGGGACAACTCCCGTGTCATGTGCAAGGGGTACCCCGTTGGCGGTTCTCTATGATACGTATATACTTACAATGACAAGAGCTTACTTGTGACTGAAGTTGAGTAGCATGAGGATCGGTCTTCGTAAGTAAGGGGCATGCGACTTCGATTTATAACTTGTCAAGCATATCCTCTTAGTTGTGTCACTTTAACCTTAACCATTTAAATATGCTTATGATAGGGGCAATGAGAGCTCAAAGCTAACAAGTACCATACTTTCAGCATTTGGAAGCCTTTCAAATTATTCAAAACCTTTTCTTTTGCTTGTTGAGTCTCCGCACATTCTATGAGCACCTTGTTGAGAGCATAGTGGCCATTCTTAGTTCTATGTGCATTGTCCCAAAACTTGTTGATTGATGCTTACCTTGATATTGCTTGTTTTAAACTATTTGTATCTAGTCACTCTTGTAAACTTTGAAGGTGTCCTATGCATTTATGTTTGCTAATCTATGAGGGAAAAGCTGAATGCCACTATGCTATGTTTTCTTTATGTGAAACATTCTTTTTTCAACAAACGTCTTGCAAAGCATTGTTATTCATGAATCTTTTGTTTGTGCCTTTTCATGTTGCATCATAGTTTCTTTGTCTTATTGCTAGAACTTTGTCTTTCATGTTATGATTGAAGTACTATGATCCCAGCTTTGAATGTTTTACAAATACTTTGATCAAGTTTATGATGGTGCATGTCACCTCAAAAATTATTCTTTCTTTTTATCACTTAGCTACTCGAGGACGAGCAGGAGTAAGCTTGGGGATGTTGATACATTGCAAATGTATCTATAATTTTTGATGTTCCATGCTTGGTTTTATCCACTTTCTTGTGTTTTGTCCACACTTTGGAGTACTTTTCATATGATTTCTTGGACTAACCTATTAACAAGAGCCACAGTGCCAGCTGCCTGTTTTCTGCTGTTTTTGGTTCTAGGAAAGTCAGAAAATGAATATTCTCGGAATTGGATGGGACAAAAGCCAAAGTGCCTATTTCACCCGAAGACTCTAGGAGCCAGAATACGAGATGGAGGGAGCCAGGGGATGGCCACACCACCTGGTGGCGCGGGCCAGGCCAGGCCGTGCCAGGGGGTGGTGTGGGCCCCCCAGGCACCCCCTCGGCCTCTCTCTTCGCCTATAAGGAGCCTTCTGACCTAAAAACTTCGGGGGGGTCGACGGTTTTCCAGAAGGAGTTCCGCTCCGCCGCCACCACCAGATTCCATGAAACAGCACGAGAAACTCCGTTCTGGCACCCTACCGGGACGGGGAATTGGAGAAGATCATCACCATCATCATCACCGTCGCTTCTCCATTGACCATCCATGTTTCCCCCATCTATGAGTGAGTAATCCCCCGCTGTAGGCTATGGGGATGATAGGGATTGGATGAGATCGTTCATGTAATGGCATCAGCTTGTTAGGGCATGGTGCCTAGTATCTTTTATTAGTGCTATTTGACTTTGTTGCGACTTGTTGTGCTTAATGCTTGTCACTAGGGCCCGAGTGCCATGATTTCAGATCTGAACATGTTATTGATTCATTATTATAGTATTGTTTTTGGTCTTGTCTACAAGTTGTGTACACACGTTGTTGTCCGGAACCAATGGCCCCGAAGTGACAGAAATCGGGAGAACCGGAGGGAATGGCTTTGATGTGAGGATCACATGTGTTCATGGAGTGTTAATGCTTTGCTCCGGTGCTCTATTAAAAGGAGCACCTTAATTTCCAGTAGTTCTCTTGAGGCCCCGCTGCAAACGGGCTGGCAGGACAAAAGATGTCGTGCAAGTTCTCATTGTGAGCACGTATGACTATATATGGAACACATGCCTAGGATTATCTAGTACTTGGATGTTTTATCTTATTTATCTGCAATTGCCCTATGTTCTAATTGCTATGTGAATTGTCTTGTCCATGCAATGCCCGTCCATCCATCCCTATGCCTACCGCACTCGAATCCCACTGTTCACTGTTATTGTTACTACTGTCTTTACTTTACTACTTTGCTACTTTGCTATTCCTACCACAAAATTGTTGCTACTGATAAACTGTTGTGAGCAAGATTGTTTCCAGGTGCAGCTGAATTGACAACTCAGTTGTTAAGGCTTATAAATATTCTTTGTCTCCCCTTGTGTCGAATCTGTTGGGTCCGCAGCATAGAAAACAAAAAATTTCCTACGATGAGAACTATACGCCAAGATCTATCTACTAGATACAGAGCAACGGGTGGACATACATCCATAGAGAACTTACGCTCAAAGACAACGAGTTTTGTTAACGAGTAGGAACTCGTGGTTGATGTAGTCGTACACTTGCCGATCTCAAGATCGTGAGGAAGTCCAGCAGGTCCGGCTCCAGCACGTCCATCAGATCCAACTCCAGCAGCACCAAGTCCAGCACCGCAAAGCAGCGGTGCATCCGTGATCGCACACACGTCCGGTACCCCGACAACCTCCGTCCCTCGCTCCAGCAAAGCAGCGGAAGCAGCAACTCCTTTCCAGATAAAGCCACCTGGAACATGTATCTCGCTAATCCGAGACCTTGTGGAATAATACTAGAGGGGGAGAGAGATCCTTCACAAGGAGGTGTGTTTGAGAAGTGAGGAGAGGGTGGCCTTTTATAGGAGGAGGGGAGGGTACCCCTCCTTCATGGCCGGTGCATGGGGGAGGTGACCCTTCACCTCCTCCATTCATGTGGTGGTAACCCCTCCACATTAAAATGCCCCTTCACATTCTCTTTTAAAGTCTCCACTTTAAATGCATTAAATTTCTCCAAATTTAATGCTCTCTCATTTAATAAAACTCTTTTATTATTTTTATTCAGAATTTTTTTAATTACTTTAATTAACAAACATTCACATAAAACCCCCTGCAACATTTCAATATTACATGCAGAACCAATTTCAGCAATTTCACCCGAAACAGTTTCGGTGTCTATTGAAATAATTCCAGCACTTTCTTAAATCTTTATCTGAAACATATTTGCTCCAAATGGTGTAGGTACCCCTTAAGTGTGTCACCCTATGGTTCGCGAATAATGCAGACATGATCGAGACCCCTCTCAGATCAATAATCAGAAGCGGGACCTGGAGATCCATACTGACTCCTACACATTCAACGATGACTTCTGTGATCGTGAGAACCTTTAACGCTAGTAACTAAATCCCTTTGTCTCGCGATATATTACATGTCCGAGATTCGATCATCGGTATCTCCATACCTAGTTTGATCTCGTTACCGACATGCACTCTTTTCTCGTTCCCGTGATATAACATTCTAGTGATCACATCACTTGCTTGCAACGCTATTTCAATGTGATATCACCGAGAGGGCCCAGAGTATATCTATCCATCATCGGGATTGACAAATTCCACTCTTGATCCATGAGCCTCAAAATAACACCTTCGTAGCACTGAACCCATCTTTATAGTCACCCTATTACGGTGTGACGTTTGATGTTATCAAGATACTCTTCCGGTGTTAGCAATTAACATGATCTCATGGTCTAAGGATAAAGGTTACTTCGTATGATGTTATAGCAATATAAACATAATGACTTGATCGTAATGCTATACTTCGGATGAATGTTCATCACACCATTCCACCAATGGTGTGACCTTGTTATTAACAACATCCAATGTTTATGATCATGAAACCTTGATCGTCTTGTTAATCAACAAGCTAGTCTATAAGAGAGGCATAACTAGGAACCCTTTTTGTTTATTAAACACACATGTATTGACGTTTCCGATCAATACAATTATAGCATGCAAAATAAACATTTATCATAAACATGGAATAATATAATAACCACTTTATTATTGCCTCTCGGGCATATTCCCTTCAGTCTCCCACTTGCACTAGAGTCAATAATCTAGTTTGAAAAACTTTGCGTATTGAACACCTATGGCTTTCTGGTGTTGCATATACGCTATTGCTAGTGGTTAACATAATCTCTGGATCTGACAGTTTCAGGTATGTGTGTATTTGCATGTCTTTGTGTCTCTACGCATCACTCATTCTCAAATGAGATGGCATTGTATAAATTTGGTCCTTTGGTGAGACCTTTAGTTCGTTCGGCTCAAAATATGTTGATATTATTGTCACACAATATATCTTCATAGTATTAGCCCACTTTGAACCACACCTAGTTTGATAACAAACTACTTAACACAAATGCCCTTCTTTGCTGCTACTATAGCAGTTATATACTTAGCCTTTTGTTGCAGTATCCGTCACAATGTCTCAACTTTGGAACTTATCCAAATCCATCATGGAACATCCTTTCCATTATATTGTGCCACCCATAGTCTAAATTGAGATAAATTTAATTTGAATCTTGTGACAAAACTAGTATCAATGTAACACTTTACAATGAACTACCTTTAACTATTTGTCACTTGTACATTATATATTCTTAGTTCTTCCAAAGCTCATAAGAATATCTTTACTATTGTCCAATGATCATCTTATGAATCATTCTGGTATATGCTCATAACATTTAGAGCATAGGACATTCTGGATATATACATATCATGGTATAATCGATCAAAATCTTCATGTGATTTTACACACCAAGTGTTGAAACACTTGAATTTTGATACAATCCTTTCCATGCAGCAAGAACCTTTCTTGTTGTTTCCATATTGAACCCTTTCAATATCTCATATATGTATGTCTGGCACAACCATATTTGCGCCATAATCTATCCATATAGATATTGATGCCAAATATTCCGGGTTTGCCCAAGTCTTTCATCGAAATCTTATTTTAATGGAATTCTTAACTTGTGTCAATACAAGATACATCATTTCCAATCAACAATATGTCCTCTACATAATGTATTAGAAATATGTCTCAGCGCTCCCACTTAATTTCTTGCAAATGCAAGCATCTTCATCATCTCCGATGAATTTAAACTCTTTTAATAGTTTCATCATGGTGAAGATTCCAACTCCGCTATGCTTACTTCAACTATTGAAGTTTGCATTCCCTTTTAGCACCCTTTGAATTAACAAAACCCTTTGGACCGTGTCATGTACACGTCCTAGGTAACCGTTCTATTAGAAGAACATTGTTTTATTTATTCAACTACCATATACCAAATTATATGTAGTGGTTGCTACATTAATCCATCAAGACTATATATCGCTATGAAAGATCAAATCTTGTCATAGTCAACTCCTTGAACATTGTCGTAAACTTCTTTCCAACATGTCGACTATTTCATAGATGTTAAACATCCATGTCTTATTTCTTTATAGATCCCAACACGACCGATAGGCTTCATGCCTTTCTGGAGGGTCTTCCAAGTTCAGAAACTTGATTTCTCGTGTATGGATACTATCACGGATTCTATGACTTCTAGTCATTTTATGGAGTCAGGGCCCATCATCGCTTCTTTGCATGTAGTCGGTTCATCATTGTCAAAACAATAACGACTTGCTTATCAAATCACACTATTTGATTCTTACCGACCCACATGGTTCAATAGGAACTCTAATCTCCGAGATCACAGCCTTTGTAATCACGAGAGCCATGAGCATTGTGGCCGCCACCGGGACACTTTCTGCCGCTGCGCTACTTAGCACATATAGCTAAGGTTCAACAACCTTATCAAAGTTCTGTTGTCCTCCCACTTAACTTTTCACGAAAAATTCCTTCTCAAGAAACTTGACGTTCCAAGTAACAAACTCTTTTGTCCTCGGTGTTATGGAGAAATTCCCAACAAATTCTTTGGTATAACCTATAGAGACGTGCTTATCCGACTTTGGTTGTAAACATTTTACTTATGCATAACATACCAAAATTTAAGAAAAGACAATTCGGGTTTTATCCCAAACCATAACTCATATGGTGTCATTTCAATGGATCACGATGGTGCTGTTTTCAGTGTAAAAGCGGTAGTCTCTAAAGCTTCAATCTTTAAAACATAATGGCAGTTTTATAAATGACACCTTCGATCTTACCATGTCAAACATGGTTTGATTTCATCTCTCGAATATGCCATACTCCTATGGTTTGTCGGGAAACACAAATCATGGAACAATTCCTCAAGTCTTAGGTGTTTTTGCTAAACATGTAACTCAAATATCTTCCTTTATGTTCGAATCATAAACTCTTTATTTTCTTGTTACAATGATTTTCCACTTCATCTTGAAAGTCTTTGAACAACTTTCAAATGTTTCATACTTCTTCCTTATTAAGTAAATATACAGATATATTCACTCAAATTTTTGAAGAAAGCATATGAAGCAAAAAGATCCATCGCATATGGCTACACATAATGGACTATGCACATTAGCATGCACAATTTCCAATAAGCTAGTCATCCGTTCTTGTCTGGCCTATGGACGGAGTTTCAATTATCTCGAGGAAAGTCTCACATGCGTCAATTGATTAAAATCAAAGACTCCAAAAATCCATCAACATGGAGTTTCTTCATGTTTTCTTTCCAATATAATTTAAACAGCGATGTCACTTCATAAGTGATCTTTCAATCATTTGTCTTGCGACATTTTAGCAATAGTGTTTATGGATGTGATTTCTCCAACTAGACTTGTAAAAGTTCATCCATCCTTTATGGAATACGGTAATTATTTGAATAGCCATTGTTCTCATAATACCAGAACAAAATAATAATTATTTAAACAAATCTTGAAGGCTTGGTTTGATGACAACGAAAAACACAATAACACTTTATTTGTTTTCGATGAACATCATCACTCATTCTCTTGGTAGTTACTTACGCCATTGTAGTTCATGAATTGCGTTGTCCTGTATGACACTTCATACCAACCAATCCGGTATCCAATACCTAAGAACTACATTGTTTAACAAGCAAGGAATATAGCCATAACATGTATATCTTCTATATACCTAAGTTGGACATCTCCAACCTTTTATTTTCTGCCAAATATTTTATAGATTCTCTTTCAGCAATTCCTTTTCTTTTAAAAGAATCTATCAACATCAATAGTGGTGTCATCAACATGACACATGGTACAAAGCTTGTATATAGTCAAATACTAATACCTTTGGACTTGCACTTTGAAGTGGATCACCATCATCAAATGTTTGGTGTTCTTTCAAAAATCCATTCTTTAGTAATCTATTAGTGTAGTAAACATTTTACTTACATCTTCTATTCATCCTTATCATGACAACTTTCATGATCAAGCTACTATAGCCTATAAGGAAGAATCGCGAGTATAATATCAGTTCCCAAAACCTTTTTGGTAGATTCGGATGCCTAGCATCTCCATCCTTCACAAATACTCATACAATATGAGAACATGTATTTTGCTAAATTATACTCTATCATAACGCAACCAAAAACATTGTTTCAGATATCACAATATCTTTCACAGATGATGGTTTCTGAAACAATTTTCAGCTCCAATATAATCTTGATATTAAAACAACTTTTTGAATATCAATAATCATCGAGGCAAACATGATACTTTAGATACTACATTGGAATTCTTACTCTTGATTTAATACTACTTATTAAACTTCATGGAGTAAATAGAGTTTGCTGAAAGTTTGCAATAGGACTTATAAACTTTAAATTGACATTCAAAACAATACGATACCAGTTCGTAAAGTAAATATCCAGAATTCTATAGTTCTATTATCTCAAATAAAAAACTAAGCATAAGGTAGTGAACGAATGCCAATGACTACAACAAACTATGCGAATTCACTTTGATTTAATTTATGACAAATTGAGTTCGACTAATCCAAATTACTAATGAACTCCCACTCAAAAACGACACCCCTCGTGTCTTTTTGGTGATTACATGAACCAAATCCACTACACCAAGTCCGATCATCACGTGAGTTGATGTAGCTTCAAAGGCGAGCATCTATATGGGCATCATATCAACTATATGACTCATGCTTAACCTTTCGGTCCGTGTTCCGAGGCCATGTCTGTACATGCTAGGCTCGCCAAGTAAGAACCTTAGTACTCGCATGTGTAAAACTGTCTTACATCCGTTTGTATGAAAGCGTAGAGTCGAGTACACCCGATCATCACGTGATGTCTCGAAACACGATCCATAGAACGGTGCATCCTCAAGGAAGAACACATTTTTATCTTTATATCTAAATGAGGGATCATCTTATAATGCTACCAAATGCGCCAAACTAGCAGTATAAGATGCTAACATCTAATGTGTAAAGTGAGATGATATGGTCGATGCATTTGATCTCTATCACTTGCATCGTGGTATGATCTCTATCATTCCTTTGTGTGTAAGGCCAAGGTCTATGGAACTTACACGTTGACTGTGTTGTAAGAGTATCTACCATACATCTATTTACAACAATACCATATCAATACACTAGCCCAGCAACGATCTAAACTAGACGCCTCTAATTTATCAATTGCAAGTTTTACGTGGTTTAGGGCTTTCGGAGATAGAACCGTTCTCACCTACGAACATGAACCACAACAAGGATAACTAAGTTATTAGCAACTCGTTGTAAATCAGATATTGACTATAGTAGGAGAGACAGACACCCACCAGCCACTTATGCAAACAAGTTGCATGTCAGTCGTGGAACCGGTCTCATGTACGATGACATGTAAGGTTGATCCGGGCCGCTTCATCCCACTATGCCACCAGTATCCAAAGTACATAGAAGATGCAATAACATGATCATCATCGCCCACATATAAACATATGTGTACTACCCGTGCAAAGCACCTACGCATAGATCAGGCTCTGATACCACTGTTGGGTCCACAGCATAGAAAACAAAAAAATTCCTACGATGAGAACTATACGCCAAGATCTATCTACTAGATACAGAGCAGCGGGTGGACATACATCCATAGAGAACTTACCCTCGAAGACAACGAGTTTTGTTAACAAGTAGGAACTCGTGGTTTATGTAGTCGTACACTTGCCGATCTCAAGATCGTGAGGAAGTCTAGCAGGTCCGGCTCCAGCACGTCCATCAGATCCAGCTCCAGCAGCACCAAGTCCAGCACCGCAAAGCAGCGGTGCATCCGTGATCGCACACACGTCCGGTACTCCGACAACCTCCGTCCCTCGCTCTAGCAAAGCAGCGGAAGCAGCAACTCCTTTCCAGATAAAGCCACCGGGAACATGTATCTCGCTAATCCGAGACCATGGGGAATAATACTAGAGGGGGAGAGAGATCCTTCACAAGGAGGTGTGCTTGAGAAGTGAGGAGAGGGGTCCTTTTATAGGAGGAGGGGAGGGTACCCCTCCTTCATGGCCGGCGCATGGGGGAGGTGACCCTTCACCTCCTCCATTCATGTGGTGGTAACCCCTCCACATTAAAATGCCCCTTCACATTCTCTTTTAAAGTCTCCACTTTAAATGCATTAAATTTCTCCAAATTTAATGCTCTCTCATTTAATAAAACTCTTTTATTATTTTTATTCAGAATTTTGTTAATTACTTTAATTAACAAACATTCACATAAACCCCCTGCAAAATTTCAATATTACATGCAGAACCAATTTCAGCAATTTCGCCCGAAACAGTTTCGGTGTCTATTGAAATAATTCCAGCACTTTCTTAAATCTTTATCTGAAACATATTTGCTCCAAATGGTGTCGGTATCCCTTAAGTGTGTCACCCTACGGTTCGCGAATAATGCAGACATGATCGAGACCCCTCTCAGATCAATAATCAGAAGCGGGACCTGGAGATCCATACTGACTCCTACACATTCAACGATGACTTCTGTGATCGTGAGAACCTTTAACGCTAGTAACTAAATCCCTTTGTCTCGCGATATATTACATGTCCGAGATTCGATCATCGGTATCTCCATACCTAGTTTGATCTCGTTACCGACATGCACTCTTTTCTCGTTCCCGTGATATAACATTCTAGTGATCACATCACTTGCTTGCAAGCTATTTCAATGTGATATCACCGAGAGGGCCCAGAGTATATCTATCCGTCATCGGGATTGACAAATTCTACTCTTGATCCATGAGCCTCAACATAACACCTTCGTAGCACTGAACCCATCTTTATAGTCACCCTGTTACGGTGTGACATTTGATGTTATCAAGATACTCTTCCGGTGTTAGCAATTAACATGATCTCATGGTCTAAGGATAAAGGTTACTTCGTATGATGTTATAGCAATATAAACATAATGACTTGATCGTAATGCTATACTTCGGATGAATGTTCATCACACCATTCCACCAATGGTGTGACCTTGTTATTAACAACATCCAATGTCTATGATCAGGAAACCTTGATCATCTTGTTAATCAACAAGCTACTCTATAAGAGAGGCATAACTAGGAACCCTTTTTGTTTATTAAACACACATGTATTGATGTTTCCGATCAATACGATTATAGCATTCAAAATAAACATTTATCATAAACATGGAATAAGATAATAACCACTTTATTATTGCCTCTCGGGCATATTCCCTTCAGAATCAATAAATTGGGTTTTACTTCCCTCGAAAATACTGCGATACACCCACTATACTTGTGGATCATCAAGCCTCCAGCCACGAAAAGTTCCACAGCGCCGTCGCCACCGAAGGGGAGATTAGAGGGACAGAAAGTCTCTATTCTGGCACCCTACCAGGACGGGGAAGTGCCCCAGAGCCATCTCCATCGATCTCCGCCACCATCTCCATCACAATTGCTGATTCCCATGATGAGGAGGGAGTAGTTCTCTCTCGAGGCTAAGGGTTCTACCGGTAGCTATGTGTTCATCTCTCTCTCTATGCGTGATCATATTGTGATTATGAGCTTGTAATCTATAGATCTACCTTGCTACTCAAGTGCTTTAATAGATCTCTTATCTCCCCATGTGTGTGAAGTTGACAGTGTGCACACCATGGTGGCACTTAGGCTAGAGATTGCAAATACTTGTTATGAGTTATATTTGGAGTTGGATGTCTCTATTAAATTGTGGTGTTTGTTTGAACCATCTAGTGCTCAAGGTGACAGTGTGGGGTTATCTAGATGGGAAAGGCTTAGTTTGAGGTGTGCTGTTATAGCCCTACCATGGATTAGAGTGTCCAACCGGAGAGTAGTTAAGAGTAGTATCATAAAGATAAGATATTTATATGAGAGTGTTCACTAGTGAAAGTATGATCCCTAGGCCTTGTTTCTAAGCATTGAAACACCGTTTGCAATTAGATCTGTTACATGTTTGCTTGCTTCCATCTTTATTTCAGTTTTCCTTTCGTCTTTTCCCACGTCAACCACACGTCATCAAGCTATTTTCTATCACCGTTACCACTTATAATTATCTATACCACTTGTATTTCACTATCTCTTCACCGAACTAGTGCACCTATACACTTGACAAGTGTATTGGGTGTGTTGGGGACACAAGAGACTTCTTGTATCTTGATTGCAGGGTTGCTTGAGAGGGGATACCTTTGACCACTTCCTCCCTGAGTTCGATAAACCTTGGGTGATCCACTTAAGGGAAAACTTGTTGTTGTTCTACAAACCTCTGCACTTGGAGGCCCAACAACTGTCTACAAGAATTGAAGTGCGTAGACATCAAGCTATTTTCTGGCGCCGTTGCCGGGGAGGTAAGGTAAAAGGTATTCACACCGGAGGATTAAAGAATAAGAACCTCCCACGGCAAACGCCTATTTTCTGGCGCCGTTGCCGGGGAGGTAATGTAAAAGGTACTCACATCCTCCGGTGTGAGTGCTCGAAGTTATTTCCTTTAGGTTCTGCAATTTTGTCTTTTTGTTTCTTGTTTTCACTAGTTAGGCTTAATGGAAAACAACAACAAAATTAGAGAGCTTTATAGCATTTATCTTGAGTTAGGACATGAAGTGTTTGAAGAGAAAATTAAAAAACCTATGGAACTTTATTTGCATGCTAATAGCAATGTTGTTAGTATGAATTCTTTGGACACCATTATTGCTAATGCTATGGAAAATTCTGAACTTGGGGAAGTTGGTTTTGATGAGCATGATATTTTTAGTCCCCCAAGCACGGAGGAGAAAATTTACTTTGATGATACTATGCCTCCAATATATGATGATTACAATGATGAATATGATATTTTCAGTCCACCTACTATTGAGGAGAGAATTAATTATGATTACAATATGCCTCCTATATTTGATGATTATGGTGATGAGAATAATAATGATAGCTATTTTGTTGAATTTGCTCCCACTACAATTAATAATAATGACTATGCTTATAGGGGGAGTATTAATTCTTTTATGCATGTGGCTCATGATAAGAATGTTTCTTGTGATAGTTATATTGTTACTTTTATTCATGATGCTACTGAAAGTTATTATGGGAGAGGGAAACATGGTTTTATGTATATCAACAATATTAAGTTTCCCCTCTTTATGTTGAAAGTCTTGAAGTTGCACTTGTTTTGCTTTACTATGCTTGTTGCTTTGTGCTTTCATGACTTGTTTCTTTACAATATTCCTATGCATAGAAAGTGGGATAGAATTAAATGTGCTTTGAATTTGCTTCTTGATGTTCTCTTTTACTTCAATTCATATTTCTTATGTGAGCATCTTCTCAAACTATCATGCCTAACATAAAGGCATTAAAGAAAAGTACTTATTGGGAGATAACCCAAAAGTTTTAGATGAGTCTTGGAAGTTATTACCTCTGTAATAACCACTCCTTATACTTTTTATTTGCTTTTTGTGCCAAGAGTAACCTCTAATGAGAGAGAAGTAATGATTGGGAAAGTTGCTGTCCCGAAACAGATTTCTGTACTTCACCGTAAAACTTCGTGTAAAATCTCTGTACGTCCTTTTGAGGCGTGAATTTTTGTGCTTCTACCCCAGGTTTCTATCTAACTTTCGTTAGTTCAACACTTTTTGATTTGAGCAACATAAGGTCTTCGAAAAAATTCGTCTTTACCTGCTGGTCTGTTTTGACACATTTCTGCCATTATTTGCATTTGCTTCTTGTTGGTTCCTTTTTGAGTTCTTTTGGGGAATTGAGCTTTTTGAGGGAAGTACTAGAGTAGCTTGTGTTTTAATGGAAGTCTTATTGGTATTGAAACTGAACCCAAAGACTTATTATCTTGAGTACACTAATGTTGCTAATAAAGATTGTGGGAAGTCTTGTATGAAGGAAAATTTTCAAGTGTATGGAAAGAATGATCTAATCAGATGAAGAATGGACAAAAGTTCAAGGTTGGGGATGCCACCCTGTGTCACCCCAATAAATATTCAATAGGTACAAGCATCAAAGCTTGGGGATGCCCAAGGCATCCCCTTCTTCATCAATAAAAATCCCAGGTTTCTTCCAATCACTTCATTTTTATTGTTTCATGCACAATTGTGTTGTTCTTGGAGCGTCTTCTTTTTCGTTTTGATTTTCGTTTGCTTAGTTTTTTTAGTTTGCTGAATAAATTGGTTGGACCCCCTCTTTCATGCATTGGTTTTCAAATAGTATGGTTTGGTTTGGAAAAGAGTAGGAAAGTTCATGCTTAAGTGTTAAAGAGAGCCTGTTTTTGACTGTGGCCTATGCTTTGTCATGCCATGCTTGATATTGTTTTGGCTTTATGCTTAGTATTCTTTGATGTATCATGACTTCTTATAAACAATTGAGATTGCTTAATGTGCCTTGGAAGGATCATGCGTTGTTTTAGCATATTAAAGCATAGTATAGTGGTATTCTGCTTTCATGCTTTATTTGGGTTGACTTGGCGCATGTTCACACCATGTTATGACTATCTCAAGTCACCATAGCCTTTATGATCCTTTAGTTTCAACTTGTAGTATCACTTTATGCTTTGATCAATGATGTTTTGTCGCTCTGCATGATTATGGACATTATTGCTCTCTTAGTTTGTCGCTCCCAGTTTTTTAATAGCCTCCACAACCAAGTATGAGTTCCACTCATGCATCCAACTCCTTAAACCAAGTTATTCCAAAGAGTCCACCATACCTACCTACTAGCTTATGCTATTCCAAGTATATTCATGCTTTTGTTTACCTTCCAAATTAAACTTGTTATGAGAAAACTAGTGATTAAAGCTCTCACGAACTTGATGTCACACTTTAATTTTCTTGCCCTTAATAAACTTGAACCATTGTGTCGTCTATGTTGTATATGCTTGCACTTATTTGTTGGGAATTAGCAGAACCATGCTGTCATGGGGAACGCTTTCAACATTGCACTTGGTACTTGTACCTAGTTGATATCATGCTCTTTTGTATATGGATGTCGTCGGTGTGAAATGAAAGGGGAGCTTGTAAGTCCATGGAGTTATGTATATGTGTTAGAGAAACGTGTGGGCCGCTGGTCTAATCCATGCCGACATGGTGGAAACCTGCAGCGTAACCATAATGAGCTGTCTATGAAGCATTCTTCTTATAAAAAAAGAGTCAGATATTGAGAAAAAAAAGAGAAAAAGAAAAAAAGGGATTATGAAAAGAGGAAAGAGAGAAAAAAGCACCATATTCCCATGGTAAATAAGAAGATTGCTGAGATGCTCGTTGTCTGCCTGCCTTGTCATTTTGATATGGGGATTCTTCCGTATCATCGGGCAAGGGGTACCCCATTGGCGGTTTTCTATGATACACATGTACTTACGATGACAAGAACTTACGGTGACTAAACTTGATATTGCTTGTTTTAAACTATTTGTATCTAGTCACTCTTATGAACTTTAAAGGTGTCCTATGCATTTATATTTGCTACTCTATGAGGGACAAACTGAATACTATTATGCTATGTTTTCTTTCTGTGAAACAAACAAACGTCTTGCAAAGCATTGTTATTCATGAATCTTTTGTTTGTGCCTTTTCATGTTGCATCATAGTTTCTTTGCTTATTGCTAGAACTTTGTCTTTCATGTTATGATTGAAGTACTATGATCCCAGCTTTGAATGTTTTGCAAATACTTTGATCAAGTTTATGATGGTGCATGTCACCTCAAAAATTATTCTTTCTTTTTATCACTTACCTACTCGAGGACGAGCAGGAGTTAAGCTTGGGGATGTTGATACATTGCAAATGTATCTATAATTTTTGATGTTCCATGCTTGGTTTTATCTACTTTCTTATGTTTTGTTCCAACTTTGGAGTACTTTTCATACGCTTTCTTGGACTAACCTATTAACAAGATGCCGCAATGCCAGTTGCCTGTTTTCTGCTATTTTTGGTTCCAGGAAAGTCAGAAAATTAATATTCTCGGAATTGGACGGGACAAAAGCCAAAGTTCCTATTTTACCGGAAGACTCACGGAGCCAGAATACGAGACGGAGGAGTGCCAGGGCCTAGCCACACCCCCTAGGCGCGGGTACCCCCAGGCCGCGCCAAGGCATGGTGTGGGCCCCTCCGGCCTCCACCGACCTTGCCCTTTCGCCTATATATTCCCCCCGATGCGAAAACCCTAAAGAATCAAGCTTCCAGCCACGAAAAGTTCCACAGCACCGCCGCCACCGAAGGGGAGATTCGGGGGATAGAAAGTCTCTGTTCCGGCACCCTGCCGGGACGGGGAAGTGCCCCTGGAGCCATCTCCATCGATCTCCACCACCATCTCCATCACAATTGCTGATTCCCATGATGCGGAGGGAGTAGTTCTCTCTCAAGGCTAAGGGTTCTACCGGTAGCTATGTGTTCATCTCTCTCTCTCTCTATGCGTGATCATATTGTGATCATGAGCCTGTAATCTATAGATCTACCTTGCTACTCAAGTGCTTTAATAGATCTTTGCTCTCCCCATGTGTGTGAAGTTGACAGTGTGCACACCATGGTGGCACTTAGGCTAGAGATTGCAAATACTTGTTATGAGTTATATTTGGAGTTGGATGTCTCTATGAAATTGTGGTGTTTGTTTGAACCATCTAGTGCTCAAGGTGACAGTGTGGGGTTATCTAGATGGGAAAGGCTTAGTTTGAGGTGTGCTGTTATAGCCCTACCATGGATTAGAGTGTCCAACCGGAGAGTAGTTAAGAGTAGTATCATAAAGATAAGATATTTATATGAGAGTGTTCACTAGTGAAAGTATGATCCCTAGGCCTTGTTTCTAAGCATTAAACACTGTTTGCAATTAGATCTGTTACATGTTTGCTTGCTTCCATCTTTATTTCAGTTTTCCTTTCGTCTTTTCCCACGTCAACCACACGCCATCAAGCTATTTTCTATCACCGTTACCACTTATAATTATCTATACCACTTGTATTTCACTATCTCTTCGCCGAACTAGTGCACCTATACACCTGACAAGTGTATTGTGTGTGTTGGGGACACAAGAGACTTCTTGTATCTTGATTGCAGGGTTGCTTGAGAGGGGATACCTTTGACCACTTCCTCCCTGAGTTCGATAAACCTTGGGTGATCCACTTAAGGGAAAACTTGCTACTGTTCTACAAACCTCTGCACTTGGAGGCCCAACAACTGTCTACAAGATTTGAAGTGTGTAGATATTACCATGTGCTAGTCCTTGTCATTCACCCACTCATGCCATTGCTACATCTTGTGATGAATTACATTTCGTCCCTTGTTGCTCTAACAATGTAGAATCCACTTCCTCTAGTATTGTTGTTCACACTAACCATGTAGAGGAAATTAAAGATCTCAAGGCTCAAGTCACTTCTTTGAAGAATGACTTGAAAAAGGGTCATGAAGGGAAGACCACACTCAACAAGATCTTGAGTGTACAAAAATCCCCCAGTGATAAGAGGGGGCTTGGATTCAAATCCAATGTCAAGAACAAGTCCACTAACAAGAAGAAGTCCAAAAGCAACAATAAGAAGGGCCAAGAACAAGTCAAGAATTTGTCCAAGATTGTTTGCTTCAAGTGCAAAATTGAAGGGCACCATGTTAGATCTTGCCCCTTGAAGAAGAAGCCTCTTGGTGAGAAGCAAAAAGGGAAGCGGCCTCTAGTTCAAGGTCATTGCCTATCTCAAGTTGGAGAAAGGCCACTTCCCAAGAAGATTCAAGCTAATACTCCCATTGTGGAGAAATCAAGTGAAAAGAATGGGAAGAGAAGAACTTGCTACTTTTGCCGCAAGAAAGGGCACATTTCTTCCTCTTGCACTATTGGTAACTCCTCATCCAACCCAATCATGATTGATGATGTTTATTGCTAGCTCGTGGTTAATGTAGAGCTCATTGGGAACCCCAAGAGGAAGGTATGATGAGCACAACAGCAAGTTTTCCCTCAGTTATGAAACCAAGGTTTAATCGAACCAGTAGGAGCAAGGAAACACCCCAAAGGTGTTAATAGTTGAGCTTTGGCAGGGCGCACTACCGGTGCTAGTAGCAACGTGGAGACCTGCACAACACAACCACGGAACTTTGTCCCCAAATTGCGACGAGGTTGTCAATATCATCGTGTTTTGCGGAAAACAAAGGATTAAACGTATCGAATGGAAAGAAGTAAAAGTTTGCAGAAAGTAAACACAAACCAGTAAACAGTTGTAGATTGTATGTAAAGTAAAAGGACCGGGATCCATAGTTCACTAGAGGTGGCTCTCCTTAGATAGATAACATGCTGGGTGAACAAATTACAGCGGGGCAATTGACAAACACCGAGAAAGCAATACATGCATATACTAATCATCTTGACTCCTCTGAGACTTGATTGGGCATTACAACATAATACATAGACCGCCATCCAACTGCATCTATGACTAATAATCCACCTTCAGGTTATCATCCGAACCCCCTCCAGTATTAAGTTGCAAGCAACAGATTATTGCTTTATGAACTGTGTGTAAAGTAAACAATATGATTGTTCTATGAACAAAGGATTGTTGTTTTCTCCCTAGTAGCAACATCACATCTAGTACCTTAGAGATTTCTGTCACTTCCCCAGATTACCAGAGGCATGAACCCACTATCGAGCATAAATACTAACTCTTGGAGTTGCTAGCATCTACTTGGCCAAGATAGCTACTAACAACGGAAAGCATGCAAGATCTCAAACAACAAAGACATGATAGAATCAATAATCAATCTAAAATAGCATCTCAATATCCATCGGATCCCCGCAAACACAACATGTATGGATTACAAATAGATGATCTTGATCATGAACGGAGCTCACAAGATCTAAACATGAAAGCACAAAGGAGGAGAAACCAGCCATCTAGCTACTACATGGATCCGTAGTCCAAGGATGAACTACTCACGCATCACACCGGAGGCTTGCATGGTGATGAAGAAGGCCTCCAGGGTGAATTCCCCTCTCCGCCAGGGTGCCGGGAAGAGCTTCAGATCCCTCCTGATCTAGGGATGGAGATGACGGTGGCTACAAACTCTTTCGTGGATTTTTGATCGGGCTACTTAGGGTTTTCGTCCCGAGGGCAATATATAGGCGGAAGGAGAGGCCGAGGGGGTGCCGGGAGCGGCCACACCACTCCCTAGCGCGGGCCAGGCCGGGCCGCGCGGCCAGGTGGTGTGGTGGATCCCTGGCCCTTCTCCATCTCGTATTCTGGCATTTGATCCCTTTCGGAAAAATAGGCACTTTGGCTTTTATCCCGTCCAATTCCGAGAATATTCATTTTCTGACTTTCCTGGAACCAAAAATAGCAGAAAACAGGCATCTGGCACTATGGCTCTTGTTAATAGGTTAGTCCAAGAAATCATATGAAAAGTACTCCAAAGTTGGAACAAAACACAAGAAAGTGGATAAAACCAAGCATGGAACATCAAAAATTATAGATACATTTGCAATGTATCAACATCCCTAAGCTTAACTCCTGCTCATCCTCGAGTAGGTAAGTGATAAAAAGAAATAATTTTTGAGGTGACATGCACCATCAAAGACTTGATCAAAGTATTTGCAAAACATTCAAGGCTGGGATCATAGTACTTCAATCATAACATGAAAGACAAAGTTCTAGAAATAAGCAAAGAAACTATGATGCAACATGAAAAGGCACAAACAAAAGATTTATGAATAACAATGCTTTGCAAGACGTTTGTTTGTTTCACATAAAGAAAACATAGCATAACAGTATTTAGTTTGTCCCTCAATAGAGTAGCAAACATAAATGCATAGGACACCTTCAAAGTTCATAAGAGTGACTAGATACAATAGTTTCAAACAAGCAATAACAAGTTATGCATCAATCAACTAGTCTTGGGACAATGCACATAGAACTAAGAATGGCCACTATGCTCTCAAAGTAGGTGCATAAAGATAGAAGGTGGAGACTCGATATAATGGTGGAAGAAAAGCCTTTTGGAAAAGGAAGTAAGGATTCAAATCTCATTAAGAGCTTCCAAAAAGTATGGTGCTTATAGCTTTCAGCTCTCATTGCCCCTATCATAAGCATCTTGAAGGTGATTAAGGTTAAAGTGAACAAACTATGGTGTACATGCTTGACGAAGTATAAATCAGAAATCTCATGTCCCTTGTATACGAGGGCCGCTCCTCATGCTACTCAAGTTTAGTCACCGGTAAGTTCTTGTCATCGTAAGTACATGTGTATCATTGAGAACTGCCAATGGGGTACCCCTTGCCCGATGATACGGAAGAATCCCCATATCAAAATGACAAGGCAAGCAGACAACGAGCATCTCAGCATTCGTCTTATTTACCATGGGAATATGGTGCTTTTTTCTCTCTTTCCTCTTTTCATAGTATCTCTTTTTTTCTTTTTCTCTTTTTTCTCAATATATGACTCTTTTTTATAAGAAGAATGCTTCATAGAGAGCTCATTATGGTTAAGTTGCAGGTTTCCACCATGTCAGCATGGATTAGACCAGCGGCCTAGGCGTTTCTCTAACACATATACATAACTCCATGGACTTACAAGCTCCCCTTTCATTTCACACCGACGACATCCATATACAAAAGAGCATGATATCAACTAGGTACAAGTACCAAGTGCAATGTTGAAAGCGTTCCCCATGAAAGCATGGTTTTGCTAATTTCCAACAAATAAGTGCAAGCATATACAACATAGAAGATACAATGGTTCAAGTTTATTAAGGCCAAGTAAAGTAAAGTGTGCCATCAAGTTCGTGAGAGCTTTATTCACTAGTTTTCTCATAACAAGTGGAAGGTAAACAAAAGTATGAATATACTTGGAATAGCATAAGCTAGTAGGTAGGTATGGTGGACTCTTTGGAATAACTTGGTTTAGGGAGTTGGATGCATGAGTGGAACTCATACTTGGTTGTGGAGGCTAGCAAAAGACCGTGAGCGACAAACTAAGAGAGCAATAATGGCCATAATCATGCAGAGCGACAAAACATCATTGATCAAAGCATAAAGTGATACTACAAGTTGAAAACTAAAGGATCATAAAGGCTATGGTGACTTGAGATAGTCATAACATGGTGTGAGAATGTGCCAAGTCAACCCAAATAAAGCATCAAAGGAGAATACCACTATACTATGCTTTAATATGCTAAAACAACGCATGATTCATCCAAGGCACATTAAGCAATCTCAATTGTTTATAACAAGTCATGCTACAGCAAAGAATACTAAGCATAAAGCCAAAACAATATCAAGCATGGCATGTCAAAGCATAGGCCACAGTCAAAAACGAGCTCTTCTTACCACATAAGCATGAACTTTCCTACTCTTTTCCAAACCAAACCAAACTATTTGCAAACCAAAGTGTGAAAAGAGGGGGTCCAACCAATTTATTTAGAAAACTAAGCAAACCAAGCAAACTAAAAACCAATACAAAAACGAAAAAGTAGACGCTTCAAGAAAAACACAACTGTGCATGAAATAATAAAAATGAAGCGTTTGGAAGAAACCTGGAATTCTTATTGATGAAGAAGGGGATGCCTTGGGCATCCCCAAGCTTTGACGCTTGTACTTCTTGGATATTTCTTGGGGTGACACGCGTGGAATCCCCAAGCTTGAGATTTACTCCATCCTTCATCTCATTACTCATTCCTTCCATACACCTGAAATTTTCCTTCATACAAAACTTCACACAATCTCATTAGCAACATTACTGCACTTAAGATAAATAAGTCTCAAGGTTCAGTTCTAACACCAAATAAAATTCCATTAGAACACTAGCTACTGTAGCAATTCCCTCAGAAAGCTCAATTCCCCAAAGGACCTCAAGAAGGAACCAACAAGAAGCAAATGCAGAAAATGGCAGAAATCTGTCAAAACAGACCAGCAGTAAAGACAATTTTTTTTGAAGACCTTCTGTTGCTAAAATCAAAAAGTGTTGAACTAACTAAAGTTATATAACAACCTGGTGTAGAAGCACAAAAAATTACATCTCAATCCGACGTACAGAGCTCTCTCAGGATTTTTTACGGTGAAGCACCAAAATCTGTTTCGGGACAGCAACTTTTCTAATCATTACTTCTCTCTCATTAGAGGTTACTCTTGGCACAAAAAGCAAATAAAAAGGATAAGGAGAGGTTATTACAGATGTAATAACTTCCAAGACTCTTGTAAAACTCTTGGATTATCTCCCAACAAGTACCTTTCTTTAACGCCTTTAAGTTAGGCATTAGAAGCAAAGAAAGACTCAAGTGTTCTCAAATGAAGAAGCATTAATACCAAATTTTGTTTTCATAGGAGAAGCAAAAGAAATATTTTCTCTCTTTTTAGGGAAGTGTTCTATACCTTTCTTGAGTGGGAGTTGATATTTAATGGTGCCTTCTTTCATATCAATGATGGTACCAACAGTTCTAAGAAAAGGTCTTCCCAAAGTAATAGGACAAGAAGCATTGTATTCAACATCCAAAACATAGAAATAAACGGGGACATAGGAAACCATAATAAGAACATCATTAAGACTCCCCATGAGTTTCTTTTTAGCATTAGCATCAAGTGGGACATTCAAATAACAATCTTCAAGAGGAGGCAAATCAAGCATATCATAAATCCTTCTAGGCATAATAAAAACACTACTATCAAGATCACACAAAGCTTTCAAATCAAAGTCATTCACTTTCATATTAATGATGGGTTCCCAACCATCTTCTTGCTTTATAGGAATAGAAGCTTTATGTTTCATCTTTTCTTCTTTAATCTTTATGAGAGCATCGGTAATGTGTTTTGTAAAGGCCATGTTCATAGCACTAGCATTAGGACTTTTAGCAAGCTTTTCTAGGAACTTAATAACTTCGGAGATGTTGCAACCATCAAGATCAAAATCAAACTTATCATCTAAAGTAGTAGAACTATTGCTAGCCTCAACACTAGTGGTGGTAATAGTAGAAACACTAATGTTTCTAGCAATTTCATCTTCTCTTTCCCACTTAGCATGTAATTCAGCTAATAGTCTAACATTTTCATCAATTCTTACTTGTATAGCATTAGTATCTGCAAAGGGATTCTCATTAGTTTTAGGTTTAGCATCCATTTTATTCAAAGTAGATTGAGCTTTAGCCAAAGATGCTATATTTCTTTTAGCATTAGAGAGTTTTTCCTCAATTGTTCTATTGAAAGCAGTTTGTTTACTAATAAACTCTTTAAGCATAACTTCAAGTTAAGAGGGAGCACTCTTATTATTGTTGTAATAATTTCCATAAGCATTAACATTGTTGGGAGGATATGGCTTATAATTGTTGTTACCAAAATTGTTCCTATAAGCATTATTACCATAAGCATTGTTGCCAAAATTATTATTTCTTATGAAGTTCACATCAACTTGCTCTTCTTGAGAAACCAAAGAGGCTAAAGGAACATTATTTGGATCAATATGGGTTTTCCCATTAACAAGCATAGACATAATAATATCAATCTTATCACTCAAGGAGGTGGTTTCTTCAATAGAATTTACCTTCTTACCTTGTGGAGCTCTCTCAGTATGCCATTTAGAATAATTAACCATCATATTGTCCAAAAGTTTTTTTGCAGCACCCAAAGTGATGGTCATAAAGGTACCTCCAGCAGCTGAATCCAATAGGTTCCTTGAAGAATAATTCAATCCTGCATAAGAGTTTGGATGATCATCCAAGCAGTCAGTCCATGAGTGGGACAATTCTTTACCAAAGATTTCATTCTTTCCCAAGCTTGAGCAACATGCTCATTATCAAGTTGTTTAAACTTCATTATTTCACTTCTCATGGATATAATCTTAGCAGGAGGATAGTATTTTCCAATAAAAGCATCTTTGCATTTAGTCCAAGAATCAATACTATTCCTAGTTAAGGAATTCAACCATTCTTTAGCTTTTCCTCTCAAAGAGAAAGGAAACAATTTCAGTTTAATAATATCACCATCTATATCCCTTCGCTTTTGCATCTCACAAAGTTCAACAAAGTTATTTAGATGGGAAGCAGCATCTTCATTACCAATACCAGAAAATTGTTCTCTCATAACAAGATTGAGCAAAGCAGGTTTTATCTCAAAGAAAGTATTTTCAGCCACAGGTGGAGCAATAGGAGTGCTCATAAAATCATTGTTGTTGGTGCTAGTGAAGTCACACAACTTAGTATTTTCAAGAGTAGTCATTTTTTTGGGTTTTCAAATAAGAAAGCAAGCAAGCAAAACAATTTTTTGTGTTTTTTGAAGAACAAAACAAGCTAACAAAGCAAAAAGAAAACTAAGCAAAAGAAAAACAACAAAGTAAAGAGATTGGTTATGAGGGACTCCCTTGTGAAGATGTCCTTGACTCCCCGGCAACGGCGCCAGAAAAATCTTTGCTGGCTCATGGTTGATGTAGAGCTCGTTGGGAACCCCAAGAGGAAGGTATGATGAGCACAACAGCAAGTTTCCCTCAGTTATGAAACCAAGGTTTAATCGAACCAGTAGGAGCAAGGAAACACCCCAAAGGTGTTACTAGCTGAGCTTTGGCAGGGCGCACTACCGGTGCTAGTAGCAACATGGAGACCTGCATAACACAACCACAGAACTTTGTCCCCAACTTGCGATGAGGTTGTCAATCTCACCGTGTTTTGCGGAAAACAAAGGATTAAACGTATCGAATGGAAAGAAGTGAAAGTTTGCAGAAAGTAAACACAAAGCAGTAAACAGTTGTAGATTGTATGTAAAGTAAAAGGACCGGGATCCATAGTTCACTAGAGGTGGCTCTCCTTAGATAGATAACATGCTGGGTGAACAAATTACAGCGGGGCAATTGACAAACACCAAGAAAGCAATACATGCATATACTAATCATCTTGACTCCTCTGAGACTTGATTGGGCATTACAACATAATACATAGACCGCTATCCAACTGCATCTATGACTAATAATCCACCTTTAGGTAATCTTTCGAACCCCCTCCAGTATTAAGTTGCAAGCAACAGATTATTGCTTTACGAACTGCGTGTAAAGTAAACAATACGATTGTTTTATGAACAAAGGATTGTTGTTTTCTCCCTAGTAGCAACAACACATCTAGTACCTTAGAGATTTATGTCACTTCCCCAGATTACCAGAGGCATGAACACACTATCGAGCATAAATACTAACTCTTGGAGTTGCTAGCATCTACTTGGCCAAGATAGCTACTAACAACGGAAAGCATGCAAGATCTCAAATAACCAAGACATGATAGAATCAATAATCAATCTGAAATAGCATCTCAATATCCATCGGATCCCCACAAACACAACATGTATGGATTACAAATAGATGATCTTGATCATGAACGGAGCTCACAAGATCTAAACATGAAAGCACAAAGGAGGAGAACCAGCCATCTAGCTACTACATGGATCCGTAGTCCAAGGATGAACTACTCACGCATCACACCGGAGGCTTGCATGGTGATGAAGAAGGCCTCTAGGGTGAATTCCCCTCTTCGGCAGGGTGCCGAGAAGAGCTTCATATCCCTCCCGATCTAGGGATGGAGATGTTGGCGGCTACAGACTCTTTCGTGGATTTTTGATCACGCTACTTAGGGTTTTCATCTCGAGGGTAATATATAGGCGGAAGGAGAGGCCGAGGGGGTGCCGGGAGCGGCCACACCACCCCCTGGCACGGGTCAGGCCTAGCCGCGCGGCCAGGTGGTGTGGTGGCTCCCTGGCCCTTCTCCGTCTCGTACTCTGGCACTTGATCCCTTCCGGAAAAATAGGCACTTTGCCTTTTGTCCCGTCCAATTCCGAGAATATTCATTTTCTGACTTTCCTGGAACCAAAAACATTAGAAAACAGGCAGTTGGCACTGTGGCTCTTGTTAATAGGTTATTCCAAGAAATCATATGAAAAGTACTCCAAAGTTGGAACAAAACACAAGAAAGTGGATAAAACCAAGCATGGAACATCAAAAATTATAGATACATTTGCAATGTATCATTTACTCCCTTAGGAAGGATGAGGTTGGCAATGTGTTTGCCAAATATGTTGGTGCTCAAAGTGGTGTCAAGAAAAGAACCATTTGGGTTTCCAAGCCTATTGTGACTAACTTCTTAGGACCCAACTTGGTTGGGGACCATCAAGCTAAAACTTGATCAATAGGTGTTTGTTGGAGGGCATTGGAGTCTGATGTCTACACACTTCTATTCTTGTAGACAGTTGTTGGGCCTCCAAGTGCAGAGGTTTGTAGAACAGCAGCAAGTTTTCCCTTAAGTGGATCACCCAAGGTTTATCGAACTCAGGGAGGAAGTGCTCAAAGGTATCCCCTCTCAAGCAACACTGCAATCAAGATACAAGAAGTCTCTTGTGTCCCCTACACACCCAATACACTTGTCAGGTGTATAGGTGCACTAGTTCGGCGAAGAGATAGTGAAATACAAGTGGTATAGATAATTATAAGTGGTAACGGTGATAGAAAATAACTTGATGGCGTGGAAGAGACTAAAGGCAAACTGAAATAAAGATGGAAGCAAACAAACATGTAATAGATATAATAGCAAACGGTGTTTCAATGTTTAGAAACAAGGCATAGGGATCATACTTTCACTAGTGAACACTCTCATATAAATATCTTCTCTTTGTGATACTACTCTAAACTACTCTCCGGTTGGACACTCTAATCCATGGTAGGGTTATAAAAGCACACCTCAAAGTAAGCATTTCCCATCTAGATAACCCCACATTGTCACCTTGAGCACTAGATGGTTCCAACAAACACCACAATTTCATAAAGACATTGTAGCATCCCAATTGTCTAACAATTGTAATGCTACTTGGTCTAGTAATATAATGGCTACTTCCTATATATAATTGTTGCATCATAATTATATCATGCTCATGTCATCATGCCACCTTGCATTTGAGCATCATATAAAACCCTTTTATTTTGGTTCTTCTCTCATATGCATTATTAATTATATTTGCCTCTTGTTATTGTATTTGGTTATTGATATATGGTTTAATTACCAAGTTGAGTTGGGGCCATATCTTTTTATTCCACTCTACCACCTTTCTTTGTCACCAGTTTATAATTCCCCCATTCCATTTACCATGGGCCTTTATTTTCTTTTTGTATTTAATCTAGCTCATAGGAGATAGGATGGAGCAAATTCTAATTTCTTTTGCTTGGCCTTTATTTCCACTTCTTGGGAATGCATAAGAATAATGTCATATTATTATTATTGTTTTCACAAAATAAAACATGGCATTTAATACTTTGCATGGGCCATGCAACCATCATCACCACCTTTATCCCATTAGTTTTTCCTTTGTTTTAGTGGTTCTTTCTTTGTGGGATCATCTCCATACCCTCCATCATTCCCATGTCCTCCTCAACATCATTCTTTTCCTTCATGCATGAACAAATGAGGCTTTTCCCCTAAACCCCTTTCCTCTCTCTTTTTCTTAGGTGCACTTTACCTCACCTTATGCTAAACCAAAGCCTCTCCTTTCATCTAGATATGATCTTATAAACATGTTTAAAACCTAAACACCTAAACTAAACCCTAACCCTAGTTTCCTTTCTTTTCTTCATAACCCTAATTCTACACTAAACCCTAACCCCTACCACACCTCACTCACCTCTCCCTCTCCCTACTATGATGGCCCCACCTGGCCACCCTCTCTTCCTGGTCCCACACCTCAGCTACCACCCCACCTACCCCAAGCCTAGCTAACCCGAGCCCCCACTCTAAGCTAACCCTAACCTAAGCTACCCCCTATCCCTCTCTGATCCGTCTCTCTCTCGCTACCAGCTGGCTCCGCCGTCCCCACCTGGCCCACCTGCAGCCCCTCTCCCTGCCTCTGCCCTGCCCAACTCGAGCTCCAGCTCGAGCACGTGATCGAGGAGGAGAAAAAGGGTCGAAGCCACTTTTATCTACCCGAGCCCCACAAGCCTCCCCGTTGTCCTTCTCCCTCGCTGTTAGCCACCGCCCCACGTCTCTCCCCCGCCAGATCCATCCCAGGCACCTGCACTCTCCCCTCCTTCTTCTTCACCGTCGCCAGCTCCTGCCGCCGGTCACCGCCAGTACCCCTGGCGTCTCGTCGTTCCTGCCGGCGTGCGCGGCTTGGAAGTGGTCGAGGAGATCGAGGAGCCTCCCCTGCATCGCCCTGTACGCGCCGACGAGGAGGAGAAGCACCAGGATCGCCAGGACCAGCACCACCCCGACGAAACCCTAGAACTCTGGCCGCCAACCTCGTCGCCGACCTACCACGCCCCTTCCGATCCGGCCACGTCAACCTTTCCGCGGTGAGGCCCTCTTCCTCCTGGACACCCCCATCTATGCCGCCGTTGTCTGACCTCGCCGGACCAAATACCAAACACTCTCTATGCGCGGCGGTCTCTGCGTCCGCTCGTCGCTGCGCCTCGCTGACGGCATACCTAGCCCTCGTCCACCCTGCTGTCACCACCCTAGCACCTGCCGCACTGGTTCCACCCCTTAGCGCGCACGCCCAGGTCCCCAGTTTGATTCCTAGTCTCGCCGCGCCGCGCGTATCAGACAGTTTCGTCAGAGACGAGAGGAGAAGATCCACAGTGCCCTTTTCATTTTGCAAATAGCCCCCTCTGTTAACTCTCGCCTCAACCCGCGGTACACCAAGCCCCACCTGTCAGCCACTCTGGCAATCTTGCAGTTAAGCCCCCCGGCTCTTAGCCCCTCAACCCGCGCTCCAGCTCGCTTCCCACCTGTCAGTCTCTGCGAGACCCGCCGCTGGCACATGGGCCCTAGGCCGCTGGCCCCGCCTGTCATTCGCTGCAGCTAGGCTAACCCGCGGTGTAAAAGGTTTTTCCCTGAGCGTGTGGCCTAGTCCGTTTGGTCCCACTCGTCAGCGACTGGGGCTAGCTCGAGCTGAGTAGTAAAAAGGTTTTCCGTTTGACTGTTTAAATAAAACAAATTCACTAAATGTTTAAATTCAAATTCAAACCAGATTTTAAATAACTTTTAAAATACAAATCCAAACAATACATATAATATATGTTTTTGAATCAGAAAAATGTGAGGAATTCAAATATGCCATTCAAAATGTTGTTTGACCCCTTTAAATTTTCGAGATGATTAAAATTACAATAAAATGCCCTTTTCTTAATAAATTAATAACTTTAAATCTATAACTCCAAATTTGACAAATAATATGTCTAAATCGATCAGCGCGACGAGCCCATTCTATCTATGCAGTCCTTGTTCTGAATTGAAGCATGCATCATGTCATTATTAAAAATCTGAACTGTTTATGGCAATAAAACTTGACTAAACAAATAATAAAATGCTTTATTCTTGTATTCCACACCTCACCATGCCATGCTACTTTAATGCCATGTAAATTGTGCATCATTCATCATGGCATGCTTGTTTGCTTGTTGCATTTTAATTCATATGCTTGTGCACTTTATTCATGTTGGCCCTTGTTTGTTTGGTTCTTCTTCGAATAGACGCCCAGCAGGAGAATTACCAGGAATCACAGGAGTACTACCCAGATCCATCTCTCGCTTCAACTAAGCTGCCAGGCAAGCACTACCTCATGCTTGCATACATATAGTACCTATTGCTTCTATCTTATTCTTGTATCATGGAGTCGCGATTGCATTAAATTGAATCCCAAGTACTGCATAGCCTTTACTTTTAAACCCCACCGAAGCTTGTTCCTCCATCCCATGAGCCATTACTACAGGAGTTGTTTGAGCCATGCGAGTCGTAGAAAAGCATGTGTAGGGTATGTGAGTGTCTGATGGATAACGAGGTACTTAAACAACTTAACCGGAGTAGTAATGGGATAACTAATGAAAGAGGCACCGGTGAGCAATATCTGCTATTTGGTTTTTCATGCTCACTTGTGTCCCATAGGACCCCGAGTACTTGATTCATGTTCCTTGTTTATTCGCACTATCCACATTCGGGAGGCCTTATGGACCCCCTGAGCCAGAGCTTGATTCAGTCCTATTTCTTGGGGCCACAATTAGTTTGGGGCTTTATTACTATCCTGTACTTATGCCATGTTACTGCTTTATTTAAGATTGTGCGAGGAGCACCTGTACTGTTTCGGATCGCGCCACGTTTTCGCGGTATCGACAAGCCCAGTCACATTTTCGGGTTACCCGTCGTTTACAGCCGTCGTCGCAAACCCTGGGTCCGTCTCGGAGCCGGCCAACTTCGTTGCGGGTAGCTTATTGGGGTGGCTCCCTTAAATATTTCTGAATCCTGTGATTGCTTTGTCGTGAATGCCTCGTTGGGTTTTGATTTGGTTTTTTTTCGAGGTTGATCGAGTGTGTGTTGCTATTCGTGCACCCCTGCAGGGTAAATCTTTCTGAAAGCCGTGTTCGCGGTTATGGACGACTTGGAGCACAGTTTCTCGATCATAGACAAGTATAACTAAAGTACCGTTTTTAATTTGACTAAGTACTTGACTAGTAAATAGAGCACTACACATGGATTGGTTAATAAAACTGCCAATGGATGCCGGGGGTTGTTCGTCCGCTTCCTCGTTGGTAAGCGAGGAGGAGGATGGATCTGTTAATTATACTGTTATAACTGTTGTTCCCAATTAACGAACATCCGTCTATCATTGGTTAGGCGGATGGTTAGCGAGTATCTATAGAATTGTTAGGTGTTATCTTTTGCTGCAATTGCGTCACCCCAGGTTGTGTCCCCTTTAGTGGCATAAAGACTTGCTGAGTACCCCTAGGGTCTCACACGATAAATTGTTTGATTCAGATGAACAGGTGTACTTGCAAGATGGATACTGGGTGGAGGAGACAGATGATGTTGGCAACGATCATTCGGTGTAGAGATTGCGGGAACGGGGATCCGTGAGATCTGTGGGCGGGATGTGTTTATTTATGTGGCATCTTATGCCGATTTGCTTCTTATCCGTACTCGGATCTTGTTTCCGCTTCCGCCTGATACTCTGATGTTTGTTGTATGAGGAGCTATCCTAAATTATTATCTCTATCTAGGATTTTTTAATCTTGCCGTATGGCGTTGCAATATTTCTATTTCTTTTAGATGGAATGGCTCTGAGGACTGTTGTATGTGGCTTGCATACATACTCATTTGTGTATGTAGTTGATCCCTTCGCCTGCCGATTACGCCGCTTGTTCTTGTCCCGCTGTTCTGAAAGTGGTTAGGACGGCCGAAAGGTCTATCGTGAGTGGCCCTGGGCCCCACCGTACTATTTTAACCACTTTCGTTCATCCAGGCATGTAACTAAGAGCGTAATTCACCGAGGTAGTTACAATTGGTATCAGAGCCATCCCACCCTTCAGGGTCTCAGCCAAAATGGTCGTTGTCAGTCTAGCAAATATTTTTGGTAGTTACGTATACTAGGGAAAAACAAAATGTGAGAGTAGGACTGCTTCCATTTTTCTTCTTACCCACCCACCCACCCTTTTCTGGTAAGGAAGTGTAACGTTTTCAATCCTCTTCTAAAAATTCAAACTAGGATTCACGTGTTCTGGGTTCCGTAGTACCATAGGATGTGTTCGTGTGTTTGTGTGTGTGTGTGTGTGTGTGAATTCCTTGTCTAGCTGTTCAATCAAAATGTTATCTCTATCTGCCTTATTGGTTATCAACTGTTGGTACATTCCATACCGATAGGCCTTTGTAAACCGACGCGATCTATCTGATTCGTTGTATACCGATGCGATCTATCTTACTCTTTGTTATCCGACGTTATCTTGTTGGGGTGTTCTTTTTCGTAGTTACCAATCCTTAGGTTCATCTTAAGAAGAAGCTGTTGGGATATGTGTTTTACTGATTCATGTGCGGAGTAATGATTTGAGTGCGGGATGGAGTCGCGACCATACCACTACTGTTATCATTTGCTCTTGTATATTGAATCAGTAGAGTTACTAATCTTGATTCGTTAAGTGGTTTTGCGCATATAGTGGTATTTTAATGCCGAAATTTGCGGAATTTTTTTCTTTGTTAGTTCGTGTACCACACTCCTTGTTCAGTCGTGTGCGTTATGCTTAATATCTTCTAGTTGCCTTTAACTTTGTTGATATTTTAATATCATCTCAGTGAATTGCATCCTTTAATCTTGGTTAATTCCATTTTGGTACTATTTTGGATTATTATCATTCTCCATTATAGTACTGACTTGTGTTTTATATCAATCACAGGATGGCACCACCACGCCGTTCTAAGGAGGACATACCACCTGAACTTGGGGCTGCTTTGGCAAGTATTGCAAATGCTTTGGGCACTATGCACAGCAGCGCTTCGAGGAAAGTGTCAGGAGGAATGAGTTTGTTCCGCTACCTCCACCTCCCAAGCGAGGAGACATCAAGAGATTTCTCAAGTTCAACCCACGCCAATTTGAGGTGTCTGATCAGCCACTTGATGCGGATGATTGGCTCCATGAAGTGTCAAGGTTGCTGATGACTGCGGATGTTCCCGAGCAAGAATGGGTCAAATGTGCCACTCACCTTCTGAAGGGAGATGCAGCTCTCTGGTGGGAAAATTACCTCAAGGCAGATCTCTCTGGTTTTCAGCCTACTTGGGAGCAATTCACTGCTGCTTTCAAAGAGCAATATCTGTCAGAAATTGTCATGGAAAGGATGAAGGAAGTGTTTCTCAACCTCAAGCAGGGCACTGACAATGTCAACACCTACATCAGAAACTTCATGAATCTGTCTCATTATGGTGGCGATGAGATCTCTGATGACAAGAAGAAGCAAGAGAGGTTTAGGCAAGGCCTCAACGCTTCCATCAAATATGCAGTCACTCATGCAAGGCCGGCATCTTTCCTGGAACTTCAACACACAGCTCTGCAAGAAGAAGCAAGTAGGCAAGTGTTTGAGGAGTCAAAGAAACATAGCCGTGATACAACAAGCTCTTCTGCTATGACAGCTCCTTCTAAGCGTCGTGTCTGGGTTCCTAACACCCCACCATCGCTCCCTGCTCCACCAAGACCGTCAAGCTACGCAGCAAGGCCACCAAACTCCTTCACTGCGGCTCCCAGGGGCTACAACCACAACTACCCTTGAGCGCCTGGCGGAGTCCCTGGCTACGTTGCTCCACGTCCACCTGGTGCTTGCTATACTTGTGGAAACACTGGGCATCAGCACTGGAATAGTCCAATGAAAAACAAAGATCTTCCACCACCACCTCCAAGACCTGCGGCAAGTTCTCCTATGGTTTGTGCACCTCCACCTCGGGCTCTCAACATCAACACCAAGCCTGGGTCTACGGTTGCTCGTGCCAACTGTGTCAACCTCACTCAAGCTGAGCATGCACCTGGAGTTGTCATGGGTATGCTTCCTGTTAACTCAGTTCCTGCACGAGTTTTATTTGATTCTGGTGCTTCACATTCTTTCGTGTCATACAAGTTTGCGAAGAGTAATGGGTTACCTTCTGATGCTTTACCAACTCGCCTCATGGTGCAATCTCCTGGTTCAAACATGAGGGCTTCTAAAATCAGATATGGCAATCAAATTGAGATTGGTGGCTTTTCGTTTCCGGCTTCCTTAATTATTCTGGGCAATTCTGATATTGATGTTATCTTGGGCATGGATTGGTTAACAACAAATGCAGCTGTGATTGATTGTGCTGAACGTTCGGTTTCTCTGAAAATTCCTGAAGGCCATATAGTCTATTCTCCAAGTCTGACTCCTGCAATTCAGCTTTATTCTTTGGCGGCACTGAATGATGATGCCATGGAAGGTATTCAGAGTGTTCCTGTAGTTTGTGAGTTTCCAGATGTTTTTCCTGAAGAGTTGCCAGGTATGCCTCCGGATCGTGAGGTTGAGTTTGTCATTGAACTTGAACCTGGTACCGCTCCTATCTCTAAGCGGCCTTATAAAATGGGTCTTGCTGAGTTGGCTGAACTCAAACGTCAGTTGGATGAACAAGAGAAGTTGGGTTTCATTCAGCACAATACTTCTTCTTGGGATAGTCCAACCATCTTCGTGAAGAAGCGAGACAAGACTGATAGACTTTGTGTTGACTATCGGGCACTCAATGCTAAAACCATCAAGAATAAATATCCCCTTCCGCGGATTAATGATCTCTTCGATCAGCTAGCCGGAGCTGTGGTATTCTCTAAGCTTGATTTGAGAAGTGGTTATCATCAAATCAAGATTCGCAAGGAAGATGTTCCTAAAACAGCTTTCACCACCCGCTATGGCCTGTATGAGTACACGGTCATGTCTTTCGGTCTCACCAACGCACCTGCCACCTTCTCGAGGCTTATGAACTCGGTTTTCATGGAGTATCTTGATAAGTTCATTGTGGTCTATCTGGATGACATTCTAGTCTATTCTAAGTCAAAAGAAGAACATGAAGAACATCTTAGGTGTGTCCTAAACAAACTTCGTGAGAACCGCCTGTATGCAAAGTTCTCCAAGTGTGAGTTTTGGCTGCCTCAAGTCACCTACCTTGGTCACGTCATCTCTGCCAAGGGCATTGCCGTCAACCCAGAAACTATTAAGACAATTATGGACTGGCTTCCACCCAAAAATGTCAAAGATGTCCGGAGTTTCCTTGGTTTGGCCAGTTACTGTCGTTGCTTCGTTCAAAACTTCTCAAAGATTGCGAAGCCCCTTACCGATCTCCTCAAGAAAGGCAAGAAATACCTTTGGACTCCTGCATGTCAAGCAAGCTTTGAAACACTCAAAGAGAAGCTCACTTCCACACCAGTCTTGGTTCCTCCAGATACATCAAAGCCTTTCCAGATATTCTGTGATGCCTCATTGCAAGGATTGGGTGCGGTCCTTATGCAAGAAAAACAAGTTGTTGCTTATGCCTCTCGTCAGTTAAAGACGCAAGAGATCAACTATCCTACACATGACCTCGAACTCGCAGCAGTTGTCTTTGCTTTGAAAGTATGGATGCATTACTTGCTTGGCAACCGTTGTGAGATCTTTTCTGATCACAAGAGTCTGAAGTATATCTTCACATAGCCGGATCTCAACCTTCGTCAGAGGAGGTGGATTGAAACAATCAATGATTTCGATTTGACCATCAACTACACTCCGGGCAAAGCTAATGTCATGGCCGATGCTCTCAGCCGAAAAGTTTACGTCAACAATCTCATGGTGGAAGAACAACAGCCTCTCTTGTGCGAGGAATTCTGCAAGCTCAACCTTGAAATTGTGGATCAAGGGTATCTTCTGAACCTTCTGGCAACACCTCTCTTGGAAGAAAAAGTTCGCTCCATTCAACTTGGTGATCCTTACACTAAAAAGATCGTCTCCAACATTCAGCTTCCGAAGTATGAGTCTTTCCACGTTGACGACCAAGGCACTCTTTTCTTTGAACACCGGATGTTTGTTCCGAACTACCCGGGTTTAAGAGAGCAAGTTCTCAAGGAGGCGCATGATTCTGTTCTTTCTATCCACCCTGGCAGCACTAAGATGTACATGGACTTGAAAACACAATATTGGTGGCCTGGTTTGAAATGATATTGTGCCAAGTATGTCTTGGAGTGTGATGTTTGTCACAGAGTTAAAGCTGTCCATCAGAAACCTTCTGGTCTTCTACAACCATTGAAGCCTCCGGAATGGAAATGGGAGAAAGTAGAGATGGACTTCATCACTGATTTTCCAAGGTCGTAGAAGGGCAACAATGCAATCTTTATTGTCATTGACAGGCTTTTTAAAGTAGCTCACTTCTTTCCAGTCAAGGAAACAATTTCTGCAATTCAGTTGGCTGAGCTCTATATCAACAGAATTGTCTCTCTGTATGGAGTTCCTCTTGAGATCAGTTCAGACCGTGGAAGCATCTTCACTTCCAAGTTATGGGGAAGTTTCCAAAATGCTATGGGAACAAAATTGAACTTCAGCACGGCTTACCACCCTCAGTCGCAAGGACAAGTTGAAAGGATCAATCAAATTCTAGAAGATATGCTCCGTGCTTGCGTTATCTCTTTCAGCATGAAGTGGGAAGAATGTCTTCCTTATGCTGAATTCTCTTACAACAATAGTTTCCAGAAAAGTCTAAAGATGGCACCATTTGAGGCTCTCTATGGTCGCAAATGCAGAACTCCGATTGGTTGGTCGGGCGTAGGTGAAAGAATATTGTTTGGCCCCGACATTGTAACTCAAGCGGAGGAGAAAGTTCACATCATTCTTGAAAACCTGAAGATTGCTCAAAGTCGCCAGAAGAGCAATTATGATAGAAAGCACATGGACATGGAGTATGTCCTTGGTGATCTCGTTTACCTTCGTGTCACTCCCATGAGAGGCACGCACCGCTTTGGTATCAAAGGAAAGCTGGCTCCTAGATACATCGGTCCTTTCAAAATTCGTGGAACAAGAGGAGAAGTTGCTTATGCTCTTGAGCTCCCTAAACAACTCAAGGTCCATGATGTTTTCCACATCTCTCAACTCAAGAAGTGCTTCAAGGATCCCGGCGGGACCGTGGACCATGAACTCATTAATCTCCAAGAAGATCTGTCTTATCAAGAACACCCCATAAAAATTCTTGAAGTCGCAGAAAGAAGGACTCGCAACAAGTCCATCAAGTTCTGCAAGGTGCAGTGGTCGCACCATTCCGTTGATGAAGCCACTTGGGAACGTGAAGATGAGCTCCGTGCCAAGTATCCTACCCTCTTTGAGTCTTCTTCTTCCTAGAATCTCGGGGCGAGATTCCTGTTTAGTGGGGGAGAGTTGTAGCATCCCAATTGTCTAACAATTGTAATGCTACTTGGTCTAGTAATATAATGGCTACTTCCTATATATAATTGTTGCATCATAATTATATCATGCTCATGTCATCATGCCACCTTGCATTTGAGCATCATATAAAACCCTTTTATTTTGGTTCTTCTCTGATATGCATTATTAATTATATTTGCCTCTTGTTATTGTATTTGGTTATTGATATATGGTTTAATGCCCAAGTTGAGTTGGGGGCATATCTTTTTATTCCACTCTACCACCTTTCTTTGTCACCACTTTATAATTCCCCCATTCCATTTACCATGGGCCTTTATTTTCTTTTGGTATTTAATCTAGCTCATGGGAGATAGGATGGAGCCAATTCTAATTTCTTTTGCTTGGCCTTTATTTCCACTTCTTGGGAATGCATAAGAATAATGCCATATTATTATTATTGTTTTCACAAAATAAAACATGGCATTTAATACTTTGCATGGGCCATGCAACCATCATCACCACCTTTATCCCATTAGTTTTTCCTTTGTTTTAGTGGTTCTTTCTTTGTGGGATCATCTCCATATCCCTCCATCATTCCCATGTCCTCCTCAACATCATTCTTTTCCTTCATGCATGAACAAATGAGGCTTTTCCCCTAAACCCCTTTCCTCTCTCTTTTTCTTAGGTGCACTTTACCTCACCTTATGCTAAACCAAAGCCTCTCCTTTCATCTAGATATGATCTTATAAACATGTTTAAAACCTAAACACCTAAACTAAACCCTAACCCTAGTTTCCTTTCTTTTCTTCATAACCCTAATTCTACACTAAACCCTAACCCCTACCACACCTCACTCACCTCTCCCTCTCCCTACTATGATGGCCCCACCTGGCCACCCTCTCTTCCTGGTCCCACACCTCAGCTACCACCCCACCTACCCCAAGCCTAGCTAACCCGAGCCCCCTCTCTAAGCTAACCCTAACCTAAGCTACCCCCGATCCCTCTCTGATCCCTCTCTCTCTCGCTACCAGCTGGCTCCGCCATCCCCACCTAGCCCACCTGCAGCCCCTCTCCCTGCCTCTGCCCTGCCCAACTCGAGCTCCAGCTCGAGCACGTGATCGAGGAGGAGAAAAAGGGCCGAAGCCACTTTTATCTACCCGAGCCCCACAAGCCTCCCCCTTGTCCTTCTCCCTCGCTGTTAGCCACCGCCCCACGTCTCTCCCCCCGCCAGATCCATCCCAGGCACCTGCACTCTCCCCTCCTTCTTCTTCACCGTCGCCAGCTCCTTCCGCCGGTCACCGCCAGTACCCCCGGCGTCTCGTCGTTCCTGCCGGCGTGCGCGACGTGGAAGTGGTCGAGGAGATCAAGGAGCCTCCCCTGCATCACCCTGTACGCGTCGACGAGGAGGAGAAGCACCAGGATCGCCAGGACCAGCGCCGCCCCGACGAAACCCTAGAACTCTAGCCGCCAGCCTCGTCGCCGACCTACCACGCCCCCTTTCGATCCGGCCACGTCAACCTTTCCGCGGCGAGGCCCTCTTCCTCCTGGACACCCCCATCTGTGCCGCCGTCGTCTGACCTCGCCAGACCAAATACCAAACACTCTCTGTGCGCAGTGATCTCTGCGTCCGCTCGTTGTTGCGCCTCGCTGACGGCATACCTAGCCCCCGTCCATCCTGCTGTCACCACCCTAGCACCTGCCGCACTGGTTCCACCCCTTAGCGCGCACGCCCAGGTCCCCAGTTCGATTCCCCGTCTCGCCACGCGCGTCAGACAGTTCTGTCAGAGACGAGAGGAGAAGATCCACAGTGCCCTTTTCGTTTTGCAAATAGCCCCCTCTGTTAACTCTCGCCTCAACCCGTGGTACACCGAGCCCCACCTGTCAGCCACTCGGGCAATCTTGCAGTTAAGCCCCCCAGCTCTTAGCCCCTCAACCCGCGCTCCAGCTCGCTTCCCACCTGTCAGTCTCTGCGAGACCCGCCGCTGGCACATGGGCCCTAGGCCGCTGGCCCCGCCTGTCATTCGCTGCAGCTAGGCTAACCCGTGGTGTAAAAGGTTTTTCCCTGAGCGCGTGGCCTAGTCCATTTGGTCCCACTCGTCAGTGACTGGGGCTAGCTCGAGCTGAGTAGTAAAAAGGTTATCTGTTTGACTGTTTAAATAAAACAAATTCAGTAAATGTTTAAATTCAAATTCAAACCAGATTTTAAATAACTTTTAAAATACAAATCCAAACAATGCATATAATATATGTTTTTGAATCAGAAAAATGTGAGGAATTCAAATATGCCATTCAAAATTTTGTTTGACCCCTTTAAATTTTCGAGATGATTAAAATTACAATAAAATGCCCTTTTCTTATAAATTAATAACTTTAAATCTATAACTTCAAATTTGACAAATAATATGTCTAAATCGATCAGCGCGACGAGCCTGTTCTATCTATGCAGTCCTTGTTCTGAACTGAAGCATGCATCATGTCATTATTAAAAATCTGAACTGTTTATGGCAATAAAACTTGACTAAACAAATAATAAAATACTTTATTCTTGTATTCCACACCTCACCATGCCATGCTACTTTAATGCCATGTAAATTGTGCATCATTCATCATGGCATGCTTGTTTGCTTGTCGCATTTTAATTCATATGCTTGTGCACTTTATTCATGTTGGCCCTTGTTTGTTTGGTTCTTCTTCGAATAGACGCCCAGCAGGAGAATTACCAGGAATCACATGAGTACTACCCAGATCCATCTCTCGCTTCAACTGAGCTTCCAGGCAAGCACTACCTCATGCTTGCATACATATAGTACCTATTGCTTCTATCTTATTCTTGCATCATGGAGTCGCGATTGCATTAAATTGAATCCCAAGTACTGCATAGCCTTTACTTTTAAACCCCACCGAAGCTTGTTCCTCCATCCCATGAGCCATTACTACAGGAGTTGTTTGAGCCATGCGAGTCGTAGAAAAGCATGTGTAGGGTATGTGAGTGTCTGATGGATAACGAGGTACTTAAACAACTTAACCGGAGTAGTAATGGGATAACTAATGAAAGAGGCACCGGTGAGCAATATCTGCTATTTGGTTTTTCATGCTCACTTGTGTCCCATAGGACCCCGAGTACTTGATTCCTGTTCCTTGTTTATTCGCACTATCCACATCCGGGAGGCCTTATGGACCCCCTGAGCCAGAGCTTGATTCAGTCCTATTTCTTGGGGCCACAATTAGTTTGGGGCTTTATTACTATCCTGTACTTATGCCATGTTACTGCTTTATTTAAGATTGTGCGAGGAGCACCTGTACTGTTTCGGATTGTGCCACGTTTTCGCGGTATCGACAAGCCCGGTCAAATTTTCAGGTTCCCAGTCGTTTACAGCCGTCGTCGCAAACCCTGGGTTCGTCTCGGAGCCGGCCAACTTTGTTGCGGGTAGCTTATTGGGGTGGCCCCCTGAAATATTTCGGAATCCTGTGATTGCTTTGTCGTGAATGCCTTGTTGGGTTTTGATTTGGTTTTTTTTCGAGGTTGATCGAGTGTGTGTTGCTATTCGTGCACCCCTGCAGGGTAAATCTTTCTAAAATTCATGTCCGCGGTTATGGACGACTTGGAGCACAGTTTCTCGATCATAGACAAGTATAACTAAAGTACCGTTTTTAATTTGACTAAGTACTTGACTAGTAAATAGAGCAATACACATGGATTGGTTAATAAAACTGCCAATGGATGCTGGGGGTTGTTCGTTCGCTTCCTCGTTGGTAAGCGAGGAGGAGGATGGATCTGTTAATTATACTGTTATAACTGTTGTTCCCAATTAACGGACATCCATCTATCATTGGTTAGGTGGATGGTTAGTGAGTATCTATAGAATTGTTAGGTGTTATCTTTTGCTGCAATTGCGTCACCCCAGGTTGTGTCCCCTTTAGTGGCATAAAGACTTGCTGAGTACCCCTAGGGTCTCACACGATAAATTGTTTGATTCATATGAACAGGTGTACCCGCAAGATGGATACTGGGTGGAGGAGACAGATGATGTTGGCAACGATCATTCGGTGTAGAGATTCCGGGAACAGGGATCCGTGAGATCTGTGGGCGGAATGTTTTATTTATGTGGCATCTTATGCCGATTTGCTTCTTATCCGTACTCGGATCTTGTTTCCGCTTCCGCCTGATACTCTGATGTTTGTTGTATGAGGAGCTATCCTAAATTATTATCTCTATCTAGGATTTTTTAATCTTGCCGTATGGCGTTGCAATATTTCTATTTCTTTTAGATGGAATGGCTCTGAGGACTGTTGTATGTGGCTTGCATACATACTCATTTGTGTATGTAGTTGATCCCTTCGCCTGCCGATTACGCCGCTCGTTCTTGTCCCGCTGTTCTGAAAGTGGTTAGGACGGCCGAAAGGTCTACCGTGAGTGGCCCTGGGACCCACCGTACTATTTTAACCACTTTCGTTCATCCAGGCATGTAACTAAGAGCGTAATTCACCGAGGTAGTTACAGACATCCAACTCCAAATATAACTCATAACAAATATTTGTAATCTCTAGCCTAAGTGCCACCATGGTGTGCACGCTGTCACTTTCACACACATGGGGAGAGCAGAGATCTATTAAAGCACTTGAGTAGCAAGGTAGATCTACTTGATTACAAAGCTCATGATCACAATATGATCATGCATAGAGAGAGATGAACACTGATACATTGCAAATGTATCTATAATTTTTGATGTTCCATGCTTGGTTTTATCCACTTTCTTGTGTTTTGTCCACACTTTGGAGTACTTTTGATATGATTTCTTGGACTAACCTATTAACAAGAGCCACAGTGCTAGCTGCCTGTTTTCTACTGTTTTTGGTTCCAAGAAAGTCAGAAAATGAATATTCTCAGAATTGGACGGGACAAAAGCCAAAGTGCCTATTTTTCCGGAAGTCATCAGATGCCAGAATACGAGACGGAGAGGAGCCAGGGGCACCACACCACCTGGCCATGCGGGCCAGGCCTGGCCGCGCCAGGGGGTGGTGTGGCCAGCCCAGGCACCCCCTCGGCCTCTCCTTCCACCTATAAGATTCCCTCAGGACGAAAACCCTAAGTACCCGATCAAAAATCCATGAAAGATTTTGTAGCCGCCGTCATCTGCATCCCTAGATCGGGAGGGATCTGAAGCTCTACTCGGCACCCTGCCGGAGGGGGGAATTCACCCTGGAGGCCTTCTTCATCATCATGCAAGCCTCCGGTGTGATGCGTGAGTAGTTCATCCTTGGACTACGGATCCATGTAGTAGCTAGATGGCTGGTTCTCCTCCTTTGTGCTTTCATGTTTAGATCTTGTGAGCTCCGTTCATGATCAAGATCATCTATTTGTAATTTTGCATGTTGTGTTTGTGGGGATCCGATGGATATTGAGATGCTATTTCAGATTGATTATTGATTCTGTCATGTCTTTGTTATTTGTGATCTTGCATGCTTTCCATTTTTAGTAGCTATCTTGGCCAAGTAGATGCTAGCAACTCCAAGAGTTAGTATTTATGCTCGATAGTGGGTTCATGCCTCTGGTAATCCGGGGAAGTGACAGAAATCTCTAAGGTACTAGATGTGCTGTTGCTACTAGGGAGAAAACAATAATCCTTTGTTCATAGAACAATCGTATTATTTACATTACACGCAATCTGTAAAGCGATAATCTGTTGGTTGCAACTTAATACTTGAGGGGGTTCGGATGATAACCGGAAGGTGGATTATTAGTCATAGATGAAGTTGGATGGCGGTCTATGTATAATGTTGTAATGCCCAATCAAGTCTCAAAGGAGTCAAGATGATTAGTATATGCATGTATTGCTTTCTCGATGTTTGTTAATTGCCCCGCTGTAATTTGTTCACCCAGCATGTTATCTATCTTAAGGAGAGCCACCTCTAGTGAACTATGGATCCCAGTCCTTTCTTTTACATATAATCTATAAACTGTTTACTGTTTTGTGTTTACTTTCTGCAAACTTTTACTTCCTTCCATTTGATACGTTTAATCCTTTGTTTTCAGCAAAACACGGTGAGATTGACAACCTCATCGCAAGTTGGGGACAGAGTTCTGTGGTTGTGTTGTGCAGGTCTCCACGTTGCTACTAGCACCGGTAGTGCGCCCTGCCAAGGCTCAGCTAGCAACACCTTTGGGGTATTTCCTTGCTCCTACTGGTTCGATTAAACCTTGGTTTCATAACTGAGGGAAACTTGCTGCTGTGCTCATCATACCTTCCTCTTAGGGTTCCCAGTGAGCTCTACATCAACACTGAGCCATCAAGCATTTTTCTGGCGCTGTTGCCGGGTAGTCAAGAACATCTTCACAAGGGGAGTCCCTCATAACCAATCTCTTTACTTTGTTATGTTTGTTTTGCTTAGTTTCTTTTGCTTTGTTTGCTTGTTTCTTTATCAAAAAACACAAAAAAAATAGTTCCTACTATGGTTGGTATTTTCGTTGGTCTATTTTTGTCTTGCTTTATCATGCTTTCTATCAATGGTTGGTTTCTTTGAAACTGAATCTTATTGGCAAGGTGGGCCCACTGGAGAACAAAAATATTATTATAAGGAACACCGCTTGTCACAAAAAGGGAAACACTTATGGGAACAAATTGATAAATTGAATACCATTGCTAGAAACGTGTTCTCCACTTATAATGTTACTTATTGCGTTGATAAATCTTGTTGCTGTAGGAGGTATAAACACCTCCCTTTTCAATGTGAGTATAATGATAATGTTACCATATCTTCTTATGTTAAAGGAAATTATGACTTTTATGATGTGGAACAAACTGAAGAATTTATTGCTTGGAAGGGTGCATTTTAGCTTGCTAGTTTGATTGAAAATACTGATGATTCACCTTATAAATATGAGGTTTATTATATACTTAAATTTTTCTTTGATAATTACAAGGTAGAAAATGGCTATATTCTTGAATATCTTAATAGATGCTCTCCACCAATGGAAGAGACTAATGCCTTGCAAGAGCCTATGGAAAAAGAAATTGCTGAAACTGGAAGCTCATTGGATGAAAAAGAGGAGGAGAGTGATGATCAAGAGGAGGAAGAATGGATCTACCCATCCCTACCTTCTAATGAGAGTAACTCTTTACCCCTTACATTATTTGATTGTCCCCCATGCTTACTAAAGGAGTATGAATGTCATGTTCCTGAGGATTCTTTCGAAAATGTTTATAATAAAGCTCTAGTGTTTGTAGATCATGAAAAGCATACTTTATGTGATAGTTATATTGTTGAGTTTATTCATGAGGCTACTAAAAATTATTATGAGAGAGGAAAATATGGTTGTAAAAAATTTCATGGTACTGAAACACCTCTCTATTTGCTGAAAGTTTTGAAGTTACTCTTGTTTTATCTTCCTATGCATGTCACTTTGTTCTTTGTGAATTTATTTGGATACAAGATTCCTATTCATAGGAAGTGGTTTAGACTTAAATGTGTTTTGAAATTGCTTCTTGATGCTCTCTTTTACTTCAATTCATATTTCCTAGGTGAGCATCTTCTCAAACTATCATGCATAACTTAAAGACGTTAAAGAAAAGTACTTATTAGGAGATAAACCAAAAGTTTTAGATGAGTCTTGAAAATTATTACTTCAGTAATAACTGCTCCTTATCCTTTTTATTTGCTTTTTGTGCCAAGAGTAACCTCTAATGAGAGAAAAGTAATGATTGGGAAATTTGCTGTCCCGAAAAAGATTTCTGTGCTTCACCGTAAACATTCGTGTAAAATCTCTGAACACCGTATTGAGGCGTGAATTTTTGTGCTTCTGCGCTAGGTTGTTATCTAACTTTCTTTAGTTCAACACTTTTTTATTTGAGCAACAGAAGGTCTTCGAAAAAATTCGTCTTTACCTGCTGGTCTGTTTTGACAGAGTTCTGCCATTTTCTACATTTGCTTCTTGTTGGTTCCTTTTTGAGTTCTTTTGGGGAATTGAGATTTTTGAGGGAAGTGCTACAGTAGCTAGTGTTCTAATGGAAGTTTATTTGGTGTTGGAACTGAACCTTAAGACTTATTTATCTTGAGTACACTAATGTTGCTAATAAAGATTGTGTGAAGTTTTGTATGAAGAAAAATTTCAGGTGTATGGAAGGAATGAGTAATGAGATGAGGGATAGACTAAAGCTCAAGCTTGGGGATGCCACGCGTGTAACCCAAAGAAATATCCAAGAAGTACAAGTGTCAAAGCTTGGGGATTCCCAAGGCATTCCCCTCTTCATCAATAAAAATCCCATGTTTCTTCCAAACGCTTCATTTTTATTGTTTCATGCACAGTTGTGTTGTTCTTGGAACGTCTTCTTTTTCGTTTTCGTTTGCTTTTGTTTGCTTAGTTTTCTGAATAAATTGGTTGGACCCCCTCTTTCATATTTTGGTTTTCAAATAGTTTGGTTTGGTTTGGAAAAGAGTAGGAAAGTTCATACTTATGTGGTAAAAAGAGCTCGTTTTTTACTGTGGCCTATGATTTGTCATGATATGCTTGATATTGTTTTGGCTTTATGCTTAGTATTCTTTGTTGTAGCATGACTTGTTATAAACAATTTAGATTCCTTAATGTGCCTTGGATGAATTATGCGTTGTTTTAGCATATTAAAGCATAGTATAGCGGTATTCTCCATTGATGCTTTATTTGGGTTGACTTGGCGCATGCTCACACGATGTTATGACTATCTCAAGTCACCATAGCCTTTATGATCCTTTAGTTTTCAACTTGTTGTATCACTTTATGCTTTGATCAATGATGTTTTATCGCTCTACATGATTATGGCCATTATTGCTCTCTTAGTTTGTCGCTCCTAGTCTTTTGCTAGCCTCCACAACCAAGTATGAGTTCCACTCATGCATCCAACCCCCTAAACCAAGTTATTCCAAAGAGTCCACCATACCTACCTACTAGCTTATGCTATTCCAAGTATATTCATGCTTATGTTTACCTTCTAGATTAAACTTGTTATGAGAAAACTAGTGATTAAAGCTCTCTCGAACTTGATGGCACACTTTACTTTTCTTGCCCTTAATAAACTTGAACCATTGTGTCGTCTATGTTGTATATGCTTGCACTTATTTGTTGGGGATTAGCAGAACCATGCTGTCATGGGGAACGCTTTCAACATTGCACTTGGTACTTGTACCTAGTTGATATCATGCTCTTTTGTATATGGATGTCGTGAGTGTGAAATGAAAGGGGAGCTTGTAAGTCCATGGAGTTATGTATATGTGTTAGAGAAACGCCTGGGCCACTGGTCTAATCCATGCTGACATGGTGGAAACCTGCAGCGTAACCATAATGAGCTGTCTATGAAGCATTCTTCTTATAAAAAAAGAGTCCTATATTGAAAAAAAGAGAAAAAGAAAAAAAGAGATTATGAACAGAGGAAAGAGAGAAAAAAGCACCATATTCCCATGGTAAATAAGAAGATTGCTGAGATGCTTGTTGTCTGCTTGCCTTGTCATTTTGATATGGGGATTCTTCCGTATCATCGGGCAAGGGGTACCCCGTTGGCGGTTCTCTATGATACACATGTACTTACGATGACAAGAACTTACCGGTGACTAAACTTGAGTAGCATGAGGAGCGGCCCTTGTATACAAGGGACATGAGATTCCTAACTTATACTTCGTCAAGCATGTACACCATAGTTTGTTCAATTTAACCTTAATCACTTCAAGATTCTTATGATAGGGGCAATGAGAGCTGAAAGCTATAAGTACCATAATTTTTGGAAGCTCTTGATGAGACTTGAATCCCTACTTCCTTTTAAGAAGGCCTTTCTTCCACCATTATATTGAGTCTCCACCTTCTACCTTTATGCACCTACTTTGAGAGCATAGTGGCCATTCTTAGTTCTATGTGCATTGTCCCAAGACTAGTTGATTGAGCATAACTTGATATTGCTTGTTTTAAACTATTTGTATCTAGTCACTCTTATGAACTTTGAAGGTGTCCTATGCATTTATATTTGCTACTCTATGAGGGACAAACTGAATACTATTATGCTATGTTTTCTTTCTGTGAAAAAAACAAACGTCTTGCAAAGCATTGTTATTCATGAATCTTTTGTTTGTGCCTTTTCATGTTGCAACATAGTTTCTTTGTCTTATTGCTACATCTTTGTCTTTCATGTTATGATTGAAGTACTATGATCCCAGCTTTGAATGTTTTACAAATACTTTGATCAAGTCTTTGATGGTGCATGTCACCTCAAAAATTATTCTTTCTTTTGATCACTTACCTACTCGAGGATGAGCAGGAGTTAAGCTTGGGGATGTTGATACATTACAAATGTATCTATAATTTTCGATGTTCCATGCTTGCTTTTATCCAATTTCTTGTATTTTGTCCACACTTTGGAGTACTTTTCATATGATTTCTTAGACTAACCTATTAACAAGAGCCACGGTGCCAGCTGCCTGTTTTCTGCTGTTTTTGGTTCCAGGAAAGTCAGAAAATGAATATTCTCGGAATTGGACGGGACAAAAGCCAAAGTGCCTATTTTACGGAAGTCATCAGTTGCCAGAATATGAGACGGCGAGGAGCCAGGGGCCACCACACCACCAGGCCGCGCGGGCCAGGCCTGGCCGTGCCAAGGGATGGTGTGGCCAGCCCAGGCACCCCCTCGACCTCTCCTTCCGCCTATAAGATGCCCTCGGGATGATAACCCTAAGTACCCGATCAAAAATCAACGAAAGAGTCTGTAGCCGCCATCATCTCCATCCCTAGATCGGGAGGGATCTGAAGCTCTTCCCGGCACCCTGCCGGAGGGGGAATTCACCCTGGAGGCCTTCTTCATCATCATGCAAGCCTCCGGTGTGATGCGTGAGTAGTTCATCCTTGGACTACGGATCCATGTAGTAGCTAGATGGCTGGTTCTCCTCCTTTGTGCTTTCATGTTTAGATCTTGTGAGCTCCGTTCATGATCAAGATCATCTATTTGTAATTCTACATGTTGTGTTTGCGGGGATCCGATGGATATTGAGATGCTATTTTAGATCGATTATTGATTCTATCATGTCTTGTTATTTGTGATCTTGCATGCTTTCCGTTGTTAGTAGCTATCTTGGCCAAGTAGATGCTAGCAACTCCAAGAGTTAGTATTTATGCTCGATAGTGGGTTCATGCCTCTGGTAATCTGGGAAGTGACAGAAATCTCTAAGGTACTAGATGTGTTGTTGCTACTAGGGAGAAAACAACAATCCTTTGTTCATAGAACAATCGTATTGTTTACATTACACGCAATTCGTAAAGCAATAATCTGTTGCTTGCAACTTAATACTGGAGGGGGTTCGGATGATAACCTGAAGGTGGATTATTAGTCATTGATGCAGTTGGATGGCGGTCTATGTATAATGTTGTAATGCCCAATCAAGTCTCAAAGGAGTCAAGATGATTAGTATATGCATGTATTTCTTTCTCGATGTTTGTCAATTGCCCTGTTGTAATTTGTTCACCCAGCATGTTATCTATCTTAAGGAGAGCCACCTCTAGTGAACTATGGATCCCGGTCCTTTCTTTTACATTCAATCTATAAATTGTTTACTGTTTTGTGTTTACTTTCTGCAAACTTTTACTTCCTTCCATTCAATACGTTTAATCCTTTGTTTTCAGCAAAACACGGTGAGATTGACAACCTCATCGCAAGTTGGGGACAGAGTTCTGTGGTTGTGTTGTGCAGGTCTCCACGTTGCTACTAGCACCGGTAGTGCGCCCTGCCAAGGCTCAGCTAGCAACACCTTTGGGGTGTTTCCTTGCTCATATCGATTAAACATTGGTTTCATAACTGAGGGAAACTTGCTGTTGTGCTCATCATACCTTCCTCTTGGGGTTCCCAACGAGCTCTACATCAACACTGAGCCATCAAACACATAGCTACCGGTAGAACCCTTAGCCTCGAGAGAGAACTACTCCCTCCTCATCATGGGAATCAGCAATGGTGATGGAGATGGTGGTGGAGATCGATGGAGATGGCTCCAGGGGCACTTCCTCGTCCTGGCAGGGTGCCGGAATAGAGACTTTTTGTCCCCCGAATCTCCCCTTCGGTGGTGGCAGTGCTACGGAACTTTTCGTGGATTTCTGATTGACTATTTAGGGTTTTTGCATCTGGAGGCATATTATAGGCGAAGAGGCAAGGGCGGTGGGCCGCCAGGGGGCCCACACCACCTGGTGGCGCGGCCAGGGCTAGCCCGTGCCACCACATGGTGTGGCCGCCCTGTGGCCCCTCTCCGTATCCTCTTCTGGCTTCGTGAGTCTTCCGGTAAAATATCGACTTTGGCTTTTGTGCGGTCCAATTCCGAGAATATTCATTTTCTGACTTTCCTGGAACCAAAAACAGCAGAAAACAGGCAACTGGCACTGTGGCATCTTGTTAATAGGTTAGTCCAAGAAAGTGTATAGAAAGTACTCCAAAGTGTGGACAAAACATAAGAAAGTAGATAAAACCAAGCATGGAACATCAAAAATTATGGATACGTTAGCAACGTATCAACATCCCCAAGCTTAACTCCTGCTCGTCCTCGAGTAGGTAAGTGATAAAAAGAAATAATAATTTTTGAGGTGACATGCACCATCATAAACTTGATCAAAGTATTTGTAAAACATTCAAAGCTGGGATCATAGTACTTCAATCACAACATGAAAGACAAAGTTCTAGCAATAAGACAAAGCAACTCTGTTGCAACATGAAAAGGCACAAACAAAAGATTCATGAATAACAATGCTTTGCAAGACGTTTGTTTGTTTCACATAAAGAAAACATAGCATAATGGCATTCAACTTGTCCCTCATAGAATAGCAAAACATAAATGCATAGGACACCTTCAAAGTTCATAAGAGTGACTAGATACAAGTAGTTTAAAACAAGCAATATCAAAGTTATGCATCAATCAACAAGTCTTGGTACAATGCACATAGAACTAAGAATGGCCACTATGCTCTCAAAGTAGGTGCATAAAGATAGAAGGTGGAGACTCAATATAAAAGTGGAAGATTGGCCTTCACAGAAGGAAGTAGGGATTCAAGTTTCACAAAGATCTTCCAAAAATTATGGTACTAAATAGCTTTCAGCTCTCATTTCCCCTATCATAAGCATCTTTAAGGTGATTAAGGTTAAAGTGACACAACTAAGAGGATATGCTTGACAAGTTATAAGCCAAAATCTCATGCCCCTTACTTACGAAGACCGAACATCATGCTACTCAACTTTAGTCACGAGTAAGCTCTTGTCATTGTAAGTACATATGTATCATAAAGAACCGCCAATGGGGTACCCCTTGCACATGATACATGAGCTATCCCATAATCAAAATGACAAGGCAAGCAGACAATGAGCATCTCAACGATCTTTTTATTTGCTATTTGCATAGGTTTTTATTGAGGATGCTTCATAGAGTGCTCATTATGGTGATGCTGCAAGTTTCCACCATGATTAGGCATGGCTTAGGCTAGCAGCCCAGGCGTTTCTCTAACACATATACAAACTCCATGATCTTACAAGTTCCACTTTTATTTCACACCGCCGGGATCCATAAGCAAAAGAACATGATATCAACGGGGTACTGATGTCTACGCACTTCTATTCTTGTAGACAGTTGTTGGGCCTCCAGTGCAGAGGTTTGTAGAACAGCAACAAGTTTTCCCTTAAGTGGACCACCCAAGGTTTATCGAACTCAGGGAGGAAGTGGTCAAAGGTATTCCCTCTCAAGCAATCCTGCAATCAAGATACAAGAAGTCTCTTGTGTCCCCAACACACCCAATACACTTGTCAGGTGCACTAGTTCGGCGAAGAGATAGTGAAATATAAGTGGTGTGGATAATTATAAGTGGTAACGATGATAGAAAATAGCTTGATGGCGTGGAAAATACTAAAGGCAAACTGAAATAAAGATGGAAGCAAGCAAACATGTAACATATATAGTAGCAAACGGTGTTTCAATGCTTAGAAACAAGGCCTAGGGATCATACTTTCACTTGTGAACACTCTCATATAAATATATTCCTCTTTATGATACTACGCTGAACTACTCTCCGGTTGGACACTCTAATCGATGGTAGGGCTATAACAGAACACCTCAAAGTAAGCCTTTTCCCATCTAAAAAACCCCACACTGTCACCTTGAGTACTAGATGAGTCCAACAAACACCACAATTTCATAAATACATCCAAGTCCAAATATAACTCATAACAAGTATTTGTAATCTCTAGCCTAAGTGCCACCATGGTGAGCACACTATCACTTTCACACACATGGGGAGAGCAGAGATCTATTAAAGCACTTGAGTAGCAAGGTAGATCTGTAGATTACAAGCTCATGATCACAATATGATCATGCATAGAAAGAGAGATGAACACATAGCTATCGGTAGAACCCTTAGCCTCGAGAGAGAACTACTCCCTCCTCATCATGGGAATCACCAATGGTGATGGAGATGGTGGTGGAGATCGATGGAGATGGCTCCATGGGCACTTCCCCGTCCCGGCAAGGTGCCGGAACAGAGACTTTTTGTCCCCCCAAATCTCCCCTTTGGTGGCGGCGGCGCTGTGGAACTTTTCGTGGCGGGAGGCTTGACGATTTAGGGTTTATGCATCGGGAGGCTCTTATAGGCGAGAGGGGAGACCGCGGGGGTGCCGGAGGGGCCCACACCACCCCCTGGCGTGGCCTGGCCTAGCCCGCGCCACCAGGTGGTGTGCCCAGCCCCTGGCCCCTCTCCGTCTCGTCTTCTGGCTCCGTGAGTATTCCGGTAAAATATCGACTTTGGCTTTTGTCCCATCCAATTCCGAGAATATTCATTTTCTGACTTTCTGGAACCAAAAACAGCAGAAAACAGGCAACTGGCATTGTGGCATCTTGTTAATAGGTTAGTCCAAGAAAGTGTATAGAAAGTACTCCAAAGTGTGGAAAAAACACAAGAAATTAGATAAAACCAAGCATGGAACATCAAAAATTATAGAGACATTTGCAATGTATCAGGTACAAAGTACAAGTGCAATGTTGAAAGCGTTCCCCAAGATACATGGTTCTGCTAATTTCAACTTATAAAGCGCAAGCATATACACAACAAAGAAGTACCCAATGGTTCAAGTTTATTAATTACAAGAAAGTAAAGTGTGCCATCAAGTTCGTGAGAGCTTTAGTCACTAGTTTTCTCATAACAAGTTTAATTTGGAAGGTAGATAAAAACATGAATATACTTGGAATAGCATATGCTAGTAGGTAGGTATGGTGGACTCTTTGGAATAAGTTGGTTTAAGGAGTTGGATGCATGAGTGGAACTCATACTTGGTTGTGGAGGCTAGCAAAAGACTGGGAGCGACAAACTAAGAGAGCAATAATGGCCATAATCATGTAGAGCGACAAAACATCATTGATCAAAGCATAAAGTGATACTACAAGTTGAAAACTAAAGGATCATCAAGGCTAATGGTGACTTGATATAGTCATAACATGGTGTGAGCATGCGCCAAGTCAACCCAAATAAAACATCAAAGGAGAATACCACTATTCTATGCTTTTAATATGCTAAAATAATGCATGATTCATCCAAGGCACATTAAGCAATCTCAATTGTTTATAACAAGTCATGCTACAGCAAAGAATACTAAGCTTAAAGCCAAAACAATATGAAGCATGGCATGACAAAGCATAGGCCACAGTCAAAAACAAGCTCTCTTTAACACTTAAGCATGAACTTTCCTACTCTTTTCAAAATTAGACCAAACTATTTGCAAACCAATGTATGAAAGAGGGGGTCCAACCAATTTATTCAGAAAACTAAGCAAACAAAATAAAACGAAAATCCAAAACGAAAACGAAAAAGAAGACGCTCCAAGAACAACACAACTGTGCATGAAACAATAAAAATGAAGCGTTTGGAAGAAACCTGAGATTTTTATTGATGAAGAAGGGGATGCCTTGGGTATCCCCAAGCTTTGACACTTGTACTTCTTGGATATTTCTTGGGGTGACATGCATGGCATCCCCAAGCTTGAGCTTTAGTCCATCCTTCATCTCATTACTCATTCCTTCCATACACCTGAAATTTTTCCTTCATACAAAACTTCACACAATCTTTATTAGCAACATTAGTGCACTCAAGACAATAGGTCTTTTAGATTCAGTTCTAACAACAATAAAACTTCCATTAAAACACTAGCTATCGTATCACTTCCCTCAAAAAGCTGAATTCCCCAAAAGAACTCAAAGAGGAACCATAAGAAGCAAATGCAAATAATGGCAGAAATGTGTCAAAACAGACCAATAGGTCAAGATGAATTTTTTCAAAGACCTTCTGTTGCTCAAATAGAAAAGTGTTGAACTAACGAAAGTTAGATAACAACCTGGGGCAGAAGCACAAAAAATCACGCCTCAAAAGCATGACAGAGATTTTACACGAATTTTTACGGTGAAGCACAGAAATCTGTTTCAGGACAGCAACTTTCCCAATCATTACTTCTCTCTCATTAGAGGTTACTCTTGGCACAAAAATCAAATAAAAAGGATAAGGAGCGGTTATTACTGAAGTAATAACTTCCAAGACTCATCTAAAACTTTTGGGTTATCTCCCAATAAGTACTTTTCTTTAACGCCTTTAAGTTAGGCATGATAATTTGAGAAAAATGCTCACATAAGAAATATGAATTGAAGTAAAAGAGAGCATCAAGAAGCAAATTCAAAACACATTTAAGTCTAACCCACTTCCTATGCATAGGAATCTTGTAAAGAAACAAGTCATAAAAGCATAAAGCAACAAGCATAGTAAATCAAAACAAGTGCAACTTCAAGACTTTCAACATAAAGAGGGGAAACTTAATATTATTGAGATGCATAAAACCATGTTTCCCTCTCTCATAATAACTTTCAGTAGCATCATGAATAAAATTAACAATATAACTATCACATAAAACATTCTTATCATGAGACACATGCATAAAATAATTATTACTCTCCACATAAGCATAGTCATTCTTATTAATTGTAGTGGGAGCAAATTCAACAAAATAGCTATCATTATTATTCTCATCACCATAATCATAAAATATAGGAGGCATATTATAATCATAATTAATTTTCTCCTCAATAGTAGGTGGACTGAAAATATCATAATCATCATTGTAATCATCATATATTGGAGGTTTGGTATCATCATAAGCATAGAATAGCTATCTTCGAAAGCTGGGGAACTAAAAAGATCATTTTCATAAAAACTAGCTTCCCCAAGCTTAGACTTTTCCATAGCATTAGCAATAATGGTGTCCAAAGAATTCATACTAACAACATTGCTATTAGCATGTAAATAAAGTTCCATAGGTTTTTTAATTTTCTCTTCAAACACTTCATGTCCTAACTCAAGATAAATACTATAAAGCTCTCTAATTTTGTTGTTGTTTTCCATTAAGCCTAACTAGTGAAAACAAGAAAAAAAAAGACAAAATTGCAGAATCTAAAGGAAATAACTTCGAGCACTCACACTGGAGGATGTGAGTACCTTTTACCTTACCTCCCCGACAACGGCGCCAGAGAATAGGCGTTTGCCGTGGGAGGTTCTTCTTCTTTAATCCTCCCGTGTGAATACCTTTTACCTTACCTCCCCGACAATGGCGCCAGAAAATAGCTTGATGTCTACGCACTTCTATTCTTGTAGACAGTTGTTGGCCTCCAAGTGTAGAGGTTTGTAGAACAACAACAAGTTTTCCCTTAAGTGGATAACCCAAGGTTTATCGAACTCATGGAGGAAGTGGTCAAAGGTATCCCCTCTCAAGCAACCCTGCAATCAAGATACAAGAAGTCTCTTGTGTCCCCAACATGCCCAATACACTTGTCAGGTGTATAGGTGCACTAGTTCGGCGAAGAGATAGTGAAATACAAGTGGTATAGATAATTATAAGTGGTAACGGTGATAGAAAATAACTTGATGGCATGGAAGAGACTAAAGGCAAACTGAAATAAAGATGGAAGCAAACAAACATGTAATAGATCTAATAGCAAACGTGTTTCAATGTTTAGAAACAAGGCCTAGGGATCATACTTTCACTAGTGAACACTCATATAAATATCTTCTCTTTATGATACTACTCTAAACTACTCTCCGGTTGGACACTCTAATCCATGGTAGGGCTATAACAGCACACCTCAAAGTAAGCCTTTCCCATCTAGATAACCCCACACTGTCACCTTGAGCACTAGATGGTTCCAACAAACACCACAATTTAATAAAGACATCCAACTCCAAATATAACTCATAACAAGTATTTGTAATCTCTAGCCTAAGTGCCACCATGGTGTGCATGTTGTCACTTTCACACACATGGGGAGAGCAGAGATCTATTAAAGCACTTGAGTAGCAAGGTAGATCTACTTGATTACAAAGCTCATGATCACAATATGATCATGCATAGAGAGAGAGAGAGAGATGAACACATAGCTACCGGTAGAACCCTTAGCCTCGAGAGAGAACTACTCCCTCCTCATGATGGGAATCATCAATGGTGATGGAGATGGTGGTGGAGATTGATGGAGATGGCTCCGGGGGCACTTCCCCGTCCCGACAGGGTGCCGGAACAAAGACTTTTTGTCCCCCGAATCTCCCCTTCAGTGGTGGCGGCGCTACGGAACTTTTCGTGGATTTCTGATTGACTATTTAGGGTTTTTGCATCGGGAGGCATCTTATAGGCGAAGAGGCAAGGTCGGTGGGCCGCCAGGGGGCCCACACCACCTGGTGGCACGGCCAGGGCTAGCCCGCGCCACCACATGGTGTGGTCACCCTATGGCCCCTCTCCATCTCGTCTTCTGGCTCCGTGAGTCTTCTGGTAAAATATCGACTTTGGCTTTTGTCCGATCCAATTCCGAGAATATTCATTTTCTGACTTTCCTGGAACCAAAAACAGCAGAAAACAGGCAACTGGCACTGTGGCATCTTGTTAATAGGTTAGTCCAAGAAAGTGTATAGAAAGTACTCCAAAGTGTGGACAAAACATAAGAAAGTAGATAAAACCAAGCATGGAACATCAAAAATTATGGATACGTTAGCAACGTATCAGAGGCTTGGCTACATTATGAATAATTGAGGGATCTTCGTCATTTATTCTTGTCAAGTCAAGCCATTTGGATTATCATGCTTCTATCATATATCCAATGATTCCTCCTTGCGGTAACACATGCTTAGCTCATTTACATTGAAAGTTACTTGCTTCCTTGTGCATGTGTTGGTTTTGTACCTGTGTATGTGTTTATACATGTTGTGCTTCCCTTGTACTTATATTGAGTTATCAAGTATACTTGTGTATGTTGGTTGGCACACCATGTATTTGTGTCTCTTGGGTTGGAGCCTTTGTTGAATTTATTTGGTATATTTCTTAGCTCTTGTGAGAGATTAATGGACTATCCCATTTTGGGGGAGTGTGATTTCCTTTGGGGCACCTCACAATCCTAAATGTGTGTACATGAGGAATACCACTTAGAATTGATATTTCAAGATTATCTAGTCTCTACGTGGTATGTCATGCTCATGAGAAATTCAAATTCTATAATATTCATTAATGTTCTCTTGTTGTATTTTATTTGCCTCTTGTGCAAATAAATGTTTTATCACATTATGGGGGAGTAATATACTTTGTGCATATTACAATTCGAGAAAATGTGAATAGTTGAGGTTGTATCACATATAATTGATATTGGAAATTATCTAGTTCCTATGTGGCTCGTGAGCTCAAACAAGTTCCTTTTTGATATAATGCTTTTATCCCTTATGTTTTGGATCTTGTTTGCAAGAGATTTCCTTAGTATGGTTTTCATCATATATGAATTCTTATATCTAAGTTGGCAAGAATTTTTCCTCTAGTATTCTAATCATTGATGTGCGTGATTGGTTAACTACTTGAAACCCTCAAGGACTCTTTCCTTACGTGGTTTTTGATTCCTATCTTTTGACATTTTCTTTCTCTTTGCGAACATGATCTTAGATATATTTTCTATGTACCACCGGGAAATTTTTGCAAGTCCCTTGTCCTTGGACAATCGGTACTATTATATGTGGTAGATCTTATTGATCATTTTCATGTTGGTTTTGCTTGATTTTCCTTATCTCTTGCCAAGAAATTTGTTGTGCTTTGTTTCCCATGTCTTCCTCGACTCTTGTAGATCTTTATTTGTCTTGAAATTATTTAGTTCTCTAATTGATGTAGATAGGGATGATGATCCCATATGTGTGCATTTTGTATTCAAATGCAAAAGCTTAAATAATGCACTAATCATGGGGGAGTTCTCCTATATTATTTAGAACACTCCTTTTATGCTTCTTCATGACATGTTTTGATTTATACCATGCTTTATGCCTTTGGAAGATAAATCTTTTCTTTGGTACTTTGTGCCATTCTTCAAAAATGTTCAGAGTTTGGTTCTTTTGTTGGAACCATTTATTTTTCAATTGGTATCTTGTTTGGGAGTTGATTTTCTCATTACATGCTTTCTATTTAACCATTTGAATGAGATAAATCATTGAGCATTTGTATTTATTTATCCTTTTTTCTTTGACTTTTACCTTGTTCACTTGTTGAACTTGGGGTCTATCATGTGTTGATTTGATTCCTTGATACAATTTGGACACCTTTTGTCGTGTCACACTCTTGTGTGTACCGTCTTGATTTACTTTGTGTTTTTGTTCAAATTGTATCTCCTTGTTCGTTCTTGAAAGTCTTGTGCATGCATATTTACTAAATGTATATATTATGGTATGCTAGCTTACTTTGATCCAATATATAAAGGAAACTCCACCATATCCCACCGGCTAAGTTGTGCATGAAATTCAATTTCATATCATTATGCACATATTTATGTGGAGTCTCTCCTATGCATTGTAGTTTATATAACTACTTTGGACCCAATGAGTTTTGAGACCATTGTGTACTTGAATGTTTTATAGGTACATTGGAGATTCAATGGATGTTTGTCTCAATAATAAGAAGATGTGGTGACTAAATGATAATTGAAGGAAAGCTAGGATGATCAATGGACTCATATCTACTACATCCTACCAATAGTATCTCGGTAACAAGTATCCCACTCATGCATACTTTTCTAGCATCCAACCATTGTGGTTGCATCATGGCATGATTTCCTTCACTTGATTTTATTGTGATTCTTGCAAAAAAATAAATTTATCATCCTTATTGCGGTATGAGTAAATTGAGATGAATGCATATTTTGGGGAGTATATAAAAATCATGTTTATGATTCACCAATCTCACATGTGCCAATCTAGAAATTCTATTGCCAATCATTTCCTCAATTTCTCTCATGTGCAATATGGATGAATTTGCAAGGTTTATTTGTTTTTTATGATACTTGTTGCCTTTCCCAATGCATTCCAACTAGCTCTTGTTCCCTTGTGATAGTTGTGATGTATTCGTTGGTGTTTGAAGTTTATTGATATTCAGTAAGATAAATATGAGCCTTTGGCCATGCTTTCTAGCAAAAATCTTATTGGCAATATCTATGACTTTTGTTTGGATATCTTATTCATTCTTGAGTATCCATTTTGTGCGTGCATGTTTCTTTGTGGATGTATATCTTGGTGATTAATCTCTAGTTGATATCATTTTTGCTTTGGAGTCTACACCTTGTGCTCCTTTTATGCTTCGGTGGCTCCAAATGTTTTGCTTTGAGTGCTTGACCTTTTCATTTGCATCTTTTGGCACTCGTTGGTGTTAAGAAAGTTGATATCTCATGCCTTTCTGTTGTTATGTAAGTTTGGGGGAGCAAGGATACCATGTTTATGCACTTTGCATTCAGAGCAATTATTGTATTTGGTGCATAAACCTTGGGGAACTTTCCTAATTTACCTAAGAATATGCATTTGCTTTCTTGCTCTTGTTTGGTGTTTTGTTTGATTATGGGGAGTTAGGATTCCATAATTGTGCACTTTGTTGTGCATGAACCTTGGGGAGCTTCCTATTTTCATCTAAACAATAATTTGCTCTAATCATAATATCTTATCTCTTGCTCATGGTCGTGGTTTAAATGATATAGAGGGAATGAGGATGCCATGTTTGTGCATATTGTATTCAAACGAAAATTATAATTTGTGCACAACCCTTGGGGAGTCTCCTCATATTATTTAGATCACTATTTTTCAACCTTATCATAATATCTATCTTTCTTTTGGTATCTTCCCTTTGTGAAGTGCTTATTTGGATCTTTTGTTTGCTTGCTTCATTCGTTGATGCTTCTTCACCATTTTATTTCTTTGCAATTTTTGGATCCTCAGTTTAGTTTGATTTCCTCCTAGTATTCGTCATTGTATACATGCATTTGATTCTACTCATTTTATAAGAAATGCACACCATATGGAGGAACTCTCACTAAATTGGCCTTCTAAAGTTTTTCACCCATTTCAGCAATCGATGCCAATGGGGGAGAAGTTTTAGAGGGTTTTAGGGAATTTGGTTGTGTGCTTTGAGTTTTGTACTTAAACACTTGCCTCGTGTGCTCTGCATCTTAGTGTGCTGCATGGCATCTTGAATATATAGAGAAAACTCCACCACCGGTAATGGTTGGCAAGATATGCAATGAAATTCAAGTTCATCCATACGTGCATAGATTGTGGGGGAGTTTGCTCTATATTGTGGTTGTACTAACATCACATACTTGTGTTGCATTTGATGTTAGCACACCGTGTTGTTTGGTTAATTCCTTATATAAACCCTCTCAAAGGGATTGTCATCAATTACCAAAATGGGGGAGATTGAAAGTGCATGTGTGCCCCCATGTGTGGTTTTAGTAATTAATGACAATCTTTATGGACTTATGTTTGCATCGAGTTTTACTTGTAGGATTTGTCCATAGGCATTGCTTGTACCATATGTTGACTTCAAGGTTGGGAGAACAAGAAAGTAAAGAAGATCAAGTGTTGACCAAGGTGTTCAAGGAGAGATCCAAAGATTGGTCATGTGAGAGTTGAGCCTATGGCAAGTGTGTCTTGAAGAATAAAGTTGGAGTGATATCTCTTATGTGCCTTCAAGACACCAACATAATGAAGAAAGAAGAAATGATGTGCAAGTTCAAGATGAGCCATCTCGAAGAGATCATTTGCTTGAAGCTTGCCATCCTATGGTTATCATGGATATGGGAATATGATATGCCCAAGAGAGAAGCTCTACCATAGTCAAGTATGGGAGAGCAATTCGCAAGTCTTCACCAAGCTAGTGCAATCAAGAAATGTGTTCCATCTTGAGGTGGACAATATCGCTATCGTCAAGCTCAAGTGGAATATGCTCAACGAAAAGGTATGTTCTTGATAGGGTTTCTTTCTTACCAGTCTCATGGTGTTAGTTGGGGAGACCAGTTTATAGGATAGATAGCCATACTATCAAGAGGGGCTCTCGAGTGAGTAACTTGATCATATCCTTCGTGAGAGCTCAAACCTTTGCATACTTGGCATAATATTTCTTGGTTGTTATTTGGATCTTATCCATGTGAGGTTCTTAAGCTTGTGGTAATATTCATAACAAGCTCTAGTTCATCAAAAACGGATTTCATATACATTCTCTATTGCGTTTTCTATATTGGAGGTTTTACCGGTTTGTCTTTTAGAGATTGGTAAAACCTTCCATTATTTGGTTCTTATCCATGAGAGGATTTAGAGCTTGTGTTAATCTTCATGACACGCTCAAGTTCATCGAAAACGGATTTCATATGCATTCTCTATTGCGTTTTCGATGTTGGAGGTTTTACCGGTTTGTCATGTTGAGAGAGGTCAAACCTTTCGTCATTTGGTTCTATCCTCCCTTTCTGGACTATGATGGTTCCCTACATGATCTTGTAGATTTTATTGTCCTCTTTAAAACGAGCCTAAGATCATCAAAATCGGAGTCCGAATGCAAAAGTTATGGTTATTTTCATATTGGTCTTTCTGCCAGTTTTTGTAAGACCGAAGACTCCGGACTAAATCTCCGGTCTATCTCTGGACCACGTACAGATTGTCCCCCAGTTTGACCCCATTTGGCCTAGGTACACCAGAGACTCCGGTCCTAGTCCGAAGACTCCGAACCGGGCGATCCTGGGCCTAACAGTTGGATTTCTAGGGGCCTATTTAAGGGGCCCTTCTTCCCCAATGGTTCCCTAACCTTCCTTGCAAGTTCTCATCTCCATTGTTGACCTTCTTGAGCTTGCTATCCCTCAATCCCTCCATTGATTCTTGCATATTCTTAAGGAATTTGAAAAAGGAGATCTAGATCTACAACCCCACCAATCAATCTCTCCTCTAAGTGAGGGGAACATCTTGGGATCTAGATCTTGGGGTCTTTTGTGGATTTCTTCTATTGTTCTTCCTCTCTTATTCCCCCATAAGATTTTGTAGGTTTGGTGGAATTTGGGAGAGAAGGACTTGAGCACTTTGTGTGTTCTTGCCATTGCATTTGGTGCATCGGTTTGAGTTCTCGGCGAGGATTCGATTGGGTGAAAGGTGAGAAGCTTTTTACTCTTGAGTTCTTGGAACCCTAGATGGTTTGGTTGTATTGCAGGTTTGTGGATTTCTTGGGGCCTCCAATTAAGTTGTGGAGATTTCCCCAAGCTTGTTTGTTGGGAGCCTCCAATTGAGTTGTGGAGAAGTGCCCCAACCTTGTGAGAGGTTACGGATTGCCACCGACAAGTGGACTGATAGTGGAAGTGTGGATCGATCCCGTTGGGGTGAGATTCATAGGAGAACAAGGGAGGCCTTTTGTGGCGTTGGTGGTTTGAAACCACCCCCTCTCCAAACAAGACATACTCCATGTTGAGAGGAACTTGGTAAAACATCGTCGTCTCCGTGTGCCTCGGTTATCTCTATACCCGAACTCTTTCTTATGCACCTTACTTTGTGATAGCCTTCACGCTTGAAGTCTATATCTTGCTATCACATAGTTGCTTGTCTTGCTTTGCATAATTTGTTGGTGCACACAGGTGAACCATAGTATATATAGGTTTTGTGCTTGACAAAGTAAACACTAGTTTTATTCCGCCTTTGTTACCCATCTCGTAAAAGTTTTAACCGCCTATTCACCCCCCTCTAGGCGACATCTATGTCCTTTCACAAAGCATGAACTTTCAAAAACCTTTTAACGTCGAAGCATAAACCGATTTTAGAATTCTCCAAAGAAACGTGAAAACCATGCACCACAGATGCATGGCACACACTATAAATGTTAGTCCACAAAATTTCAATTACATGAGTGTTATATGAATGGAACAAATATGGCCAAATTAGTTTATGGTCATTTTCCAGTTACTACTTGGTAACATTCCACATCGTGTGATTTGCCTTAGAAATCCGAGAACCTTGAAAGCCTAAAGCACCATTAAAATCTTATACTAGTTTATAGGGAAATCTTGCATATAGGAATTAAAAGGAGAAATATTATGAACACAAAGATGCAACAGATTGGTGGCCTGCAAGAAATCATGAAAAACCTAACATTTTTCTTTTGTAAAGAAACAAGATAAACCATTTTATCTTAATTTACTCTTTTTAACCTTTTCCCTCTCCCTCTCTCTAGTTTCCATATGTTTTTGTTTGGTTTCATATCTATCCTACACCATTGCTTGGGACAAAAGGCTTTGTTGTTGTTTCACACATGGCATAAATGGTCATATGACTTCCTTTTACGATTTTTATTGATTGTAACTCCCATCGTCTAGGAATTTTAGTTCACACTTTTGGGAAACCTTATGATGAAGAATCTCTATCAAAATTGACTTAATTAAGGTAAAATTAAATGGATTTACAGATTTTGTAATTTAACGTGGTCATAGTTCAAGACAAAATTTAGACATGATATCATCATAGGCAACATACTTGAAGGTTTAAAATGCACTTACTCATTTACAACCATTCATCAAGTTCACCAAATCTATTATATATGGTTAACAATTTAATCACATTATTATTCTTAAGAGTATTTATTTATATGCCTCAAACATTTTATATTTCAACGTTATTGTTTTTTCTTAACATTTCCTTTTCTTAGTTTACACATATATGATTGTACTCCATCCTTTTGTTCCTTGATTTTTCAGTGAGCCATTTTAGTAGTCTCTCTGTCAATGTCTACATTTTTTATTTATCCATTATTTATTTGCTTTTAATTTTGTGTTCTTGTATATGTGGACTAGATTAGGTTGTGCTAAAATCACTACAATATCATCAAGTACCATGTCTTGGTATAACTGAGTATTTTTTTAAAGAATGTAGATGCAAATTTTGTATGTCGAAGGATAGCTAAGTGAAACACTTGAAATTAGATAGATAGTTAAGGGATAAAAATAGAAAATTTCTCTTCTCGAGTAAACATTTTACATTTATTGAGTACCTCTTATTACATAGACACATACTCAAAGTTGTACTCCATCAGTTTTGGGGTGTGGTTAGAAGCCGTGCGCTCAAGTGTCATGTTTCCAAATCTGTGTTATTCTTGTATTGAAAAAAAAACTTCAGTATGTTTGATACGTAATTCAAGGGCCACAGAAGAATTTTTAAAATTCTAGAAAACTAAAATTCAAAGATATACAATAGATTCTCATTGTTGTATGCATCACACTCAAAGGTTTAGAATTTAAACAATCATGGAAGTTACTGAATATGTTACATACAGTTAATGCTCAAATGCACAATACTATCCCTAGAATTTATCCTTAAAATTCGTAAATAATTTGTATTTTGATATTACTCTTTTTTCTCAATGTTTACTATTCTTAGTTTCCAAATGTATGATTATCTTCCATCTCATTGTCCTTTGATTCTTCGGGGAGTTGTATTACCAGTCAATGTGTTCATGTACACATTGTTTCTTTCCATTGGTTATTTCTTTAAGTTTATTCAGAGTTGAAATTCTTATTGTTGTATATGTTCTATGTAAAACCCACTGTATCATATAAAATTACCTTGATGTGGTAGAAGGGAGTAAATTCAAACAATTTTAAGAATGCATCGGTAAATTTTGTCCATCAAAAGGACAACTTAGTAAAAAACCCTAAATTAGAGAGATAAACAAGGGATCACAACAAACAAAATCTCATTTTTAGCAAACATTCTATATTTATTGAGTATCTCTTATTACGTGAAAAGATAATAGAAATGGCACTCTTATTAGTTTTGACATGTGGATAGAAGACGCAGACATGCGCTTGTCGTGTTCCAAAACAGTGTTATTCTTGTAATGAAAAAAATTCATTATGTCTGTCGATATGTGAATTGTGTGTGTGTGTGGGGGGGGGGGGGGGCGAGGAAAGAAATTGAAGGATATGAAAATCCCAAATAGAGAACCACTACAAAGCTAGGTTAGTGCTCAAAAATGATTTTAGAGAGTTTGCAAATTATTCTGGTCAGGATAAAAATTAGATTTTCCATCATTGCAAGCATCATATCCAAATATTTAGAAATACAACAAATCATAAAAGTCACTAAATATCTTAGTTACGATTATGCACAATACTATCCCTGGAGTTTATCTATATAGGCCCCAAAGAGTTTTGTATTCCAACCTTATTGTTTTTCTTAACTTTTCTTCGGTTGATCTATTGGTGAGTTGTTTTAGTAATCAATGTGTTCATATGTACATTATTTCTTTCTATCGATTATTTCTTTATGTTCATTTTATTGAAATTCTTATTGTTGTACATGCCGTGTGCAAAACCCCCGGCGTATCATAGAACATTGCCTTGAATTTGTGTAATGGAGTAAATCAATCAACTTTAGAAATGGGGCTAAATTTTGCTCGGTGAAGGATAACTTATGGACAAACCCTGAATTAGATATACAATTGAGGGTTCAAAATAGAAATTTCTCATTTTTTAGTAAACATTCCACATTTATTGAGTACCTTTTATTACGTAGACACATATTCGAAACGGCACTTCGTCATTTTTGGCGTGTGGTTACACGGCGTGCGTCGTGTTTTCAAATCTGTGTTATTCTTGTAATGAAAATACTTGTATATCCGTCGATACGCGATCCAAGGGCTAGGATGAAATTTCCGGATTCTCCAAGGAGCTGATATGTTCCCCCTCTCGCCATTTCAAAAACCGAACAGCCCTCTCCCAGCGCCTGGCTGCGGTCTGTCCCCCTCCTCCGCCCTCACCCCTTTCGAGACCGCTCTTCCCCGGCGGCGACCTCATTCCCTGTTAGCCTGGCAGGCAGGACACTGCCCCTCGCTACCGATCTACGTCCTCTCTTCCTCCTGGTTCCTCCTCTCGGGCGTCGGCAGATCTGTGCGGCGGCGGCCGTCTTCGTCGGCGGCGCGTCTGGCCGGCGGTCGTCCCTTGCCCGGTAAGTTACCTATACTCTCCTCCCTGTAGATCTTATCCTTCCCGGTACACCATCTTCACCGAATTCGGGCAGCTACTGATTCTGTGAGTAGGCCAAACTGAAAAAGAAGTTCCCTTTTGAAATTTGAACGCTAAGGTTGTTCTGTTGTAGCCTGTAGATTTTAGACAGAGGGCCTCCTTTTGAAGGTTACTTTTTTTTCATTGTCACATTGCTATTGCCGCACGATCATTTGACAAGCACCATGGTTAGGGACCGTTGGTTATGAGACTGGAGAACGTAGTGTTAGTTTTGGGTGGAAATATTTTCACTTTCAGTTGTATGCAAGGAAACCTATGGCTGTGAAATATGCTTAGAGATTTAGAGTACACTGACACAATAAGTTGGCTGGTAGGGGTAAGTTTGGTGGACATTCGGGTGGGGGACTGAAACCTGGATTTGAAACTGTTGGACTGGATCTGCAATGCTGTTCAATCTCATTGCGAAAATTAGAGGCATCTTCCTGATTTGATTTTTGTTTGTCTGCTATTTTAATTTACAGCATAAGGTAAATTTCCCTCTATCTAGTTTAGCATTGAAAATATGTCTGACTGGCTGTACAACATAGCTTGTAGCAACTCCTCAAATGCTTTATTGAGGCTTGGCAGTATAGTTATTCTGATTCCTGAGTAAAATGATTCTTATATCCCTTGAAGGCTTCTTCTATAGAGTGGGGTTGAGCACTCAGTCCTCACCCGTGATGACAAGTGATAAAGGAAAGGCTTCGAAGAAGGCTGGAGATGCTTCCGGACAGCCATCTACTCCTCATGAAGGGAAAGTCAGCAACGAGCCACAGAGGCAACGGTCGCTCAACGGGTAGATACTAACAGATCTCTCTGTAAACATGTTAACTGTATACCTGTTTGCTTATGGTTCTCTGCCTCTGTACCTTTAGGAGGACTACCGGCCCGACACGACGCTCAACCAAAGGAAACTGGACCGCTGAAGAGGTATACTATGGAGTCCAACATTGTGTTTTTACTGACAAATGGATATTTACTGTCCAAATGGTTGTATGTGACTGAACATCTGAGAATAGTTAGGACGGATCTACCATAAAATAAGCATTATATTGAAAACGATTATATGGAACACCCTGTCCCTTGTGTGGAGGCTTGAGTTATCTCAATGTGTGGTTTTAATCCCACAGTTATAGTTCAGTGTGAAAATTGCTTGAATCACATGGGAGCCTAGCAAAACTGCACAACTTGGATTAACCCATATACAAGACAGTTGATACATTTTAAAGTCTCGTGACAGGGGTTTTGCAGTTAAGTGTGAGAATTTCTTGCATATAAACCCACGTGAGCCTAGCACGACTGAACAACTTGGATTCACCGACATATAAGACAATTGCAGTTCTTGATACAATTAATGAGAATTTCTCGATACACTTCAAAGTCTTAGAGCATGGGTTTTGCAGAAATAGACTTGTAATGGGATTTTCATGCTTTATTCTGTCATATACTCAATTGTAATTCTGTTCCATGCAATGTTATCAGCAGCGTTCCAGTCATGTGCTTGTGGTGATATATCGTATATGTCTCTTAGTGCCTCACTGATGTGCAGTTGCTATTTATTCAGCATCCCAATGCAAAAGTCATAATATATTGAGGCCATAATATAAATCTGTGGCATATACAAAAAAATCTTAGTTTGTTTGCTGACACTGTCTAACATTCCACATGCATACTGTTCAAATGCAGGATGATATATTGTCCAGAGCAGTTCAGACATACAATGGAAAAAATTGGAAAAAAATAGGTACATCCTATGATTGATCATACGTGTATAGGATTATGTAGCAGTGCTATTAGTTTACTCATCATGAGGGTATTATTGTAGCATCTATTGATTATTACCTTTGTTGAGCTTCTTTATCACTATTGCTATAGTTTGAAGTACATAATAATCTAAACAGGTATAAAAAAAATCATGTTTTGTGTCATCTTAACTGTTGCTTTGATGGGGAAATAGTAGGTAAGAACCACGCGGCTTACAAATGAGTAAGACAAAAGAGTGGACTCAGGGTATGAACCCAGAAATGTTAGATAGACACATCCCCAGATAGTTCAGTGAGCCATCTGTTATTTCTGTATCATATTTTGAACACGGTCTATGTGCTTTTTATTTAACATTTTGATATCTATGAACACTGCATTTTTTACCATGAAGCTAGCTTCCTCTGCTCTTTTTGTTCTTCTATTGTCTTGTACATATTTGCTTTATAATTACAAACATTTATTTGTCCGAGTCCCTCAATGATGATTCTTCCATTATCAAAAGAAAATACATTGATTTGTTTCATTTGTTTTTGCTTTCATTCATGCTTCTCTAGTCAACATTCTTTTATTCCTAAGCATTGACATAATATGTTCTACTTTTCCAGCGGAGTGTTTTCCCGATAGAACCGATGTACAATGCCTACACAGGTGGCAAAAGGTTCTAAATCCTGAGTTGATCAAAGGGCCATGGTCGAAAGAGGTAACTCTCCCTATTTGATTTGTTTCTTGTTTCAGGTTGATTTTGTAACTTTGGATGGGTGTCCTTATATGCGAATATCAAATGGCTCTTTCACCTTTGTAGGAAGATGACATCATTGTTGAGATGGTACAAAAATATGGCCCAAAGAAATGGTCAACAATTGCTCAGGCTTTGCCAGGACGAATAGGAAAGCAATGTCGGGAACGGTATGGCACGGTCCTTTAATTTCATCAATCTTGCACCTAAGAACTTTTCTCTTTGCAACTATAATATATACGACTTGATGTTGAACAACTGAATTTGAACAGTAGGTTCATGGCGCATCGCGTTGCCCTGTTGATTTTGCACACCAGTACTGTGGTTATATAAGACACATGGATAATGTAATTCCTGATGCAAGTGATACACAGTTCTCCTATAAATCCCAGTTAAAGACCACAGTAATCTCAATAATCACTAATCAAGGTTAATTTTTGCAGAACCACAAAGTGTTAGTTTTCCTGTTTTCATTGTCCCGGTGATTCTCCAGTTAATCCATATCTCGAGCTCTGCATTTTTTAATTAAACAGTTACCAAAAAATAATGTCCTAACCTATTGATGCTAGAACCAAGATATTAGCTAGTAATACCAGAATTCTGGAGACCTGACGTTATAATTTCTGACTCACCAGCCTTGTGAACCAGTAAAAGCAAAAAAGTTTGACTAAAGTATTAGCATATTTTGTTACAGTTTAACATAATATGACGATTAATCTCTTACGATTTTAATTCTTAGTGAAAGTTTCTATTTTGGGGCTCAACAGAACTAAAACTTTAATATGCTAGCAACATCATACTTCATTTTGGGGTATTTTCTCCAATGTCCTTCGTTATGTAGGCATAATCAATGCCTGACATGCCATCTGTTAGATTGTTACCGAAGCTTTGATAGTTTAACAATGTAGTTTTCTTGTTACATAAGTAAAGTTTGGTTATTTTAAAGATGCATGCGCATTGACTTTAATTTGTAGCCATGAGTAATTTGCTATGCAGTATGGATCCTTTAATGATGGACTATCTTATCTGTAATTAGGTGGCACAATCACCTTAACCCTGGAATAAACAAGGAGGCCTGGACTCAAGAAGAGGAAATTACTCTAATACATGCCCATCGAATGTACGGAAACAAATGGGCTGAATTGACAAAGTTCTTACCCGGAAGGTAACTAAAAAATGGTTCTTTTTATATATGAGCCGCTGGGAAATATCTATGTATGTTGTCATGATGAGTCCTGTCCTGCGAAATGAGCTTTTCTTCTCATTCCAGGGTCTATTTTTCACCACCCCGTATGAATTCATGAACTTTTGGGTTCAGCATCCATTCCCCGTTTTGTATTAGCCATCATTTGGAAGCTATGCTGTCATATTTGGGGAAATATTGTTACAGTACCTCAAAGGGGAACTAAATCGTTTTTACTTTTGGAGAATAAAATTAGGGCATAGGTTCCATTGAAATGTGAAACCGTTGCCACTGCATTAACTCTCTTTTATTTTCTATTAACAAAATTTGGAATTAGGACATAGGTTCCATCAAGTATAGCGGCCAGTATTACAGGAAGCAGAGAGATGTACAATATGTTAGGAGTATCCCTTTATGTTCTTTGCATATCATTAGACTCATATAGTCTAGGCAGGCCCAAGGCCATGTAACTTCTTGTATATTGCTCTGGTCACTCAATACAGAAAATGATTTGGTCATTTCCCAAAACATTGAGACACAATGCTGCTAAGTCCAACTGTGATTTCGAGATATCTTTTGAGCTATAACGTCCTTGCGTTCTCTCATGGTCTACGAAAAAATGTGGCTGAGATATAAGTTACTGACATGCTATTGAAATATTAATGCTTAATAATGACCTCTTTGACCGCTGTAATGACTGCATTTCTAAAGTTTGTGTTTCCCTTACCAGGACGGACAATTCGATTAAAAACCACTGGAACAGTTCTGTAAAGAAGAAAATTGATTCATATATGTCAGCAGGTTTACTTGCTCAAGTCTCGTGTCTCCCACTTATTGAACACCCTGCACAGTTTAATTCCTCACCGGCGATGACCCAACAAAACAGTGAAGACAGTGGCTGCAATGCTGTCAGGGAGGTCGAAGATTCATCAGGGTGTAGTCAATCGTCATTGGCCATGGTTTCTTGCTCGCAAGGACAGAATACTAATTTGGCCTTGAGCTGTGATTTACAAGTCAATGTGGAACCCAGCAACATAGAAGCACATGATTCTCAATCTTCCACGCGCGAGGAAGGATGCTATACTTCCACCGAGGCTGCTGCATCTGTATTTCCTGAGGTTCATTGCCATGTTTCTTCCTCAGGATTTGATCCAGAAAAACACTTGCAACAGGAGATTGCTCAAGGAATGAATTTGCAGATGTACATTGATGAACCACCAAGTAACTCTGTGTTTGCAGACAACCAGGCTATTTGTAGTACATCGAACCATGAAAGATCTATGCTACAGTACGAGATAGCACCAGATATGCCTATCTCAATGCTAACAAGCATTTCTGGAGCTGAGCAAAAACAGCATTACATGTCTGAGGCTGACTTCAGCAGTCCTAATTGTTTGAAACCAGAAATTTGGCAAGATATCTCATTCCAGAATCTTCTTTCTGCACCTGATGTAGTTGATGCGGATTCTTTTTCAAGACTAGGTCACCAGTCAGATGCATATTCCTCTAAAGCGGAAACCAATTTTGCGGCACCATCAGACCAATCACATGCATCAAATCCATCCAGTATGATGAATGCGTATGGCCAGGGTACAATGATGTCATTACCACAATCTCTTATCTGTTCAAATGACTTGTCTGATGCACCTGATGAAGAGTCGAGAGAAATACCAGTTTCTGGGTCAGAGGTGGTCATATACACGCATGATTCTTTTGGCGATTCTGAGCAGTCTGCTAACCCTGACAGCAGTGATGGTGGACATGATGCTTCTGCAATTATAGAAAGAATGCCAGAATATGGGGACCAGCAGTTGACTGATGCTGAAGAACAGCAGTTGACTGATGCTGAAGAACCTGCGGCCAGCATAGCAAAAGAACGATCATTGGCACAGAGTGAGGCTGCACCAGATGGAAAGCAAGATAAGGGAGCCCTATTCTACGAACCTCCTCGCTTCCCAAGCATGGATGTTCCATTTGTCAGTTGTGATCTTGTAACTTCTGGCGATCTCCAGGAATATAGCCCCCTTGGCATACGACAGTTGATGCGCTCAACAATGAATGTAACGACTCCATTGAGATTATGGGGCTCCCCTACGCGTGATGAAAGTCCTGGTGTTGTGCTGAAGAGTGCCGCCAAAAGCTTCATATGCACACCATCAATATTAAAGAAACGGCCGAGAGATCTCTCATCTCCGACTCCAGATAAAAGAGTTCAGAAGAAAATTGGGATTGAAAAAGACGACACAATTGTTACCGAATCCGTTTTTGGCACTGATCGATCTGCGTCTTTTCAATCTCTGGAGAAGAAACTTGAATTCTCTTATGAATTAAAGGACTATTTTGGTGAAGCAAGTGAGATGGCTAAAGATGGACAAAATGCATGGAACAACCTTCCTGTCGATGAACATACGAGAGGGGAAGAATGTTCCACTTCAAATATGGTCAATACTAAAGACGATCTTCCAGAAAATTTTGTAAGTACTTCAAATCAGTTCTTTAGTTGTACTTACCCAGTTGATAGTACATGCTGTATAACAGGTAGCGATTATATAGTTATTCTGGCGTGGCAATAGGAGTGGACATAAGTTACTCCAGTAAATTTAGCTTTAAGTGTCTTCAAAGAAATATGATTTAGATTCGCAAGTACTCTAATGATATCGTCATGTATGGCATATGTTCGGTTGGATATAAAGACTGGGGCGAAAATGACATACAAGTTTCCCCCTTGACCAGTTGACCATATTCTTACTTATATTCTTGTTCTGTGCAGCAACCTTCAGGTGTTCTTGTTGAGCACAAGGGCAATGCCATCCCTGATCATGGCGCAAATTCCTTGGATCAGAAAATGAATGCAAATCCTGAAGCTTTATCCACCTGTAAGGAAAGAACATGTGGTAATTCAAAGTCCACAGAACTCACCGCTGAGAAATCTTCACCATGCATTCATATGGATTATGAATATGTGAACATGTAAGATTTCACACTAGTTCCATCTCTGATGATTTTTGTGGTTTTAAGATCAGTCTGTTTCTGTTGGTCTGCTCATATTATGTGAGAGTTAAGATGTAACAGGTCTAATGGCGATTGATTGTTGGTGGAATGATTGTTTTGTCCTGGTTTGGTTATTAGCAAGCATCAATGCTGAATGTGCAACCCTGCATAATTCTGCAGAGTTGTGAAATCCACTAAATATAAATTTTGAAACTGGTACCTGGCAAGTTTTCATCATTTTGTGTTAAGCATTGTTCCTTACTAGATAACTTAATCTTCTTAAGATCTAGATTACCTAGATACATATTCTACTATTAGATCTATGATTTTAAGGGTTAATACTTATCTGTGAAAATGGAAAATTCCATCTTTACTGTGAACCTGCATATCATTTGCCAGAGATTTTGATTTATCTAGACTGCGACGATAACATGTTATTTATCAACTAACTCCCCTACTTGGATTAGCATTTGGAAGCTGATACCAACTGTCAAAGAACACATGGATCTTTCTAATGAAGAACAGAATTATGGTAGCAAATTCCCAGTCAGTTATTTGTTTTTTCTAATTCTGAATCGCTTGTCTTGTCAGATTGGCTGACACCCCTGGTGTCAAAAGAGGATTGGAGTCGCCTTCGGCCTGGAAGTCTCCTTGGTTCATAGATATGCAATATAAGGTACACTTAGCCTTGGCATTAGTTTTCTTACAGCCATTCCGTTTCATATCTGGATTTTCGGGTTGTGACCCCTGTTGGTCTCAGCCCGGGCGCGGGGACGCAGGGGAGATTTTCGGGTGACTCCAGCCCTGCCGAGCAGCGAAGCTCGATTTGAGCTTCTCGATTGGGCAGGGCTGAGAGCCCTTTTTCGTGCGAGGTGGGCACTGCCCGAGGGAGAAAACCGGCCTACCAAACGTCCGAATCGCTAGAAATCTCGGCTGAGATAGGAATATTTCGGTTGGACCGGGTTACCAAACACACCCTTATATTTGTAGCTTTGCATCTTGAGTTGGCGCATTAAACCCTTTTTTTTTTGCCATGTATTACTCCTGAGAGGCATACTGTTTCTTTCCTTTTGTTGATATCTTTACCTGTGCCCATATGTTTGTCACAGGGGTCATACTTCGTCAGTCCAGCAGAAACAACCTATGATGCATTAGGATTGATGAAACGGATAAATGTGCAGAGCGCTTCTGCTTTGGCGGATGCCCGTGAGGTCCTGGCAAGTCGCAGTCGAAGTGACAACAGAAATTCTGATGAAGAAAACAAGGAAAATGTAGACGCCGAGAACGAAACAGGAACTAGCAAGTCACAGAATAAAATCATGGTGCGTATTTCTCAACTGCTCTATTCAGTAATCCGGATAGTGGAGTTAAGTCCCCAGGAGACAAGAATTTAATTGTTTTCTTTTACAAGTTACCATAATTTGATTGTTTGTCAATTCTTACATGGTTTGCCTTGGTCCAACTCTTCCAAGATATATACTCCCTCCGTTCCATATTAGTTGTCGCTGACTTTGTACTAAATCAGCGACAACTAATATGAAACGGGGGGAGTATCAGTGACAAATCCTATGTGGGAAAATTATGGGTAGTATGATTGCTGTACTTGGCCTTACGTGACGGTTTTGACCAGTTTTAGACCTAGATGGAGCATCGACTACAAACACCAGTCTGTATATTACAGTAAAAAACTGCAATATCACCAGTATCTCTAATTCGAATCTACATTTGCAGGCCGAGGCAAGAGTCCTTGACTTCAACGAGTGCGCCACACCGGTAAGAACAGCGAGCAACAGTGTCGGCAGCGGCCTGGGAAGATCTCTCAGCTCGCCCATTCCTTCGTCCAACCTCCTGAAAAGCTTGCGATAGGGTAGAAGAGTTGTGAGGAAATACACCAGCGACATTCTTTGATATAGCGTGTTACCAGCATGTACATGCCTTCTCGTAAATCCCAACACCCAAATTGCTCTCTTATTCGTCTCCCTTCCATCACCTTGTATTCTGTGCCCGGACTGCTGCCCGGCACACAATTTCAGCCCAGAAAGGAATCATTGGACTGCTGAAAGTTGCATTTCGTCGAATTTGTTCTGTTAATATGTCACATCCCCGGACCCAGACTCTCACTGCCTCAGTGAGTCTGGTGAATGGGACAGTTTTGAGCTGGTCTAGCTATATATTTGTAACTCGTTTACTTTTTTCCTGGAGACTGGAATTCGTTTATTTGGTGGAGTACAATATTTATGTACAGTTTTGTCCGTAATTAACTCGTATTTTCATGTCATGTTAGACATCACATGAGAAACCTCCTCTTGGAGCATGTAGGATTGGCAGCTAGGCAACACCAAGGATCTGAATCTGCTTCCCTGCGTCATACAGTACTTGTGTGTTATACATTGCGATGAAAGTAGTGACGGTTCCTGCCAATTGATTGCAACACAATATTAGTGGGGATGTGTGCGTGGCCTTAATAGAGAAGATCGACGTACACTACCGGATTAGTGTGTTGATGTTTTCTTTGAATAGGTTCGGTCGTGTGGTCCGATCGGAGCTGATCCGACGGAGGCGTCACTAGTGATGGAGTGACGGCCGGACCTTGGGATAGTGGCACGGCGGGTGGCTTGAGTTTGATGGCCGTGAGTTGGATCAAGAGTTGGACGATGATGAATCTGATGTTTCCAGTGCTTATAAGGGAGTCCTTAGGCTTGTCGTGAGATCGTCGAGCTCCATGTGATGTCGGGTATTGAATCCCCCTCATGTCTAGGCTATTCTAATCTTTAGCGTGGGTTCAGATCTCTTGGCTCGGCTAGGGTTCACTACCCCTCACAAGGTTAACACATGATCATTGCTGGCTCGCCTCTCCTCCTCACGGAAACAGGAGGCGACGGTGGTTCCCTCTCTCCAGATCTCAACCAGCGAGGGCGCTGGTTCCCTCTCCCTCCGCTTGCCGCTCCGGCCTTAGGAGGGAGGGGGAACCTCGATTCTCTACCTAGTAGTCAGGGTTAGGGTATGTCTGCCATGGGGCGTTGTTGGGGTGTTGGGAGTGGCGCCCGGGCAATAAATCTGTCTCAACTCTACTCCCACACCGTCGACGACCTTCGGCGACGCCTCGGAGTTGATGGCAAGGTGTGCTAGTCGTTCCTTCAGATCGACAGCTTAGTCTTCTCGCTGTTCTTCAGATTTGGCGAGATCAGTTTCTCGATGTGTCATCGACGTTCGTCGTTCTCAGCAACGACGCTGGTGGCCGAGGCGAGGTGGTTTCTTTGGAGGGAGGATGTTGGTCCGGAGGTTGTGGATTTGTCGTTCTTCTCCGATTTTATCGATGAGAGGCAGCAGATCTTGGTTCAAGACAGCACGGGGACGTCCCCGATCGACGTGCCACATCGACATGTGCCTCGTTGCGTGCAACAAGCATGTTCATCGACTCACAAAGCCTCGTTGGTGATGGTGCTTTTTTGGATCTTGCAGTATTGGAGGTTCGACGCCTATTCCAACGTGCGTCTCGATGGCGCTAGTGTTGGCGGCGGCCGCTGGCTTCGGTGGTTGCGGGAAAAACCTAGGGATCGTTTTGTATTTCTCGGTCTCTTAGAATTTTATCTAAAAAATTATTTTCAGGATAATCATTTTATTCTAGTCTGTTTTTTAGTTTTCACGTGTGTTGCTCCGTGTAACTTGGTTTTCGATTAATGAAATATATGGTTTCTCTAAAAAAAAAGAGGTTAGCACATGATCCTGCCAACGGAGGCGTAAAAGTACATAGTGTTGGCAAGGGCATCAAGGTCGTAGAGACAGCGTGAAACCACCACTGCACTCCTTGGCCTTCTTCTTTTCGCTAGCACCTGGCCGCGTGCTGACGCCGTCGTCCTTGTCCGCCGCGCCTCCTGGTTTCGGCCTCGGGGACGATGACGCGGTGGCAGCGGCCACGTCCTGATTTCCCGCAGGCGTGTCGTACGCGGCAGCCATCGGCGCCGGATTTGGCTTCATCTTGTCGCTCGCCGCGGCCGACTTGGCATATTTCCCGGCTGCGCTGCCAGCGAACATTGGTGGAAAAAGGGCCTCTAGTCCCAGTTCATAAGGGCCATTGGTCCCGGTTTCGAACCGGGACCAATCACTCGGGACTAATGCTGGTCTCGGTACGGGCACGAACCGGGACCAATGGGTCTCCACGTGGGCGGGCGCGCGACGAGGGGGGGGGGGGGGTGGATCATTGGTCCCGGTTCGTGAAACAAACCGGGACCAATGGTCTCCATGTGGGAGCGCGAGAGACGAGCGGGGGTGGATCATTGGTCCCGGTTCTTGGCATGAACCGGGATCGTTGGTCTCTATGCCGCGGTAGGGTTTTGTGCCGCGGCAGAATTTTCGGGCTATTTTTGTGCCGCTGCAGGGTTTTGTGCCGCGGCAGGATTTTCAGGCTATTTTTGTGCCGTGGTAGGATTTTTTTTATCAATTTAATGGTACTACATACATACAGCAATAATGAAACCACGATTTATATATTACACATCATGCATGATCATAAATATATTATACACCGTCTCATCTGTCTTCTTGGTCGAAACATATTATAATTACAAACGATACTCTCACACGAATTTGATCTAATTTACATCTTCTTTTTTATACTTCACCCTTTCAAATGAAGCGGGTAATAGTATTCTCCTTTCGGATCTATGACTTGTTCTAACAAAAATCCGACAATTTCCTCTTAAATTGCTTGCACGCGTTCTTGTGATAGAAGACCGTCCCGCATCCGTTCGATCTAATATAAAGAAGGGGATCAATATATATGAATGAAACTAAACACAATTGGTGGTAAGAACATAAAGTTGTGATTATTGTTTATCGTACTTTAATTTTTTGATGTTCCGGTCTGCGTCCTTCTCTTTGGTCGTCTGGCGAATGAACTCGCAGACATAGTATCCCATAAGTTATTTCCGGCTTCCTACGTCAAGCACTTTACGAGAACGGAGTTCAATCAAAATAATAATCAAGCATGATAATGGTGATATTGAAACTAGAATCAAAGAGATGTGTGGATCTAGCAAGTAGTACTTACAGTCAATGGTTGAAATGTAAGCTCTGGCTTCCAAACACCCCTAGTTTTGGCGGTGAACCATTTCCAAGCCTTCTGGAGGCATTCCTGCATGTCCGCCCACTTTTCTAATGGTGTGCGTTTCGAGTCCAGGACTTTTACTACTCCGATGTCAACAACAATGATTAACAGAATATAGTGGAAGTTGGACACACTAACAAAATATAACACGAGTCAATTATACGCTTAACATCGAGTAAGCGAAAATAGAATGTGTACAAGATAGTAACACTCACCCAGCGTTGTAAGGAAATAGTATTTCCCTTCTGTTGCTGAAATGCTTCAACGCTTGTACCAAGTTATCCTCTGTCTCTTTGGGTTTTGTTTTTAGAGTAACTTCATGAACGAAATTGCAGTCAACAAACCCAAGGTCATAGATTTGTCCTTTGTTGCATTCGAGAATCTTCATTCTGCATATATAATTAGTATAGTGATGAGTAAGATTATACAAGCAACGAATGAGCTGAGCTAGAAAGACTTAATTACAGAAATTAATAATACTTACAAACAATAGGCACTAGCGATAGTTTTGTCGAGGGTGTCTTGTTGGTAAAACAGAAATAATTCTGGAAATTCGATCAGTAGGAAGCCATCTCCATGAGCGTAATGGTGGTGTTTATATGCAGCATAGATCCAGTTTTTGGATTCAGCACAGGCTTGGATGTACCAGTTATGCAATCTTCGCATTTTTGTTGGTAGATCTTTGACTAACTCGGGTTTGACGAGAGGAGTCCCGTACTGGTACACGTATGCTGTTTCTTGGTACCCCTCGAACTCATCCATACAGCTCATGTACTCAGTAATAGACAGTCCATATAATTGGGCCTTTTCTCCGTACAGTCGAACAAATTCCGGATCAATGTTCGGATCATGCCGCTCCTGGGCTCTCCACTCATTGGTATCGTACACTTTGAACGGTTCAATCGATTGATTTTTCTGTTGTCCGAGCTGGGCAACTTGTTTCCCGACTCTCCGCTCTTTTGCCTCAGCCGACTTGGTAATAGAGCGATTACAGTCTGATGTGAGCGCTATGGGTTGGTAAAGCTGAATCTTAAGCGCGACTGCTTTGGCTTTATCTTCTGCGGTGACCGAGAAGAATGCCTCTACCGGCTTTTTCTTGTTAGCCATGTAAATCTTCCACTTTCATAATGGGCAGCTGCAGCCGCAGCAGTTTCCTCATCTGTCTTCTCGCAAGGTATCTTCTTCATATTCTTATGAGGTACTTTTGGGAGGGGCGATAGCTTACGTTTCGGTGATCGGAACATGTTGTTGCTGCTGCTGGTGGTGCTGTCCCTCTTAGTATACTTCCGCTTTTGTCTCTGAGGCTCAGGGGACGGAGATGGCTAACGCGGCGGCGGAGACGGCTGAGGCGGCGATGGAGACGGTTGCGCTGAGTGGTGAGACGGTGAAGGCGACGGTTGCGCTGGAGAATGGTGAGGTGGCTGCGAAGGTGGATTGCTGCTCTAAGGAGTGGGTGGCCTTGGCGGCACATAATTTGGAAGCATGATGCGCTCCTTTGACCATAGAATAGTCCCCCCTTTGGCTTCTCCTAGTTGAGTCAGCTCCATATCTTCCCCTGCAGGGTGGTCAAGCTTCAGCTCCTCAAAATCTTCCTTCACCTCATCCACCATGACGACAACGTATCCTTTTGGAACCAGTCTGCAGTGCCAAGTTGGGTTAGGGGCAATTGGTACCGCCATGCCGACCGCCGCCGTCACCCTTAAGTTCATAACCTGCACCTTTAGCTCACAAGTTGTGGTCTCCATGATATCATCCACTTGGTAGCGTTTAGGATGAGATGTCGTCGGTGCATCATCATCAACATCATGGAGCTGCGTGAAAGCGATGCTGCTTTTCTTATTCGATAGGGCGCCGGTACCCTCGAATGCAGCTTCTACCATGTGTCGCTGAGATTGGCTGCTAGTACCTTGCTGGCTAAGTCTGTCGAGTTGATCCTGGTGCCACTTTAATGCTTCTTCTACATTATGCAGCCGGTCTGCAGCGGCCGCTTTCTCAGTTGCCTCCCTTTCCTTTCTCCTCTGATGGCTTTTATCGGGATATCTCTTTATTTTCGGGGGGAAGGCAACCTTCCACGGCTTGGAGCCTGGTGTGCCTCGTACTCGTCCGTCGTGTTTAGGATTTTTAAGGGCGCGTGTGAGCTCGTCGTTCTCTCTGTCGGGAACAAACTGTCCCGCTGCAACATCATCTACCACATTTCTAATATCGTCGATAGGCAGTAGGGGATCATCTTTGTGTTTCTGATTATATATTTCCCTCTCTTCTTTGTCCAACGTGCCCCCATGGCCGTAAAACCAGTTTCTCGCCTGTGGTGTCCATGTTGCGGGCTCTAGTCTGATCCCGGTAGCTATGTAATTGACCTCAAGTGCATCCCACTTAGGCATGCAACCGGCGTAGCCAGCAGGCTCCATGTTATGATGGTATACTTTCTTAGCAGCGTTCTCCGTATTTATTCTAGACCTTTCCTTAGCTTTCTCCGATGTCTTGTACTTCACAAAATCCTCCCACTAGTGTCTTAACTTATCATAGCCACCTTGAGTGAAATCCGGAGTCTTCTCTACCTTGACAAAGTTATTGTACAGTTTCTTCTTCTAGTTCTTGAATGCATCGGCCATCTTGATGAGAGCAAACTTCTTGACTCTTTGCACAAGCTCCATTCTTGCTCTCTCCTCCTCATCTAGATTCACATCTGGCATTGGCAGGAGGAAATTAATCATGAGCTTCTCAAAAAGCTTATCTTTGGCGGTGTCGCCGACATACGGGACTCCACCGCCGCTTGGCCGATTCCATTCTTGAACGGTGATTGGGATGTAGTCCCTCGCAAGAACTCCGCATTGCTTGACAAATTTTCTTGCGACATCGACGGGAGCTTGCGGTTCGCCATCTACATCGACCACTTTGATCCTATACCTCACAGTGTCATCCAACTTTTTTGTTGGGCCTCATTTCGTTCTTACGGAAGAAGTTCTCGATCCGGAGGGCTAAAATAAGAAAGAGTGTTAATATATGCATGTATATATAGACAGCAACATTTTAATTACAAAAATACATATATACACCTCGCTGGTTTTGTGAGATTTAAGGTTCCGCCGGAGCCGTCGCCTTCTCCCTCATCAGCTTCTCCCCTATCCCAGGCTTCGGCTTCTACCTCACCGGAGCCGTCTCCTCGGTTGAGAGACTCATCTCCCTGACCGGAATCGTTCAGAAACTCACTGGTGACATCGATATCGATATCTTCATTTTCGTAGATCGTTCCGTGGAGGATGTTTTCCTCATGTTCTGGAATCATAGTATCTTGTTGTGTTGGATCCATAGTATCTGCAAATTAAGATTTGCAAGTTACTATAATGCAAATAATGCAAAACACTGTGCACTTATTTTTCTAAATCAGTTTGGAATGCCCTAGGTGCACAAACCATCGAACCTATTGTACTTAGGGGGTGTTGTTGTTCCTCTATATAAAGTAAGGTTCAAAGTTTTATGAATATGAATTCTTACATTTTTAAATGGTAGATCTCATTTTTCTGAACATTTTGATATATTATACACATTTTTCTGATTTAAAATGAATTAGTTACGATTTTCCCAATTTTAATCCTTTCTAAAATTATTTTTAAATAAATAAACATTTTTGCAATTACTAAAATTATTTTCCATCTGGCCCCATATGTCAGACCTAATTAAAAACCTAACTAAAAACCTTATTAAAAACCTAACTAAAAACCTAATTAAAAACCTAACTAAAATCCGAACTAGAAACCTAATTAAAGGGCCGGCTGGGGGAGGCTTACCGGCCGGCGATGGCTGCCGGCGTGCGGGGGCGGAGCTGCCTACGAAGCGATCGACGACGCGGGCTCGGGTGGCAGCGGCGCCGACGGGGGGTGGCGCGGCGGGCAGGGGCGGCAGGTGCAGGGGCTCGGGCACCGCGGTCCGAGGTGGAGCGGCGTGGGCTCGGGCGGCGCGGTCGACGACGGCTCAAAAATCCGGCAGCCTAATGGCGTCGTTTTGCTCCACGCGTGATTTTCTTTAGACGTTTTGCGAGTGAAGTGAATGGGGAAGAAGAAGTAGAGGAACTATTATCAAGTATAGACATTTGGTCCCGGTTCGTTCCACCAACCGGGACCAAAACCTCAATTGTCCCGGTTGGTGGGATGAACCAGGACCAAAGGCCCGCGCACGTGGCAGCACAACAACGCTCTTGTCCAGACCATTGGTCCCGGTTCATCCCAACAACCTGGGTCAAAGGATCAACGGTCCCGGCAGTTGGGACGAACCGGGACCAAAGGCATGTTGATGGCAGCGCGCGCACCCAGGATCATCGGTCCCGGTTGGTGGGACGAACCAGGATCGTTGACCCGTTTTTCAGATTTTGGCAAACCTTTTGGTCTTCCCGCCATTTTCAAATTTGTTTTCTTCTTTAATTAATAAGATGTTTCCATTTAAGATGATTATTTATTTGGAATTTCAAAAAACTTTTAACAGGAAAAGTGCTTCAATTTAAATAAATAATCAAAAACCATTTTTTGTTTTCAAATATTTTATTTGAACTATACAATTTTACAATTTTCAATTAAAATTGATTACCAAATATTTATTGCATAATTTGGAATGTCAAAAAACTTTCAACAGGAAAAGTGCTTCAATTTAAATAAATAATCAAAAACCATTTTTTGTTTTCAAATATTTTTATTTGAACTATACAATTTTACTATTTTCAATTAAAATTGCATTAATAAATATTTATTGCATAATTTGGAATTTCAAAAAACTTTTAACAGGAAAAGTGCTTCAATTTAAATAACTAATCAAAAACCATTTTCTGTTTTCAAATATTTTTATTTCAACTATACAATTTTACTATTTTCAATTAAAATTGCATTAACAAAATATTTATTGCATAATTTGGAATTTTAAAAAACTTTTCAAGATTTGAACTACAAGTACATGATATAATGCTTGTGAATTTTTTAAAAAAACATTTATAGGTTCACAACATGCTATTTCATCAGAGATCCACTTCAAGTTCAGTGAGGCTCAGCCCCGGGCTAAGAAGCTTCATGCCCGCCGTTTTGAATATAGTTTGAGACGGGCATAAGAAGTTCGAAAATGATCCAAACAATGTGAAACCTTCGCGTGGTATCATATTATGTGTCACAGTTGCAAGGAAAAATATTGAACTTGAAAAATTGCAAACATCATAAAAAAGCTTTCACAAAATGACCTATCGTGTTCGAGGTTTCATGGCATTTAGGTCAAACCACCAATGTTATGGCTAGAATCAGGGCATAGTTTGTGATAATGTGCCCATATTGTACACACATGTGCATCTTGGGATGGCTTATGATGTTGCAGTAGGAAGTTTTCCTTTTCGACGCACGAAAAAGCCAATTTCCATTTTTGAGGTGCTGAAATCGGGGTGTTCTGTGAAGCAACCACCAAATTAAAGTTTGGCATTGGTACCGACTCATTTTTCAAAAATACTAGACCATCTTATATGGATAATTTCCTGATCGGTGTATCTGGAACCTTTCCGTCCATCCCTCATGAAAAAGCCAAATTCCTGCCGAATCGGTAGGAGGTTGCCAAGATTTGAACTACAAGTACATGATATAATGCTTGTGAATTTTAAAAAAAATCATTTATATATTCACAACATGCTATTTCGTCAGAGATCCACTTCAAGTTCAGCGGGGCTTAGTCCCGGGCTAAGAAGCTTCATGCCCGCCGTTTTGAATATAGTTTGAAACGGGCATAAGAAATTCAAAAATGATCCAAACAATGTGACACCTTCGCGTGGTGTCATATTATGTGTCACAGTTGCAAGGGAAAATATTGAACTTGAAAACTTGCAAACATCATAAAAAATGCTTTACAAAATGACCTATCATGTTCGAGGTTTCATGGCATTTAGGTCAAACCACCATTGTTATGGCTAGAATTAGGGCATAGTTTGTGATAATGTGCCCATATTGTGCACACATGTGCATCTTGGGATGGCTTACGATGTTGAAGGAGGAAGTTTTCCTTTTCGACGCATGAAAAAGCCAATTTCCATTTTTGAGGTGCCGAAATCAGGGTGTTCTGTGAAGCAACCACCAAATTAAAGTTTGGCATTGGTACCAACCCATTTTTCAAAAATACTAGACCACCTTATATGGACAATTTCCCATCCGGTGTATCTGGAACCTTTTCGTCCATCCCTCATGAAAAAGACAAATTCCTGCCGAATCGGTAGGAGGTTGCCAAGACTTGAACTACAAGTACATGATATAATGCTTGTGAATTTTAAAAAAAATCATTTATAGGTTCACAACATGCTATTTTATCAGAGATCCACTTCAAGTTCAGCGAGGCTCAGCCCCGGACTAAGAAGCTTCATGCCCGCCGTTTTGAATATAGTTTGAAACAGGCATAAGAAATTCAAAAATGATCCAAACAATGTGAAACCTTCGCGTGGTGTCATATTATGTGTCACAGTTGCAAGGAAAAATATTGAACTTGAAAAATTGCAAACATCATAAAAAATCATTCACAAAATGACCTATCATGTTCAAGGTTTCATGGCATTTAGGTCAAACCACCAATGTTATGGCTAGAATCAGGACATAGTTTGTGATAATATGCCCATATTGTGCACACATGTGCATCTTGGGATGGCTTACGATGTTGCAGGAGGAAGTTTTCCTTCTCGATGCACAAAAAAGCCAATTTTCATTTTTGAGGTGCCGAAATTGGGGTGTTCTGTGAAGCAACCACCAAATTAAAGTTTGGCATTGGTACCAACCCATTTTTTAAAAATACTAGACCACCTTATATGGAAAATTTCTCAACCGGTGTATCTGGAACCTTTTCGTCCATCCCTCGTGAAAAAGACAAATTCCTACTGAATTGGTAGGAGGTTGCCAAGATTTGAACTACAAGTACATGATATAATGCTTGTGAATTTTAAAAAAAATCATTTATAGGTTCACAACATGCTATTTCATCAGAGATCCACTTTAAGTTCAACGAGGCTTAGCCCCGGGCTAAGAAGCTTCATGCCCGCTGTTTTGAATATAGTTTGAAACGGGCATAAGAAATTCAAAAATGATCCAAACAATGTGAAACCTTCGCGTGGTGTCATATTATGTGTCACAGTTGTAAGGAAAAATATTGAACTTGAAAAATTGCAAACATCATAAAAAATCCTTCACAAAATGACCTATCATGTTCAAGGTTTCATGGCATTTAGGTCAAACCACCAATGTTATGGCTATAATCAGGGCATAGTTTGTGATAATGTGCCCATGTTGTGCACACATGTGCATATTGGGATGGCTTACGATGTTGCAGGAGGAAGTTTTCCTTTTCGACGCACGAAAAAGCCAATTTTTATTTTTGAGGTGCCGAAATCGGGGTGTTCTGTGAAGCAACCACCAAATTAAAGTTTGGCATTGGTACCAACCCATTTTTCAAAAATACTAGACCACCTTATATGGAAAATTTCCCAATCGGTGTATCTGGAACCTTTCCGTCCATCCCTCATGAAAAAGACAAATTCCTGCCAAATCGATAGAAGGTTGCCAAGATTTGAACTACAAGTACATGATATAATACTTGTGAATTTTTTTAAAAATCATTTATAGGTTCACAACATGCTATTTCATCAGAGATCCACTTCAAGTTCAGCGAGGCTTAGCCCCGGGCTAAGAAGCTTTAGTCCCGGCTGGTGGGTGCAACCGAGACTAAAGCTGTCGGTGGGATAAGGATGCATGGGTAACCTTTAGTCCCGGCTGGTGGGTGCAACCGAGACTAAAGCTATCGGCAGGATAAGGACATGTGGGTGGATGCACTGCTCGATGAGATAAAGCATGTAGCGCACGACGCCCTATCGGAGGAACAAGACAAAGTAGAAGCGGCGCCGTGCCTATAAAAGGAGCATCGATACGCCATGGCAAGCAGCTCAACAAACCAACATAGGTAGAGAGAGTTTCATCCCCATGGATGGAGGGTTGGGAAATCTCCCGTGGTATTATAGGAGCATACCACGTAACCTTAGCAAGAACCCTCTTCCTGGGGGGCTCCTCATCGCCCTCAACATCACCAGGGTCATCTTGTCTGATCTTGTATCGACATGCAGTGCGTACCGGGCATTTATCCATATTCTTGTACTTCTCACCACGGTACAAGATGTAGTCATTAATGCATGCATGTATCTTCTCCACATCTAATCCTAGAGGGCAGATAGTCTTCTTTGCTTCGTACGTTGTCTCGGGCAGCTCGTTATCCTTTGGAAGCTTTGGCTTCATTATTTTCAGTAACTTCTCAAATCCCTTATCAGATAAGCTAGTATCTGGCTTCCATTTCAGCAGTTCAAGTGTGGTACCGAGCTTTGTGCTGCCATCTTTGCAATTTGGATACAACAACTTTTTGTGATCCTTTTGCATGGCCTCCAACTTAAGCTTCTCCCTTTCTATATCACATTGTTGCTTTGCATCAGAAATGACCCGACCAAGACCATCAACGGGCTCATCCGATGCCTGTTGTTCTTCTTCATCGTCGCCTCCCTCTTCTTCATTGTCTTCCATTGCAGTATCACCTTATTCTTTAGCGGACATAGGATAGCTGTCATCATCCTCCTCTTCTTCATTTTCTTCCAGCCTAACCCCTCTTTCTCCGTGCATGGCCCAACAATAATATCCGGGCATGAAACCTCTCCGAAGCAGATGGCTTTGAAGGATTCTTGGGGCAGAGTGCTCCGCCACGTTCCAACAGTCGACACAGGGACAATGCATAAAATTATCCATTTTGTTTGCCTTAGCCAAATCGATAAATTTATGCAGGCCTGCAATAAAATCGGAATCGCGTCGGTCGTCATACATCCATCGCATCCATGCATCGATCTGCATCATAATAATTAACCATTACAATAACATCGTGAATACTAAAATGACCACCTTACATGGACACATGCAATATTTTTGTATCAGTTACAGATAAAGAAGATAAGGTTGCTAACCTCGGCCGAGGATACCGTGTTGTGCGAACTTAAGCGCGGCTCGGACATTTCGTCGAACACCTTGTGTGTAGTGTGAAGAAAAAAAACCTAGCATCCACCTACCACACAAAATTCCAGAAAAAATAATTGGATGGGCTGGGCTTATATATAGCTAGGGGACGGTTTTTGGTCCCGGTTAATGCCACGAACCGGGACCAAAGCCCCTCCCGCGCGACACGTTGCAGCCCAGCAACGCGCCCCCCACCCAGGTCATTGGTCCTGGTTTGATGGCACGACCCGAGACCAATGACCTGGCTGGGGGGCGTGTTGCTGGGCCGCCACGTGTCGCGCGGGAGGGGCTTTGGTCCCGGTTCGTGGCATTAACCGGGACCAATGCCCACCGTTGCTTCATCGTCCCCGTGTATAAATATGAGGCCACATCGCGTCGCTTTCGCCATCGCCTCGGCCTCTCTGCAGTCGATCTCCACCCACCCCTTTCGCTATCGCCTCTCCACCGCGCCGTCGTCTCGCCTCCCCTCCCTCTCCAATCTCCACCGCGCCGCCATGGAGGTTCTCACGCTCAACTTCTATGAGGCGTCGATGTTTGCGTACTACGGCATCCTCGTGCCGCCGTGCGCGACGGTGCCCGCCGGATTTCGCATCAGCGAGGCGGGTGTGCCGGTGGCTCCGCTCCTTGTCCCCGGCGGATACGAGATGGAGTGCGTCATCGCGGAGCGTCGCCGCCAGATGCCCGCGTGGAAGAGGGCGTTGCCCCGGTACGCGGCGGCCAGCGAGTACTGGCCCCGGCTGTTCAAGAAGGAGCGAAAGGCCGAGCTTGGCAACCGCATCGTGGACGGGCGCGTGGTGCACCCGGATCTCCGCAACCGAGAAGGGCGGGAGATGTTCTGGTCCGTCCCTGGACAGACCATCTACACCGCCATCGACGCCGCTAGCCGCGCAGAGGAGCTCCGTCTCCCGAACAATGCCGAAATCGTGGAGGTTTCGTCTGACGATGACGAGGAAGCCGGCGACTCGGAGGACAGCGGCAGCGGAAGTGTTGTCGAATAGGAAAATTTGTAAAGTCACACCTTAGTTTGGAAAGAATTTGTGGTCAAATTAATAAAATGTCTCGATTTAGATCTTTGTCTCGATTAATTTGTGGAAGATTTTTTCAAAAATACTGATCAATTCAATTTCTATCTCGAATTAATTTCAGCCTCGAATTAATTTCTGCCCCAAATTAATTTAGATTGTTCCGGATTGCGGACCGTCGCGAGGTTTTTGGTCCCGGTTCGTGGCATGAACCAGGACCAATGCTCCGCAGAGCGCCACGTGTGCGTCGCGGGGGCATTAGTCTCGGTTCATGCCACGAACCGGGACCAGTGCATAGAGATGAACCGGAACCAATGCCCAGACGGCATGAACCGGGACCGGTGTCTAGTATTGGTCCCGATTGAAGAAACTAATCGGGACCAATTAAATTTGGGCGCTGGACCAAAGACCCTTTTTCTATCAGTGGAAGCCCACGCAGGCGAGTGGGTCGAGGAGATGCACCATCCGCATGACAGGGTTGCAGCAGGCTGTTATGTTAGGGCTCACGTACGAAGTATATATATGGTCCTGGCCTCGGGCCAAGAGACGAATTGATCGGAGACGGACATGCATCCACGCCAAACCGACTGATCGAGATCGATCGAGTACGTCCGCCTTGGAGTGTGCAACCCACCTCCTTTATATACACGTCCATGGCGCAGCTTCCAAACCCAAGAATTGCACAGCAACACAGCACACAAGCAACTAGGATCGACATGGCGGGACCGAAGCCGAGCGTCAACCTCGCCCAGGAACTGTTCGGCAACGCCTACCCTTCTGCTCGGGATCAGGTGATCAGACAAAATCAGATGGTGAAGCAGGCAAATGCAAGAAAGCATGCCGCCGCCGGCAACACCAGCAAGACGGTCCAGGCCGACGGCGCGAAGCGAGGTGGATATACTTGGCAGCAGGAACCCGGCATGCCGAGTGGATACAAGTCATATGTGTACAGTAACACCATCGGAGCGTCGAGGAGGCAGTAGCGACCTGATGTGGCAGAGAACAAGGCCCTTAAGAAAGGCGTGGGGGCGCCGTCCGGTCCCGTCCAGGCTCCTCCTCCGCCGCCGCCACCGAGCCTATACGACGTCAACGAGTTCCCTTCCTTGAAGTAGTTCTAACGAAGTAGCTTTGTTTCTTACTACGAGTAGTACATATTTGTACCCTTTTTTTATACAGTAGTATATATGTTCGCTAGTTCGTTGTGTACATCATGTTCATCAACGAGTTTCCTTTGCGGAAGAGTTGTGCTCGACCAAGTAGAATCATTTTGTTTACATATTTTGTAGCTTCCCGACATGTTCTCTAGCTCTTTGTTGTGTAGGTATATATCTGCAAATGTTCATCGTTGTATGTGGTCATGGTCCACAATAATGTAAGATTTTGAATTTATTATCAATCGGCCAATTCTAAGTGTAATCGGTACTATTTTTTACTTTTATAAGTCACTTGATGCTCCGGTGGATTTTAAGAATTCACTAGTTTCAGTAAAGGGCTTTGATCCAGTGCTACCTCTCCCCGTTAAATTCGTACAAGCGCGTCCAAGTATATATCAAACCCGTATCCAAATAGGGTATTACCCTCATAAAGGCATACATATCCGGATCTGTAGTTATGCGCAATTCCCGCGATCCAGCCTGCCCCCGTCGTCGGCCATCGTAGCAACCACCGCTGGCAATCGTCACAGCCACCGCCAAGCTCTCCTGCGCCGCCTCCACCGAACAGTCCGGCGAGCCGTCGGATAAGTCACCGGACAGTCTGGCGAGAATCCGGACAAGTCGGCGGACAATTCAGCTAGCCGCCGGACAAGTCGGTGGACAATCCAGCTAGCCGCCGGACAAGTTGCCGGACAGTCCAGCGAGCTGACGAACATTCCAACCGCCACCGCCAACCTCTCCCGCGCCACCGCCTCTGCGTCGCCGCTGCCGCAATGCTAGTCCTGCCGACACGCACCTACGAGGCCAAGATGAGGCGTGCGCTGCCTAGGACGAGTCACCGGCTCGCCGGACCCAGCCACCACCACTACCACCGCGCGTGGACACGGCCGTCGCTGGTGATGATCCGACATACATCCATACTTTTTCTCTTTGGGTAGAGCTCATACTAGGACATGTACGGCTAGAAAAACGTATTATTTAGTTAGGTTATATGGGGTTCTGTACAGGATTACATATACGTGTATATACTAATTACGAAGGGGTATCAAGCACGAGTTTGGGGGAGGGGGTAATACTGGACCAGAGCCTTTCAGTAAATCAAGGGCCATTTTACAGTACGGAGTACACATCTAATTAATTAATTTGGATCATTCTTAATGATGATCCAAAAGGATAGATATGTTTTTTTAAATGGGGATCGTAACCTCATCTCTGCATTAAAAAGATGTACACATTCTTCTTTATTAATTATTCAACGAGCCTTATAAAGAGAGTATAAAGATCAACTCAAAATCACCTCTCCAAGGCAATTCGATGAAGTGGATGGACATGTCAGAGCCGGCAAAACCGCCCAATAGCAATCCGAGAGCATAAACCGGCTCAGCTGACCCGCAATGCACACCAATGTGCATGCTCAATGTGCACGCTCAATCCTCTACTACAGCCATTTTCTACTAGGCAGATTCTAAGGTACTTTTTTTTCTACTAACCCATCTTCAAAAAGATCAAAGTAAAAGACCCTCCGTCGATGCCAGCATAGCGCCAAACAGCACCACCACCCTGCGCGCATCCGTCAACGGTCAACCACACATGCGGTCATCGCCGAGACCCCTCGGCACCATGTCGCCGAGTCCCACCATCCGACGCATCAACCTCTATAAGATTTGTCATGCGTAGCATCTACCGCACCAGGCATGACTGAGCATAGCACCTGACAGTTAGGCATGAATTGACATCACCGTCGGAGACTCCGTGCAAGATGAAGCCGCTCCACCTTCTTTCCCTGATCAGCAACTGCTCCAAAGACGATTTCCCTATGAGGGAGAGCGACGCGTAGCGTCGCTATCATCCGATCCGAGAGACACGGATCTAGGGTTTTGAAGGGAATATGCCCGAGAGGCAATAATAAAGTGGTTTTTATCTTATTCCATATTTATGATAAATGTTTATTTTGCATGCTATAATTGTATTAATTGGAAATGTTAATACATGTGTGTTTAATAAACAAAATACAAAGTTCCTAGTACTGGCTCTCATATAAACTAACTTGTTGATTAACAAGATGATCAAGGTTTCCTAATCATGGACATTGGATGTTATTAATAACGAGGTCACAACATTGGTGAATGATGTGATGAGCGTTCATCTGAAGTATAGCATTCGACCAAAGTCATTATGTTTATATTTCTATAACATCATACGAAGTAATCTTAGTCCTTAAGACCAGGTGATCATGTTAATTGCTGACACTGGAAGAGTATCTTGATAACATCAAACGTCACACCGTAACAGGGTGACTATAAAGGTGGGTTTAGTGCTACAAAGGTGTTATGTTGAGGCTCATGGATCAAGAGTGGGATTTGTCCATCCCGATGACGGATAGATATACTCTGGGCCCTCTCGGTGATATCACATTAAGATAGCTTGCAAGCAAGTGATGTGATCACTAGAATGTTATATCACGGCAACGAGAAAAGAGTGCATGTCGGCAACGAGATCAAACTAGGTATGGAGATACCGATGATCGAATCTCGGACATGTAATATATCGCGAGACAAAGGGATTTAGTTACTAGTGTTAAAGGTTCTCACGATCACAGAAGTCATCGTTGAATGTGTAGGAGTCAGTATGGATATCCAGGTCCTGCTTCTGATTATTAATCTGAGAGGGGTCTCGATCATGTCTGCATTATTCACGAATCATAGGGTGACACATTTAAGGGATATCGACACCATTTGGAGTAAATATGTTTCAGATAAAGATTCAAGAAAGCACTGGAATCATTTCAATAGACACCGAAACTGTTTCGGGTGAAATTGCTGAAATTGATTCTGCATGTAATATTGAAATGTTGCAGGAGGTTTTATGTGAATGTTTGTTAATTAAATTAATTAACAAAATTCTGAATAAAATAAAAAAAAATAGTTTTATTAAATGAGAGAGCATTAAATTTAGAGAAATTTAATGCATTTAAAGTGGAGACTTTAAAAGAGAATGTGAAGGGGCATTTTAATGTGGAGGGGGTTACCACCACATGAATGGGGGAGGTGAAGGGACACCCTCCCCTCCTCCTATAAAAGGCCCCCTCTCACTCCTTATTCCTCACACCTCCTCGTGAAGGATCTCTCTGCCCCTCTAGTATTATTCCCCCATGGATCCGGATTAGCGAGATACATGTTTCCGGTGGCTTTATCTGAAAAGGAGTTGCTGCTTCCGCTGCTTTGCTGGAGCGAGGGACGGAGGTTGTCGGGGTACTAGACGTGTGTGCGATCACGGATGCACCGCTGCTTTGCGGTGCTGGACTTGGTGGTGCTGGACTTGCTGGAGCTGGATCTGAAGGACGTGCTGGAGCCGGACCTACTGGACTTCATCACGATCTTGAGATTGCAAGTGTACGACTACATCATCCATGAGTTCCAATTCGTTAACAAAACTCGTAGTCTTCGAGGGTAAGTTCTCCATGGATGTATATCCACCCGTTGCTCTGTATCTAGTAGATAGATCTTGGCGTATAGTTCACATCGTAGGAAATTTTTTGTTTTTTATGCTGCGAACCCAACAGTGGTATCAGAGCCTGATCTATGCGTAGGTGCTTTGCACGGGTAGTACACATATGTTTATATGTGGGCGATGATGATCATGTTATTGCATCTTCTATGTAATTTGGATATTGGTGGCATAGTGGGATGAAGCGGCCCGCACCAACCTTACATGTCATCGTATATGAGACCGGTTCCACGACTAACATGCAACTAGTTTTGCATAAGTGGCTGGCGGGTGTCTGTCTCTCCTACTATAGTCAATATCTGATTTACAACGAGTTACTAATAACTTGGTTATCCTCGTTGTGGTTCCATGTTTGTAGGTAAGAACAGTTCTATCTCCGAAATCTCTAAGCCACGTAAAACTTGCAATTGATAAATTAGAGGCGTCTAGTTTAGATCGTTACTAGGCTAGTGTCTTGATATGGTATTGTTGTAAGTAGATGTATGATAGATACTCTTACAACACACTCAACGTGTAAGTTCCATAGACCTTGGCCTTACACACAAAGGAATGATAGAGATCATACCACGATGCAAATGATAGAGATCAAATGCATGGACCGTATCATCTCACTTTACACATATGATGTTTGCATCTTATATTGCTAGTTTGGCGTTTTAGTAGCATTTTAAGATGATCCCTCATTTAGATATCAAGATAAAAATGTGTTCTTCCTTAAGTATGCACCGTTCTATGGATCGTATTTCGAGACATCATGTGATGATCGGGTGTACTCGACTCTACATTTTCATACAAACGGGTGTAAGACAGTTTATACATGCGAGTACTAAGGTTCTTACTTGGCGAGCCTAGCATGTAAAGACATGCCCTCGGAACACGAACCGAAAGGTTAAGCATGAGTCATATAATTGATATGATGCCCATATTGATGCTCGCCTTTGAAGCTACACTGACTCATGTGATCATCGGACTTGGTGTAGTGGATTTGGTTCATGTAATCACCAAACAGGCTCGAGGGATGCCATTTTTGAGTGGGAGTTCATTTCTAATTTGGATTAGTGGAACTCAATTTGTCATAAACTAAATCGAAGTGAATTTGCATAATTTGTTGTAGTCATTGGCATCTGTTCACTACCTTATGCTTAGTTTTAATTGAGATAATAGAACTATGAATTCTGGATATTTACTTTACGAACAGGTATCGTATTGTTTTGAATGTCAATTTAAAGTTTATAAGTCCTATTGCAAACTTTCAGCAAACTCTATTTACTCCATGAAGTTTAATAAGTAGTATTAAATCAAGAGTAAGAGCTCCAATGTTAGTATCTAAAGTATCATGTTTGCCTCCATGATTATTGATATTCAAAAGTTGTTTTAATATCAAGATTATATAGGAGCTGGAAATTGTTTCAGAAACCATCATGTGTGAAAGATATTGTGATATCTGAAACAATATTTTTGGTTGCATTATGATAGAGTATAATTTAGCAAAATACATGTTCCCATATTGTATGAGAATTTGTGAAGGATGGAGATGCTAGGCATCCGAATCTCCCAAAAGGTTTTGGGAACTAAAATTATACTCATCATTCTTCCTTATAGGCTATAGTAGCTTGATCATGAAAGTTGTCATGATAAGGATGAATAGAAGATGTAAGTAAAATGTTTACTATACTAAAAGATTACTAAAGAATGGATTTTTAAAAGAATGCCAAACATTTGATGATGGTGATCCACTTCAAAGTGCAAGTCCAAAGGTATTAGTATTTGACTATATACAAGCTTTGTACCATATGTCATGTGAATGACACCACTATTGATGTTGATAGATTCTTTTAAAAGAAAAGGAATTGCTGGAAGAAAATCTATAAAATATTTGGCAGAAAATAAAAGGTTGGAGATGTCCAACTTAGGTATATAGAATATATACATGTTATGGATGTATTCTTTGCTTGTTAAACAATATGGTTCTTAGGTATTGGATACCGCTATTGGATACCGAATTGGTTGGTACGAAGTGTCATACAGAACAACACAATTCATGAACTGCAACGACCTAAGTAACTGGCAAAACAATAAGTGATGATGTTCATCGAAAACAAATAAAGTGTTATTGTGTTTTTTTTTGTCGTCAAACCTAGCCTTCAAGATTTGTTTTAATAATTGTTATTTTGTTCCGGTATTACGAGAACAATGGTTGTTCAAATAATTACCATATTTCATAAAGGATGAATGAACTTTTACAAGTCTAGTTGGAGAAATCACATCCATAAACACTATTACTAAAATGTCGCAAGACAAATGATTGAGAGATCACTTATGAAGTGACATCGCTGTTTAAATTATATTGAAAAGAAAACATAAAGAAACTCCATGTTGATGGATTTTTTGAGTCTTTGATTTTGGTCAATTGACGCTTGTGAGACTTTTCTCGGGATAATTAAAACTCCATCCATAGGCCAAAGAGGAACATATGACTAACTTATTAGATATTATACATATTGACGTATATAGTCCATTATATGTAGCCATATGTGATGGATCTTTTTGCTTCATATGCTTTCTCCAGAAATTTAAGTAAATATATCTATATATTAACTTAATAAGGAAGAAGTATGAAGCATTTGAAAATTGTTCAAATACTTTCAAGATGAAGTGGAAAATCATTGTAACAAGAAAATGAAGAGTTTATGATTCGATCATAAAGGAAGATATTTGAGTTACATGTTTAGCAAAACACCTAAGATTTGCGGAATTTTTCCATGATTTGTGTTTCCCGATAAACCATAGGAGTATGGCATATTCGAAAGATGAAATCAAACCATGTTTGACATGGTAAGATCAAGGGTGTCATTTATAAAACTGCCATTATGTTTTAAGGATTGAAGCTTTAGAGACTACCGCTTTTACACTGAAAAGAGCACCATCGTGATCCGTTAAAATGACACCATATAAGTTATGGTTTGGGATAAAACCCAAATTGTCTTTTCTTAAATTTTGGTATGCTATGCATAAGTAAAATGTTTACAACCAAAGTCGGATAAGCACGTCTCTATAGGTTATACCAAAGAATTTGTTGGGAATTTCTCCATAACACCGAGGACAAAAGAGTTTGTTACTTGGAACGTCAAGTTTCTTGAGAAGGAATTTTTCGTGAAAAGTTAAGTGGGAGGACAACAGAACTTTGATAAGGTTGTTGAACCTTAGCTATATGTGCTAAGTAGCGCAGCGGCAGAAAGTGTCCCGGTGGCGGCCACAATGCTCATGGCTCTCGTGATTACAAAGGCTGTGATCTCGGAGATTAGAGTTCCTATTGAACCATGTGGGTCGGTAAGAATCAAATAGTGTGATTTGATAAGCAAGTCGTTATTGTTTTGACAATGATGAACCGACTACATGCAAAGAAGCGATGATGGGCCCTGACTCCATAAAATGACTAGAAGTCATAGAATCCGTGATAGTATCCATACACGAGAAATCAAGTTTCTGAACTTGGAAGACCCTTCGGAAAGGCGTGAAGCCTATCGGTCGTGTTTGGATCTATAAAGAAATAGACATGGATGTTTAACATCTATGAAATAGTCAACATGTCGGAAAGAAGTTTACGACAATGTTCAAGGAGTTGACTATGACAAGATTTGATCTTTCATAGCGATATTTTGTCTTAACGGATTAATGTAGCAACCACTACATATAATTTGATGTATGGTAGTTGAACAAACAAAACAATGTTCTTCTAATAGAATGGTTACCTAGGACGTGTACAAGACACGGTCCGAATGGTTTTGTTAATTCAAAGGGTGCTAAAAAGGGCATGCAAACTTCAATAGTTGAAGTAAGCATAGCGGAGTTGGAATCTTCACCATGATGAAACTGTTAAAAGAGTTTAAATTCATCGGAGATGGTGAAGATGCTTGCATTTGCAAGAAATTAAGTGGGAGCGCTGAGACATATTTCTAATACATTATATAGAGGACATATTGTTACTTGGAAATGATGTATCTTGTATTGACACAAGTTAAGAATTTCATTAAAATAAGATTTCGATGAAAGACTTGGGTAAAACCGGAATATTTGGCATCAATATCTATATGGATAGATTGAGGCGCTAATATGGGTGTGCCAGACCTACATATATGAGATGTTGAAAGGGTTCAATATGGAAACAACAAGAAAGGTTCTTGCTGCATGGAAAGGATTGTATCAAGATTCAAGTGTGTCAACACTTGGTGAGTAAAATCACATGAAGTTTTTGATTGATTATACCGTGATATGTATATATCCAGAATGTCCTATGCTCTAAATGTTGTGAGTACATACCAGAATGATTCATAAGATGATCATTGGACAATAGTAAAGATATTCTTATGAGCTTTGGAAGAACTAAGAATATATCATGTATAAGTGACAAATAGTTAAAGGTAGTTCATTGTAAAGTGTTACATGATACTAGTTTTGTCACAAGATACAAATTAAATTTATCTCAATTTAGACTATGGGTGGCACAATGTAATGGAAAGGATGTTCCATGATGGATTTGGATAAGTTCCAAAGTTGAAACATTGTGATGGATACTACAACAAAAGGCTAAGTATATGACTGCTATAGTAGAAGCAAAGGAGGGCATTTGTGTTAAGAAGTTTGTTACTCCCTCTGTTCCTTAATATAAGGTGTATAGTTTTTTGTAAAAAAATCCATAATATAAGGTGTATAGAGAATTTTAAGATTTGTTCCTCTTATTTAGGAGGCAATTAATCTGATCAGGAGAGAGAGGATACCTAGATTTCGTATGTTCCCTCAATATCACGTCAATCACCTGGGGTATTCACGTCCTAAAGCAACGAAATTTGCCCTCCCAGCCTATGCGCTAATATTCGTGCAAGAAAACTATACACCTTATATTAAGGAATGGAGGGAGTATCAAACTAGGTGTGGTTCAAAGTGGGCTAATAGTATGAAGATATATTGTATGACAATAATATCAACATATTTTAACCCGAATGAACTAAAGGTCTCACTAAAGGACCAAATTTATACAATGCCATCTCATTTGAGAATGAGTGATGCGTAGAGACGTAAAGACATGCAAACACACATGGACCTGAAAGTGCCAGATCCGGAGATTATGTTAACCACTAGCAAATGCGTATATTCAACACCTAGGTATTGTATATACAAGTTTACAAACTAGATTATTGACTCTAGTGCAAGTGGGAGACTGAAGGGAATATGCCCGAGAGGCAATAATAAAGTGGTTTTTATCTTATTCCATGTTTATGATAAATGTTTATTTTGCATGCTATAATTGTATTAATTGGAAACGTTAATACATGTGTGTTTAATAAACAAAATACAAAGTTCCTAGTACTGCCTCTCATATAAACTAGCTTGTTGATTAACAAGATGATCAAGGTTTCCTGATCATGAACATTGGATGTTGTTAATAACAAGGTCACAACATTGGTGGAATGATGTGATGAACATTCATCCGAAGTATAGCATTACGATCAAAGTCATTATGTTTATATTGCTATAACATCATACGAAGTAATCTTAGTCCTTAAGACCATGAGTTCATGTTAATTGCTGACACCGAAAGAGTATCTTGATAACATCAAACGTCACACCGTAACAGGGTGACTATAAAGGTGGGTTCAGTGCTACAAATGTGTTATGTTGAGGCTCATAGATCAAGAGTGGAATTTTTCCATCCCGATGACGGATAGATATACTCTGGGCCCTCTCGGTGATATCACATTAAGATGGCTTGCAAGCAAGTGATGTGATCACTAGAATGTTATATCACGGGAACGAGAAAAGAGTGCATGTCGGCAACGAGATCAAACTAGGTATGGAGATACCGATGATCGAATCTCGGACATGTAATATATCGCGAGACAAAGGGATTTAGTTACTAGCATTAAAGGTTCTCACGATCACAGAAGTCATCGTTGAATGTGTAGGAGTCAATATGGATATCCAGGTCCCGCTTCTGATTATTGATCTGAGAGGGGTCTCGATCATGTCTGCATTATTGGCGAACCGTAGGGTGACACACTTAAGGGATACCGACACCATTTGGAGCAAATATGTTTCAGATAAAGATTTAAGAAAGCACTAGAATCATTTCAATAGACACCGAAACTGTTTCGGGTGAAATTGCTGAAATTGGTTCTGCATGTAATATTGAAATGTTGCAGGGGGTTTTATGTGAATGTTTGTTAATTAAAGTAATTAACAAAATTCTGAATAAAATTAATAAAAGAGTTATTAAATGAGAGAGCATTAAATTTGGAGAAATTTAATGCATTTAAAGTGGAGACTTTAAAAGAGAATGTGAAGGGGCATTTTAATGTGGAGGGGGTTACCACCACATGAATGGGGGAGGTGAAGGGACACCCTCCCCTCCTCCTATAAAAGGCCCCCTCTCACTCCTTCTTCCTCACACCTCCTCGTGAAGGATCTCTCTCCCCCTCTAGTATTATTCCCCCATGGTCTCGGATTAGCGAGATACATGTTCCCGGTGACTTTATCTGAAAAGGAGTTGCTGCTTCGCTGCTTTGCTGGGGCGAGGGACGGAGGTTGTCGGAGTACCGGACGTGTGTGCGATCACGGATGCACCACTGTTTTGTAGTGCTGGACTTGGTGGTGCTGGACTTGCTAGAGCTGGATCTGAAGGACGTGCTAGAGCCGGACCTGCTGGACTTCATCACGATCTTGAGATTGGCAAGTGTATGACTACATCATCCATGAGTTCCAACTCGTTAACAAAACTCGTTGTCTTCGAGGGTAAGTTCTCCATGGATGTATATCCACCCGTTGCTCTATATCTAGTAGATAGATCTTGGCGTATAGTTCACATCGTAGGAAATTTTTTGTTTTCTATGCTACAAACCCAACAGGTTTCCCCCGAAGTAGCCTGAGAGAAGCCACGAGAGCTGCCTCGACGATGCCATCGACAAGGGGATCAACAAAAAAGGGCCATCATCATCCGCCATTACCATAGTCAGCTCGGTTTTCACCAATAGCCACACATATCCACCGCATGATCTGTGATGCGTCCACCGAGAGAGACCTGATGGATGCAACGCGACCATGGAATGCCCAGGCTCGAAGACGAGCCCTATTAGCCGTGCCACAACACAGACCTCGGTCGGCAAGTAGCCATGGTCTATGCCGCCATACGCACTTGCCGCCCGGAGAAACGACGACCGCAACCGCCATCAACCAAAACGCAAACCGTCATCCGCCATATGTTGTATCACTGTAGGGTAGTCGCGCCATGGTGAAGGTGTAGCATCCCAATTGTCTAACAATTGTAATGCTACTTGGTCTAGTAAGATAATGGCTACTTCCTATATATAATTGTTGCATCATAATTATATCATGCTCATGTCATCATGCCACCTTGCATTTGAGCATCATATAAAACCCTCTTTCTTTGGTTCTTCTCTCATATGCATTATTAATTGTATTTGCCTCTTGATATTGTATTTGGTTATTGATATATTGCTTAATGCCCAAGTTGAGTTGGGGGCATATCTTTTATTCAAATCCATCACCTTTCTTTCCACCACCTTATAATTCCACCATTCCATTTACCATGGGCTTTTATTTTCTTTTGGTATTTAATCTAGCTCATGGGAGATAGGATGGATCCAATTCTATAAATTCTTTTGCTTGGCCTTTATTCCACTTCTTGTGAATGCATAAGGATAATGCCATATTATTATTATTGTTTTCACAAGAATGATACATGGCATTTATTACACATGCATGGGCCATGCAACCATCACCACCTTTCTTTTCTTTGGTTTTTACTTGGTTTTTGAGTGGATCTTCTACTTGGGGTTTTCCCTCCTCTCTTAACCTTTCCACCTTGTTGGTGTATTCTTGCCATGTGGCCATCAAGCTCCTCTCACATCTCCATATCTACCACACACACTACTCCCCTCCATTCCATGCATGATCTAGTTTGGGGGTTGGAGTAAACCCTAACCACCAAGCCATTCCTTACCCTTAACACCCTCTCCATCTCCCTCCCTAATCTAAACACCATACCTAGTAAACACTAAATACAAAACCCTAACACCTCTCCATTTTCTTTCTAAACCTAACTCTAAGTTAAACCCTAACCCTTAACCTCTCACTCTCTCTCTCTCTACCATGCTGGCCCCACCTGGCCCTCTCTCTCTCCCTGGCCCACACCCCAGCTACTCATCTAACCACCCTAAACCCTAGCCTAAGTCGAGCATGCCCTAGCTACACCCTAGCTCACCCGAGCCCCCTCTCCTCTCTCTTTCTCTCTACCTGTCGTGCCAGCCCCACCCAGCTGCTCCACCACGCCGTCCCCACCTGCCAGCCTCCACCACCCTACCCTGCCATGCCTACCTGCCCAGCCCGAGCATGTGCGAGGAGGTAGAGAAAGGTGGCCGAAGCCACCTTTATCTTTCCCCCTCTACTGAGCCCCACAGCACCTTCCCCTCCTCTTTTCCTCCTTTCCCACGGCTCCTGTGCCTCTCCCAGATCCGCCCCAGAGCCCTGCCGCTCCTCTCCTTCCTCTTTGCCGTCGCCAGATCCTACCGCCGCTCACCGCCACTTCTTCGATCCAGCCGACGAGCACGACGTGGAAGTGGTCGAGGAGTCCAAGGACGTTCCCCTACTTCGCCTCGTACGCGCCAGCGAGGAGGAGAAGGTCCCCATCAGCTGCAGCACGACGACGTCGCCGAAACCCTAATCGCCCCCGGCCTCTGCATCCTCGTCGTCACAGCGCCTCCCAGGCCGATCGGACCACACCAATCTCTCCGCGGTACGACCCTCGCCCTCCCTGACAACCGCCGTCTCGCTGTAGCCGTCTAGCGTCGCCGTTCCCTTCGACGAGCACCCTTTGTGCACCGGCGTCACGCGCGCGTCTGCTCGTCGCCGCGTCGCCAAGACACACCTAGTCGCGCCTGCGGTTCCTAACAACAACCCCCTCCCTAGCCCAGCGGTAGCCGCCGCCGCCCGCGCACGCCAGGTCCCCAGTTCGATTCCCCGCCTCGCCGCGCCGTGCTGTCCGTCGGTTTCGTCAGATAACGGATGGAAAAAAACAGTACCGCGGGTCGCTTTGCAATTTCCCCCCCCCCCCCCACCTTTTTACCGGCTCAACCCGCGGTACTCGATAGCCCCACCAGTCAGCCTCCCTGTCCACTTTACAAAAACGCCCCGCAATTTTTGAACACCCAACCCGCGCTCCAGAACGGCCCCACCTGGCAGTCTCTGCGCGTTCGTTCGCTGTCACGTGGGCCTTAGCCAGCTGGTCCCACCTAGCAGTCACACGGGCTAGCCAGAGCCCCGGTGAGACAGGTTTTCCGCGCGCGTATGTCCCACCAGCGGCTGGTCCACCCGTCAGTGACTATGGCTGGGTCGAGCTGGGTGACAAAAGTTTTCCCTGTTGTCTGTTTTATTTAAACCAAATTCAAAATTATTTAAATTCAAATTCAAATCAGATTTAAATAACTTTTCAAATATAAATACAAATAATATATGTTTTGGAATCAGAAAAATGTGAGGAATTCAAATATGCCATTCAAAATAATTTTTGGACACTTTAAAATTTCGAGATGATTAAAATTACAATCAAATGCCCTTTTCCTTAATTAATTAATAACTTTAATTCTATAACTCCAAAGTTGGCAAATAATATGTCTAAATCGATCAGCGCTACGAGCCTGTTCTATCTATGCAGTCCTTGTTCTGATTTGAAGCATGCATCATGTCATTATTAAAAATCTGAACTGTTTATGGCAACAAAATTTGACTAAGTAAATAATAAAATGCTTTATTTCTTATATCCACACCTCACCCTTGCCATGCTACTTTAATTCCATGTAAATTGTGCATCATTCATCATGGCATGCTTGTTTGCTTGTCGCATTTTAATTCATATGCTTGTGCACTTTATTTATGTTGGCCCTTGTTTGTTTGTTTCTTCTTCGAATAGACGCACAGCAGGAGAATTACCAGGAATCACAGGAGTACTACCCAGATCCATCTCTCGCTTCAACTGAGCTGCCAGGCAAGCACTACCACATGCTTGCATATATACAGTACCTATTGCCTCTATCTTATTCTTGCATCATTGAGTCGCGATTGCATTAAATTGAATCCCAAGTACTGCATAGCCTTTACTTTTAAACCCCACCGAAGCTTGTTTCTCCATCCTATGAGCCATTACTACAGGAGTTGTTTGAGTCATGCGAGTCATAGAAAAAGCATGTGTAGGGTATGTAGAGTCTGATGAATAACGAGGTACCTAACAACATAACCTGAGTAGTAATGGGATAACTAATGAAAGAGGCACCGGTGAGCAATATCTGCTATTTGGTTTTTCATGCTCACTTGTGTCCCGTAGGACCCCGAGTACTTGATTCCTGTTCCTTGACTATTCGCACTATCCACATCCGGGAGGCCTTATGGACCCCCCTGAGGCAGAGCTTGATTCGTTCTTATTTCTTGGGGCCACAATTAGTTTGGGGCTTTATTACTATCCTGTACTTATGTCATGTTACTGTTTTATTTAAGATTGTGCGAGGAGCACCTGTATTGTTTTGGATCGCGCCACGTTTTCGCGGTATCGACAAGCCTAGTCACATTTTCGGGTTCCCAGTCGTTTACAGCCGTCGTCGCAAACCCTGGGTCCGTCTCGGAGCCAGCCAACTTCGTTGCGGGTAGCTTATTGGGGTGGCCCCTTGAAATATTTCTGAATCCTGTGATTGCTTTGTCGTGAATGCCTCGTTGGGTTTTGATTTGGTTTTTCCGAGGTTGATCGAGTGTGTGTTGCTATTCGTGCACCCCTGCAGGGTAAATCTTTCTGAAAGCCGTGTCTGCGGTTATGGACGACTTGGAGCACAGTTTCTCGATCATAGACAAGTATAACTAAAGTACCGCTTTTAATTTGACTAAGTACTTGACTAGTAAATAGTGCAATACACATGTAATGGTTAATAAAACTGCCAACGGTTGATGGGGGATGTTCGTCTGCTTCCTCGTTGGTAAGCGAGGAGGAGGATGGATCTGTTAATTATACTGTTATAACTGTTGCTCTTAATTAACGGACATCCGTCTATCTTTGGTTAGGCGGATGGTTAGCGAGTATCTATAGAATTGTTAGGTATTATCTTTTGCTGCAATTGCGTCACCCAGGTTGTGTCCCCTTTAGTGGCATAAAGACTTGCTGAGTACCCCTAGGGTCTCACACGATAAATTTATTGATTCAGATGAACAGGTGTACTCGCAAGATGGATACTGGGTGGAGGAGACAGATGATGTTGGCAACGATCACTCGGTGTAGAGATTCCGGGAACGGGGATCCATGAGATCTGTGGGCGGGATGTGTTTATTTATGTGGCATCTTATGCCGATTTGCTTCTTATCCGTACTCGGATCTTGTTTTTTCCGCTTCCGCCTGATACTCTGATGTTTGTTGTATGAGGAGCTATCCTAAATTAGTATCTCTATCTAGGATATTTGAATCTTGCCGTATGGCGTTGCAATATTTCTATTTCTTTTAGATGGAATGGCTCTGAGGACTGTTGTATGTGGCTTGCATACATACTCATTTGTGTATGTAGTTGATCCCTTCGCCTGCCGATTACGCCGCTCGTTCTTGTCCCGATGTTCTGAAAGTGGTTAGGACGGCCGAAAGGTCTACCGTGAGTGGCCCTGGGCCCCACCGTACTATTTTAACCACTTTCATTCATCCAGGCATGTAACTAAGAGCGTAATTCACCGAGGTAGTTACAATTGGTATCAGAGCCATCCCGCCCTTCAGGGTCTCAGCCAAAATAGTCGTTGTCAGGGTAGCAAATATTTTAGTAGTTATGTATACTAGGGAAAAACAAAACGTCAGAGTAGGACTGCTTCCATTTTTCTTCTTACCCACCCACCCACCCTTTTCTGGTAAGGAAGTGTAACGTTTTCAATCCTCTTCTAAAATTCAAACTAGGATTCACGTGTTCTGGGTTCCGTAGTACCATAGGTTGTGTGTGTGTGAATTCTTTGTCTATTTGTTGCATCCAAATGCTAATACTATCTGCCTTTTGGTTATCAACTGTTGGTACATTCCATACCGACAGGCCTTTGTAAACCGACGCGATCTATCAGATTCGTTGTTTACCGATGCGATCTACCTTACTCTTTGTTATCCGACGTTATCTTGTTGGGGTGTTCGTTTCCATAGTTAATGATCTCTAGGTTCATCTTAAGAAGAAGGTGTTGGGATATGTGTTTTACTTATTCATGTGCGGAGTAATGATTTGAGTGCGGGATGGAGTCGCGACCATACCACTACTTTTATCATTTGCTCTTGTATATTGAACTAGTAGAGTTACTAATCTTGATTCGTGAAGTGGTTTTGCGCATATAGTGGTATTTTAATGCCGAAATTTGCGGAAAATTTTTCTTTGTTACGTTGTGTACCACACTCCTTGTTCAGTCGTGTGCGTTATGCTTAATATCTTCTAGTTGCCTTTAACTTTGTTGATATTTTAATATCATCTCAGTGAATTGCATCCTTTAATCTTGGTTAATTCCATTTTGGTACTATTTTGGATTATTATCATTCTCCATTATAGTACTGACTTGTGTTTTATATCAATCACAGGATGGCACCACCACGCCGTTCTGAGGAGGACATACCACCTGAACTTGGGGCTGCTTTGGCAAGTATTGCAAATGCTTTGGGCACTATGCAGCAGAACCAGCAGCGCTTCGAGGAAAGCGTGAGGAGGAATGAGTTTGTTCCGCTACCTCCACCTCCCAAGCGAGCAGACATCAAGAGTTTTCTCAAGTTCAACCCACGCCAATTTGAGGTGTCTGATTAGCCACTTGATGCGGATTATTGGCTTCGTGAAGTGTCAAGGTTGTTGATGACTGCGGATGTTACCGAGCAAGAATGGGTCAAATGTGCCACTCACCTTCTGAAGGGAGATGCAGCTCTCTGGTGGGAAAATTACCTCAAGGCAGATCTCTCTGGTTTTCAGCCTACTTGGGAGCAATTCACTGCTGCTTTCAAAGAGCAATATCTGTCAGAAATTATCATGGAAAGGATGAAGGAAGTGTTTCTCAACCTCAAGCAGGGCACTGACAATGTCAACACATATATCAGAAACTTCATGAACCTTTCTCGTTATGGTGGCGATGAGATCTCTGATGACAAGAAGAAGCAAAAGAGGTTTAGGCAAGGCCTCAATGCTAAAATCAAATATGCAATCACTCATGCAAGGCCGACATCTTTCCTGGAACTCCAACACACAGCTCTGCAGGAAGAAGCAAGTAGGCAAGTGTTTGAGGAGTCAAAGAAACACAGCCATGATACAGCAAGCTCTTCTGCTATGACAGCTCCTTCTAAGCGTCGTTTCTGGGTTCCTAACACCCCACCGTCGCTCCCTGCTCCACCAAGACCGTCAAGCTACGCACCAAGGCCACCAAACTCCTTCACTGCGGCTCCTAGGGGCTACAACCACAACTACCCTGGAGCGCCTGGCGGAGTCCCTGGCTACGTTGCTCCACGTCCACCTGGTGCTTGCTATACTTGTGGAAACACTGGGCATCAGCAATGGAATTGTCCAATGAACAACAAAGCTCTTCCACCACCACCTCCAAGACCTGCGGCAAGTTCTCCTATGATTCGTGCACCTCCACCTCGGGCTCTCAACATCAACACCAAGCCTGGGTCTACGGTTGCTCGTGCCAACTGTATCAACGTCGCTCAAGCTGAGCATGCACCTGGAGTTGTCATGGGTATGCTTCCTGTTAACTCAATTCATGCACGAGTTTTATTTAATTCTGGTGCTTCACATTCTTTCGTGTCATACAAGTTTGCGGAGAGTAATGGGTTACCTTCTGATGCTTTACCAACTCGCCTAATGGTGCAATCTCCTGGATCAAACATGAGGGCTTCTAAAATCAGCCATGGCAATCAAATTGAGATTGGTGGCTCTTCGTTTTCGGCTTCTTTAATTATTCTGGGCAATTCTGATATTGATGTTATCCTGGGCATGGATTGGTTAACAGCAAATGCAGCTGTGATTGATTGTGCTGAATGTTCGGTTTCTCTGAAAATTCCTGAAGGCCATATAGTCGATTCTCCAAGTCTGACTCCTGCAATTCAGCTTTATTCTTTGGCGGCTCTGAATGATGATGCTATGGAAGGTATTCAGAGTGTTCCTGTAGTTTGTGAGTTTCCAGATGTCTTTCCTGAAGAGTTGCCAGGTATGCCTCCGGATCGTGAGGTTGAGTTTGTCATTGAACTTGAACCTGGTACCTCTCCTATTTCCAAGCGGCCTTATAAAATGGGTCCTGCTGAGTTGGTTGAACTCAAACGTCAGTTGGATGAACAAGAGAAGTTGGGTTTCATTCAGCACAGTACTTCTTCTTGGGGTAGTCCAACAATATTTGTGAAGAAGCGAGACAAGACTGATAGACTTTGTGTTGACTATCGGGCACTCAATGCTAAAACCATCAAGAATAAATATCCCATTCCGCGGATTAATGATCTCTTCGATCAGCTAACTGGAGCTGTGGTATTCTCTAAGCTTGATTTGAGAAGTGGTTATCATCAAATCAAGATTCGCAAGGAAGATGTTCCTAAAACAGCTTTCACCACCCGCTATGGCCTGTATGAGTACACGGTCATGTCTTTCGGTCTCACCAACGCACCTGCCACCTTCTCGAGGATTATGAACTCGGTTTTCATGGAGTATCTTGATAAGTTCGTTGTGGTCTATCTGGATGACATTCTAGTCTATTCTAAGTCAAAAGAAGAACATGAAGAACACCTTCGGTGTGTCCTAAACAAGCTTCGTGAGAACCGCCTATATGCAAAGTTCTCCAAGTGTGAGTTCTGGCTGCCTCAAGTCACATACCTTGGTCATGTCATCTCTGCCAAGGGCATTGCCATCAACCCAGAAACTATTAAGACAATTATGGACTGGCTTCCTCCCATAAATGTCAAAGAAGTCCGGAGTTTCCTTGGGTTGGCTAGTTACTGTCGTCGCTTCGTTCAAAACTTCTCAAAGATTGCGAAGCCTCTTACCGATCTCCTCAAGAAAGGCAAGAAATACCTTTGGACTCCTGCATGTCAAGCAAGTTTTGAAACACTCAAAGAGAAGCTCACTTCCACACCAGTCTTGGTTCCTCCAGATACATCAAAGCCTTTCCAGATATTCTGTGATGCCTCATTGCAAGGATTGGGTGCGGTCCTTATGCAAGAAAAACAAGTTGTTGCTTATGCCTCTCGTCAGTTGAAGACGCATGAGATCAACTATCCTACACATGACCTCAAACTCGCAGCAGTTGTCTTTGCTTTCAAAGTATGGAGGCATTACTTGCTTGGCAACTGTTGTGAGATCTTTTCTGATCACAAGAGTCTGAAGTATATCTTCACACAGCCGGATCTCAACCTTCGTCAGAGGAGGTGGATTGAAACAATCAATGATTTCTATTTGACCATCAACTACACTCCGGGCAAAGCCAATGTCATAGCCGATGCTCTCAGCCGAAAAGCTTATGTCAACAACCTCATGGTGGAAGAACAACAGCCTCTCTTGTGCGAGGAATTCCGCAAGCTCAACCTTGAAATTGTGGATCAAGGGTATCTTCTGAACCTTCTGGCAACACCTCTCTTGGAAGAAAAAGTTCGCTCCATTCGGCTTGGGGATCCTTACACTAAAAAGATCATCTCCAACATTCAGCTTCCGAAGTATGAGTCTTTTCACGTCGATGACCAAGGTACTCTTTTCTTTGAACACCGGATGTTTGTTCCGAACTACCCGGGTTTAAGAGAGCAAGTTCTCAAGGAGGCGCATGATTCTGTTCTTTCTATCCACCCTGGCAGCACTAAGATGTACATGGATCTGAAAACACAATATTGGTGGCCTGGTTTGAAACGATATTGTGCCAAGTATGTCTCGGAGTGTGATGTTTGTCGTAGAGTTAAAGCTGTCCATCAGAAACCTTCCGGTCTTCTACAGCCATTGAAGCCTCCGGAATGGAAATGGGAGAAAGTAGAGATGGACTTCATCACTGGTTTTCCGAGGTCGCAGAAGGGCAACAATGCAATCTTTGTTGTCATTGACAAGCTTTCTAAAGTAGCTCACTTCTTTCCTGTCAAAGAAACAATTTCTGCAATTCAGTTGGCTGAGCTATATATCAATAGAATTGTTTCTCTATATGGAGTTCCTCTTGAGATCAGTTCAGACCGTGGAAGTATCTTCACTTCCAAGTTCTGGGGAAGTTTCCAAAATGCTTTGGGAACAAAATTAAACTCCAGCACAGCTTACCACCCTCAGTCACAAGGACAAGTTGAAAGGATCAATCAGATTCTAGAAGATATGCTCCGTGCGTGCGTTATCTCTTTCGGCATGAAGTGGGAAGAATGTCTTCCTTATGCTGAATTCTCTTACAACAACAGTTTACAGAAAAGTTTAAAGATGGCACCATTTGAGGCTCTCTATGGTCGCAAATGCAGAACTCCGATTGGTTGGTCGGGCGCAGGTGAAAGAATATTGTTCGGCCCTGACATTGTAACTCAAGCGGAGGAGAAAGTTCACATCATTCTTGAAAACCTGAAGATTGCTCAAAGTCGCCAGAAGAGCAATTATGACAGAAAGCACACGGACATGGAGTATGTCCCTGGTGATCTTGTTTACCTCCGTGTCACTCCCATGAGAGGCACGCACTGCTTCGGTATCAAAGGAAAGCTGGCTCCTAGATACATCGGTCCTTTCAAAATTTGTGGAAGAAGAGGAGAAGTTGCTTATGCTCTTGAGCTCCCTGAACAACTCAAAGTCCATGATGTTTTCCACATCTCTCAACTCAAGAAGTGCTTCAAGGATCCCGGCAGGACCGTGGACCATGAACTCATCAATCTCCAAGAAGATATGTCTTATCAAGAACACCCCATAAAAATTCTTGAAGTCGCAGAAAGAAGGACTCGCAACAAGTCCATCAAGTTCTGCAAGGTGCAGTGGTCGCACCATTCCGTTGATGAAGCCACTTGGGAACGTGAAGATGAGCTCCGTGCCAAGTATCCTACCCTCTTTGAGTCTTCTTCTTCCTAGAATCTCGGGGCGAGATTCCTGTTTAGTGGGGGAGAGTTGTAGCATCCCAATTGTCTAAAAATTATAATGCTACTTGGTCTAGTAAGATAATGGCTACTTCCTATATATAATTGTTGCATCATAATTATATCATGCTCATGTCATCATGCCACCTTGCATTTGAGCATCATATAAAACCCTCTTTCTTTGGTTCTTCTCTCATATGCATTATTAATTGTATTTGCCTCTTGATATTGTATTTGGTTATTGATATATTGCTTAATGCCCAAGTTGAGTTGGGGGCATATCTTTTATTCAAATCCATCACCTTTCTTTCCACCACCTTATAATTCCACCATTCCATTTACCATGGGCTTTTATTTTCTTTTGGTATTTAATCTAGCTCATGGGAGATAGGATGGATCCAATTCTATAAATTCTTTTGCTTGGCCTTTATTCCACTTCTTGTGAATGCATAAGGATAATGCCATATTATTATTATTGTTTTCACAAGAATGATACATGGCATTTATTACACATGCATGGGCCATGCAACCATCACCAACTTTCTTTTCTTTGGTTTTTACTTGGTTTTTGAGTGGATCTTCTACTTGGGGTTTTCCCTCCTCTCTTAACCTTTCCACCTTGTTGGTGTATTCTTGCCATGTGGCCATCAAGCTCCTCTCACATCTCCATATCTACCACACACACTACTCCCCTCCATTCCATGCATGATCTAGTTTGGGGGTTGGAGTAAACCCTAACCACCAAGCCATTCCTTACCCTTAACACCCTCTCCATCTCCCTCCCTAATCTAAACACCATACCTAGTAAACACTAAATACAAAACCCTAACACCTCTCCATTTTCTTTCTAAACCTAACTCTAAGTTAAACCCTAACCCTTAACCTCTCACTCTCTCTCTCTCTACCATGCTGGCCCCACCTGCCCCTCTCTCTCTCCCTGGCCCACACCCCAGCTACTCATCTAACCACCCCAAACCCTAGCCTAAGTCGAGCATGCCCTAGCTACACCCTAGCTCACCCGAGCCCCCTCTCCTCTCTCTTTCTCTCTACCTGTCGTGCCAGCCCCACCCAGCTGCTCCACCACGCCGTCCCCACCTGGCAGCCTCCACCACCCTACCCTGCCATGCCTACCTGCCCAGCCCGAGCATGTGCGAGGAGGTAGAGAAAGGTGGCTGAAGCCACCTTTATCTTTCCCCCTCTACTGAGCCCCACAGCACCTTCCCCTCCTCTTTTCCTCCTTTCCCACGGCTCCTGTGCCTCTCCTAGATCCGCCCCAGAGCCCTGCCGCTCCTCTCCTTCCTCTTTGCCGTCGCCAGATCCTGCCGCCGCTCACCGCCACTTCTTCGATCCAGCCGGTGAGCACGACGTGAAGTGGTCGAGGAGTCCAAGGACGTTCCCCTACTTCGCCTCATACGCGCCAGCGAGGAGGAGAAGGCCCCCATCAGCTGCAGCACGACGACGTCGCCGAAATCCTAATCACCCCCGGCCTCTGCATCCTCATCGTCACAGCGCCTCCCAGGCCGATCCGACCACACCAATCTCTCCGCGGTACGACCCTCGCCCTCCCTGACAACCGCCGTCTCGCTGTAGCCGTCTAGCGTCGCCGTTCCCTTCGACGAGCACCCTTTGTGCACCGGCGTCACGCGCGCGTCTGCTCGTCGCCGCGTCGCCAAGACACACCTAGCCGCGCCTGCGGTTCCTAACACCAACCCCCTCCCTAGCCCAGCGGTAGCCGCCGCCGCCCGCGCACGCCAGGTCCCCAGTTCGATTCCCCGCCTCGCCGCGCCGTGCTGTCTGTCGGTTTCGTCAGATAACGGATGGAAGAAAAACAGTACCGCGGGTCGCTTTGCAATTTCCCCCCCCCCCCCCCACCTTTTTACCGGCTCAACCCACGGTACTCGCTAGCCCCACCAGTCAGCCTCCCTGTCCACTTTACAAAAACGCCCCGCAATTTTTGAACACCCAACCCGCGCTCCAGAACGGCCCCACCTGGTAGTCTCTGCGCGTTCGTTCGCTGTCACGTGGGCCTTAGCCAGCTGGTCCCACCTAGCAGTCACACGGGCTAGCCAGAGCCCCGGTGAGAAAGGTTTTTCGCGCGCGTATGTCCCACCAACAGCTGGTCCACCCGTCAGTGACTATGGCTGGGTCGAGCTGGGTGACAAAAGTTTTCCCTGTTGTCTGTTTTATTTAAACCAAATTCAAAATTATTTAAATTCAAATTCAAATCAGATTTAAATAACTTTTCAAATATAAATCCAACAGGGAATAGACGCCTGTTGTGACAAAAATATAAATCCAGCTGGGTGACAAAAGTTTTCCCTGTTGTCTGTTTTATTTACCCTTGTTTGTTTGTTATTTCTTCGAATAGACGCCCAACAGGAGAATTACCAGGAATCACAGGAGTACTATCCAGATCCATCTCTCGCTTCAACTGAGCTGTCAGGCAAGCACTACCACATGCTTGCATACATACAGTACCTATTGCCTCTATCTTATTCTTGCATCATTGAGTCGCGATTGCATTAAATTGAATCCCAAGTACTGCATAGCCTTTACTTTTAAACCCCACCGAAGCTTGTTCCTCCATCCCATGAGCCATTACTACAGGAGTTGTTTGAGCCATGCGAGTCATAGAAAAAGCATGTGTAGGGTATGTGAGAGTCTGATGAATAAAGAGGTACCTAAACAACATAACCTGAGTAGTAATGGGATAACTAATGAAAGAGGCACCGGTGAGCAATATCTGATATTTGGTTTTTCATGCTCACTTCTGTCCCGTAGGATCCCGAGTACTTGATTCCTGTTCCTTGACTATTCGCACTATCCACATCCGGGAGGCCTTATGGACCCTCCTGAGCCAGAGCTTGATTCGTTCTTATTTCTTGGGGCCACAATTAGTTTGGGGCTTTATTACTATCCTGTACTTATGTCATGTTACTGTTTTATTTAAGATTGTGCGAGGAGCACCTGTATTGTTTTGGATCGCGCCACGTTTTCGCGGTATCGACAAGCCCAGTCACATTTTCGGGTTCCCAGTCGTTTACAGCCGTCGTCGCAAACCCTGGGTCCGTCTCGGAGCCGGCCAACTTCGTTGCGGTTAGCTTATTGGGGTGGCCCCCTGAAATATTTCTGAATCCTGTGATTGCTTTGTCGTGAATGCCTTGTTGGGTTTTGATTTGGTTTTTCCGAGGTTGATCGAGTGTGTGTTGCTATTCGTGCACCCCTGCGGGGTAAATCTTTCTAAAAGCCGTGTCCGTGGTTATGGACGACTTGGAGCACGGTTTCTCGATCATAGACAAGTATAACTAAAGTACCGCTTTTAATTTGACTAAGTACTTGACTAGTAAATAGTGCAATACACATGGAATGGTTAATAAAACTGCCAAGGGTTGATGGGGGGATGTTCGTCCGCTTCCTTGTTGGTAAGCGAGGAGGAGGATGGATCTGTTAATTATACTGTTATAACTGTTGCTCTTAATTAACGGACATCCGTCTATCTTTGGTTAGGCGGATGGTTAGCGAGTATCTATAGAATTGTTAGGTATTATCTTTTGCTGCAATTGCGTCACCCAGGTTGTGTCCCCTTTAGTGGCATAAAGACTTGCTGTGTACCCCTAGGGTCTCACACGATAAATTGTTTGATTCAGATGAACAGGTATACTCGCAAGATGGATACTGGGTGGAGGAGACAGATGATGTTAGCAACGATCACTCGGTATAGAGATTCCGGGAACGGGGATCCGTGAGATCTGTGGGCGGGATGTGTTTATTTATGTGGCATCTTATGCCGATTTGCTTCTTATCCGTACTCGGATCTTGTTTTCCGCTTCCGCCTGATACTCTAATGTTTGTTGTATGAGGAGCTATCCTAAATTATTATCTCGATCTAGGATATTTGAATCTTGCCGTATGACGTTGCAATATTTCTATTTCTTTTAGATGGAATGGCTCTGAGGACTGTTGTATGTGGCTTGCATACATACTCATTTGTGTATGTAGTTGATCCCTTCGCCTACCGATTACGCCGCTCGTTCTTGTCCCGATGTTCTGAAAGTGGTTAGGACGGCCGAAAGGTCTACCGTGAGTGGCCCTGGGCCCCACCGTACTATTTTAACCACTTTCGTTCATCCAGGCATGTAACTAAGAGCGTAATTCACCGAGGTAGTTACAGAAGGCGCCTGCGCCATGCCCCAACCCAAGGTCGTCACCCCATGCCAGCAACCTGGAATGAGAGGGCGGGAGAAGCCCCGCCCGCGCTGATGTCGACTAGGGCTTTTCCTAGCCGCGCCCTCTGGCGGCGATGAGGTTCGTTTTAATGAACAAGGAGGTTTTAAGAATGAGTGATGGTCACCCTTAGAGCATCTCCACTTGTGATCCCCATACGGGCTCTGGCGCCATTTTTTGGGCCGTATGGGAGGGGGCGCTGACGCGAAATCAGAAATGGGGGACGGCCGGTGCCAAGCCGTGCACCCCAAACCGGCCATTTTTTTATTTTCTGAATTATTTCAACACAAGCAATCAATCAAATTGGAACACAAATTCAATACAATTATTCAACAAGTTCAACATAGTACACAAATAAATTATGTTTAACACACCACACAAATTAAACAAGTTTGAATCACAATGGCCAACAAACTAGAGAGCTGCTTTTATGTTCCACAAATGCTCGATCAAATCATTTTGCAGCTGGTGATGAGTGTTGGAGTCTCGAAGTTCTTGATGCTTTGCCAGGAAAGAGGCAAAGGCAGTAGGCACCTGATGATCAACATCTGCAAGAGGACCCTGGCGATAGTATGGTTGAGTGTCGAACACTGGGTTCTCCCACTCGCTCTCGATGATCATGTTGTGCAAGATGATACAAGCAGTCATGACCTTCCACATCTGATCCTTGGACCATGTAAGCGCAGGGTACCGAACAATCGCAAATCGAGCTTGCAGCACACCAAATGCCCTCTCCGCATCTTTCCTGCAAGCCTCCTGACACTGAGCAAACCAAGCTTTCTTCCCTCCAAACACTGCATTTGAAATGCTCTTGATAAATGTTGACCACTTTGGATAGATGCCATCAGCCATATAGTAGCCCTTGTCATATTGGTGGCCATTGATCTCATAAGCCACATGAGGAGAATTTCCCAAAACAAACTTGGCAAACACATCCGAGCACTAGAGCACGTTGATGTCATTGTGAGATCCTGCCATCCCGAAGAAAGCATGCCAAATCCGGAGATCCTTATCAGCCACTGCCTCAAGAACCACACTGCATGCTCCTTTGTGGCCCTTGTACAGGCCCTGGTTTGTAAACGAACAGTTCTTCCGTGCCCAGTGCATACAGTCGATGCTTTCAAGCATCCCAGGGAACCCTCGGTCTGCATTCTGTGCCAGTAGACGAGCAGTGTCGCTTTCATTGGATGTGCGCAGATATGTGCCGCTAAACACCGCCACAATTGCCCTACAAAACCTATACATGCAATCAATGGCCGTGGACTCGGTCATGCGCATGTAGTCATCCTGTGTGTCTCCAAGCATTCCATATGCTAGCATCTGAAGGGCCACTGTGCATTTTTGGATAGTGGAGAAGCCAAGCTTACCGACGGTGTCCCTCTTTAGCTTGAAGTAGTCATCGAACTCCCTCAGCTTCTCGGCGATCTTGAGGAAGAGCTTCCTGCTCATCCTAAAACGGCGGCGGAATGTGACATCTCCGTGCACTGGATCATCGGCGAAGTAGTCTGCATACAACATGCAGTACCCTTCCATCCTTTGCCTCGGCTTGCTCTTGCGGCGTCCAGGCGTCGAGCCGCCGCGGACCGGCTTGTCCTCCTCGATGATCATGGACATGAGGGCGAGGAGGATAGACAGGTGCTCGTCGTCCCCGGCCGCCGCTGCATTGATCGCAGTGACCTCCTCATCCATCAGAGCGGCCATGACCTCCTCGTCGTCCGAGTCCATCGCCTTGGCAAATGGTCGAACACCTTGTGTGCGGGGAGGAAGTTGGGTGGGAGCAGAGGTTCGCCGGCCGGCGGTTGGACGCAAGGACGGTGGAGGAAGAGGCGGCGTGGGTTTATTTGGCGGTGGGGAGTGCTACCGGAGGCGGGTTCCCGACGGCGAGGTAGGGGTGGTCGCGGCGGCCGCTAGGGGGTCGGGGGGTCGAAAGGGTATAGGACAGGTTTTCTGGCCGTTTGTCACCGACAAGGCTGGCCCGCAACGTTTTCTCGACGCGCCGGCGCCCCTGCTCGCCTCCCTGTACATTGGGTTTCGTCTGGGACCGCCGGCTAAATAATTGGGCCGCGTAGGCGGAAATTCTGAAATGAGGGCCACGACTAGGCGTGTATTTTGGCGCTGGCGGCCCTCATAGACCTTTGGGAGGGATTTGAGGACCTCGAGTGGAGATGCTCTTAGTTCCCAACTGGAGGGTGGACGGCTAATATGTTCCACTTAATGAACAAGGTCATTATGCCTTGTCGTCGCGTGGATCAACAAGCATCAGCCTAAACCGGGCCGCTGTATATGGACAACCTGGGTGAAGAATGTCTAGGGGTGGTCCAAAGTTGTGCTTCGTGATGTTGATGTTGATTTTCTGTGTGTCGGGCTATACTAGCCCGACTGCTCTATTGGCTCCGTCGGCCCCTACTTTGCCGGTACAAGCGCTTCAGCCCCCGCTAGCCATAGCTCTGCCCACGCTTCCTCAGTCGGGATGGGAATGGGTCGACCTGGCCCTGGCCTTAACCTGGCCCCGTGGTCTCAGGGCCAAATTTAGAGGTCACGGGTCGATCCATTTTAAAAATAGTCATTGGCCTCACTGGCCCGATGGGCATCACGGGTCGACCCAAAATATATATTTAATACTACTTTTTCTTAAGTTGTGCTTATACACAGGATATTCTTTAGCTTATAATGACATATAAATTTAGTCATCTATTCTTCCGGCTGATAAAGGAAAACAAGCAGCAAAATATTCTTCCGTGAATTCAGGATCTGCACACAATTTACATGCATTTCGCGCGGCTGGGAGAGCTGGACGGGTCGGCATGACGAGCTAGAGCCAGCGTGAACAACACACGACACATGACAGGGACGGGAACTACGGCATTGCTACAACTATGTACAGATTACAAGCCACAGGTCGGCCCTGCTGACCCAATGGGCCACTCGAGGCCAGCTCCATTGGCCCCAAATCTTATTTAGGGCCGACCCACAAGCCCCATTGGCCTCGAACTTTTGGGTCGGGTCAGTGACCCGCCAGGCCAACCTGACCATTCCCATCCTGATTCCTCAGCAAAATGTTGTCGTCGGTGTTTATCAGGTTGACGTTGGAGGAGAGCAGTGTATCTCGGACTTTCTATGTATGGGCTATCATTTCTGGCAGCTCAATAGGATTTCTAAACTAGTCCCACATACCAACACTAGTCTTCTGCGCAGTTTGTTCAAACTCGTGCGCACCCGGTATCCACTTCCCGGTTGGTCATTCATCCTCAAATTGCTCTGGACCAAACACGCTTAATCTCGGAGTTCTTTTTGAATAAGCTTCCGAAAAAAAAGTTATAACTTGTTGGTATGGATATCCTATCAATCCAATCCAATTAAGCTATACGCCAGGGTATCACAAGCAGCCTCTAGTTATTTTCACTTTTCCGCACTTTTCGCAGGTACGTCGATTGTTTCGCGGCCTTTCTCATGTGCGGCCGGCCGCGCTTAGTTCCGTGTGTGAAGATGTAAGAAAATTTCCGTGATGTTGTTACGGTGCAAGCAAGTTATCTAGATTTGTTGCTTGCTTTTACCTCTATTGAACAGGATTATTTTTTGAGGGAATTTTTAGCTTGGACTTGTTGTCTTTAGGGTGGCTTTTAACTTCCGGCTTTAGATTGATAGTTTGATTAATAAACTTCAGGCTATGCCATTTTAGTTGCATCTGAACTCTTCTTGATATTTACAGTGGCTCAAATATTCGCAATGTGAAAACTTGCCTTTGAAACATTTGATTGTGTATTTGTGTATGGACGGTGTCAGATCACAGGAATCATATCATAAAGTTTTGTCTACCGGCGGTGTCCCGAGACGCGCAGAGAGAAGTCTAGTCTGTTACTAAAAAATTGAATGAAGAAGATCCATCTGACGTTTATTTATATGAAGATTCCACTAAGGTATCTTCATCTTCCAATGGATTTATTATTAATCACCGGCTGAATGGATTCGATTAAATCTTTATACATGGACCCTACCGAGAATACACCATTCTCGAGAAGTCCCCAGCGGAATTCATCAGCTCCCGTTACCAACTGAAGCTCACCGCTGTAGCGATTCATTCCAAGAAGCCAACCGGGGTCCAATAAGATCACGCCTGAACGTCATAGACGGTCGAGATGTTTCCATCACCTTCTGTAAGATATCGCCTTTATGACGTACAATATTGTACAAGGCTGGATTTAAAATTTGGGAGAGAATTTCATTTCTCTGGCCTTTGCACCAACTAAAGATGCACACCATTTTTTAAAGCATGAGTACCATGATTTTTAAACATGGTAAATACCAAGCATGGTTCTCGGGATAAATTGCATGAGTGTCGGGAGATCCTGATTCTCAAGTATTAATACGAACCTTAATTCACATCCATGAGGATTTGAACTCAGGTATTGGATTTGTACATCCACTCCCCCAACCAGTTGAGTTAAGCTCACTTCCCTTATTACATGACAGATTTATTAGGTTAGCTTATCTAAAAAAAAACTGGCATCATTAATAAACACTCTTAATTAATATGAGATAGCCAGTTGATGATGTAGAAATTACCAATGTACAAATAGAGTGGGTTGGTTCAGTACGTAGGACAAAACAAATGAGCAATGGAACCTGAGTGCACATAACATAGAAGAGATGCAGTCAGCTGGAAATAACCAGAGTGATGGTAACAATCAACTCAAACTTTGGAACAAAGTAATTATTTGAAATAAAAAATGATACGAGGGCTGACAAGAAATATTGGTTTATTTAAAATCCTATCGAGGTTGGCCAAATTATCTACACCCAACCTTGTATGAATAATAAAAAAATCGTAACCCACTGTTAACAACTCTTGCAAGTTGCAGATCTTCATGGATCTTCTAGGTATCCAATAGGTAGAAGGAACCGAGCTTAATTCTATGAAAATAGCCTAACAAATTGCACCAGCATGTCAAACGGATCGCGCACCTTCCAGCTCCCGCCAAAACTATCTTTTGCTTAGTAAAGTCTGTAAGAGGTCGACTATGTGCTATAACACCTCCAAGTAGACCAGCTAGAGCAACTCGTGCGGTCCCCTATCGAATAGGAAGAGCACAAAAAAGATATATAAATCAAAAGGGAGAAAACATTGCCATACATTCCAAGATAGCAAAGTTCGGAGGTCAAAGTATATAAGTACATGTGTGTCATCAGCGAACAAAGCAGAATCAGTTGTGATATCTCTGAAGAGTTTCAAGTATTGATTTTATTTGGAGTTCTTCAAACTCAGATTTTACCACTTTAACAACAAAGCATTATTGAGTTAGCAAGCAATGTATGAGTACAACACACATACCAACAGCTTCCATTAATTTGTCTACAACAACTAAGTATTCCTTTTCATCCAACCTAGATTGCGAGAATCCTAAATCTAAGAAAATACTCACTTAGTAAGCTACACTATGATGTTGGATTTTCTCAGAATAGAAATCAGTTACTGCTCTTTTATTAGAAGGAAGTATTAGTAGAATCTTGAGTTCTCTTCCGAATTAAATCGATCTACCTTGAGGTGTTTAGATAGGCTCACCACACTTTTTTGAGTTAAGAGTCCTTTTCTCTTTGAGTTTGAGTCCTTCAACTAACCTGTGGCTGAGTGGATGTATGTAATCACATTTTTCCTTTTTTTACGTAATGGAAAGGCAGAGCTCTTGTCGGCAACAACATGAGCTTGCAACTCGGTGCCCTGGAAAATAAGCCTATTTTGTTTGTTCTAAAGGTTCCGCAAAATATAAACTGGCATCATGACCTCCCTATTGGTGTCCTGTTGCCGACCTTGGTTGATTTTCTTCCACCGGACCTCCAGGCTGGGAGAGGTGTCAGCCACATGTACTACCCTCGGCTTGACCGCAATGAAATCAGCCCACACAAGCTTGGAAAAAGGGCAGTGTGGTGTTAGATCCAGAGCGGTCTCAAGAACTTGCTTGCGTAAACAACATTTGTCATCTTGATTGCATCCACCAGTCAGAAGTTTGTCAGACATCCATGAGAGGTTTTGCAGCAGCAGTAGCCACATAAAGAAGCGCACATTTTCCTCTGCTTTGGACTTCCATACCAATTTCAGGTAAGATAAAACCAACGACCAACAAATTGAGCCTCATATGCAGATTAGACAAATACCGATGATCCGCTGTCAGGTTCCAAGATATGATGTCTAGCTGGTCCGACAGTTGCACCTCCTGCATTTTCTCCCAACGAACTATGAAATCGTGAGGATCTTGGAGTTTCCAATCCTCTATAATCCTCTCATCCATCTGCCATGTTGCAGCACATCCTTCACCAATAATTTCCACAGTCGCATGTGCGCACACTGGGTCACACACCGTGTCCTCGACACCGTCCACCACCAGCTGCATCAGCTCCACCTCCTAGAATCGCGTATGCATCTCTCGGCATATCCGGAGCAGCTCCAACGCTGTGGCGGGACGAGGCCGTGGTGCGGCTCGGGCTCCCAAGCGCTAGCGCGTCCTTCCATTATGCTAACTGCCCCGAGACGTTCGGCCAGGATTTGGTGGACGAGCGGAAGGAGCAGCGATGTGGGGGAGGGGAGAGGGGAGGTGGAGAGGAGAGACATGGTAGGGTTTTGCTTCTGGTGCTAATGCGTGGAGTGACCGGCCCGCAACGCACACTACCTGGCCAGGCCAACTCTAGTGCACAAGCGAAGACGCCAGGATTTGGTGGACGAGTGGAAGGAGCAGCAATGTGGCGGGGGGGGGGGGGGAGGTGGAGAGGAGAGACATGGTAGGGTTTTGCTTCTGGTGCTAACGCGTGGAGTGACCGGCCCGCAACACACACTACCTGGCAAGGCCAACTCTAGCGCAACGGGAGTCACATGTCACCAGGTTTAAGCCTATATATATAATGTAGTGGTCAAAGTCTTGTATCAAAGACTTTGGAAAGAATAGCACTCCATGTATTTTGAAAAAAGTTTGGACCCTGAGAGTAATCAACATGTTTTCTCTGCAAATCTGAGTTCCATTGTCCACCCACAATTTCGGAGATGGTGTTAAAAATTCCAAAACTTTGCACTAGACAATGTGTTTGAGGTAATTCGAAAACAATCTATCCAACAAAGTCGTTTTCCAATTTGTCTCACATTTTATTTTATTTCCAATCATTTGCCATGCTGTTTGCACAAATCCTACTATCCAGTGACGATGCTCTTCACAGGCACAATATAAAAATTCAAGTTCACGAAATTAGTCAACCTTCCTTGAAACAAGAACTAATATGTCACGATAGTATGCCTAGCGAAGGAATACTTCAGTTTTTCTCTTTTCTCAGTTTTAGAAAAAAGAGGATCTGATCTCTTTCTCAAATACTTTAAAAAAAACATAGTTTTGAAGAATACTTCAGTTTTAAAACCGCATTATTTGTTGGATCCAAACACCTCAAAGTATTTGATACTTTAGTTTTTTCAGAAACCAAAGTATTCCCTCAATACTTTAAAAATACTTTGTTGACAAACGGAGCCTCAATCTTTTGGAATCAGTTTGCTGCTTATACTGCTAGTGGCAAACTACTAGCAAGAGGGAATATAACATGGAATATCTCAACTACTGATGAAAGGCTCAAATCACTTAGTAACCGGGATTAACAGAAAATACATCGATAGCCAAGGTGTACCAGAAAGGACAAATAATGCTCCGCTAAACTTAGTCATTACAGGTGCCACTCCTTATAATAGGACAAAAGAAGAAAAAAGGTAGAATCCTGGGATGTTTCTCTTCAACATGATATCTGCCATGCTCAGTCAAGCTGCACCTTTTCCAACTCAGCAATCGTTTCTTCAAACTGTAGGAAAATAAATAAGAAATTTAGGCCATGAATACGTTTTTTCGTAAGGAAAGGTTGGCAAGCTATCAGGTTGATAAGAAACTGTCATATACCTTTAAGATTTGTCTCAAAAAGTAATCACCATGGCGTTTTGCCGATTTGGACTCCACAACATGAATAACATCCTGCATGATTGCAAATAATTTATATGTAATTATACAAGCTAGTTGTACCATAGTTGCGCATAGTCTAAACTACCAGTCCAGTCATTGCAGGAACACATGGTGTATGCTGAGAAAAGTTATAAGATTCGATTAAAAGAATCACAAGTTGAAGGAACTCCTAATGGATAAGACATCAAAATAAACAATTGATCTTTCAAGCTTGAGATTCAAATGGTTTGATCTTTCAAAATCGAAAGTCCATTTTAAGCAAAAAAGTTTGATCTTTCAAGCTTGAGATTATCAACAAAAGCTAGATGACATAGCTCAACTGAGTACCAGCAAATGATTCATGAAGATATTAACTTCTAATTGAACAATAACATACATCAGAAAAGGCTAACTCAAAAGAGGGAAAATGCATCATTATGAACGCGAAGTATGCATCCAAAGTGTTAGAAAAGAGAACAATTGCAGCCCATTACCTCATTGATGTAGAAATCAAAGTCTGCACTGGAAACAATTTTTCCATTGCTGTCAACAGCATGCATTTTGTGCTTGTACGTCAGAAGGATAGACCTGTACAAATATTTGCTTAGGTATCTATCCACACAAACCACTAAAAATAAGCAAATAAAATAGCTTAATTATCATACAGACCTAAGTGTTGCCTCATCCATTTCCATATATTGGGCAAGTTTGGTTATGGTTATTGCTGAATATAATTTTAGATAACTCCGGATCCCAGAAAGCAACTGTTGTTGCTTCACTTCATAAAGGAACAGCTTCAACTGAAGACGATAGGCATCCTGTTGACAGTAAAAATAATAATTAAGAACTTCTGTATGTCTCCTTACAAATGAATTTACAGATATATAGGTATTTGTGTAATGAAATATATCTACCCAAGGTGTTAATAATCAAGATTACCAACTCATATTCTTAAGAACATAAGAAACAGAAAGCCTATGCATCCAAAACATTCATAAAGAACATCACTTTCACAGATCAAGAATCATCATATTACCCTACAGCCGATCATTTGCAACAGATGGTCTACCAGCCTAAGTTATACAAAAACTAGCCTACTTATATGTCCACCTAGAACATTTGAATGATAGAACGCGGGAATTTTTGACAAACCCACACCAGAAATGTTTGATTAGAGAAGTTATTTGCTGGTTGGGCCAGAAAGTCGGAAACAGCTTCATCTTCCTATGGATGAGTGAAAGGCTAAAATGTAGATTTCCACTAAGGGGCATGTTTTTTTGCCAATTTTTTTTATGCTGACTGAATCAGCAACATAGAAGACAGGCCATGAATGTAGTAAGTGAAAAGAAGTAGCATCATTATATTCTTCAAGAAGAGACCTTACCTGGTTATAATTGGTAAGTGGCTGGTCCAGAACTGGAGGTGATGGAGTAATGAACTTTGGGCATGCATACGAAAAAAGTTCATCATAAGCAGCATAAGCTTCATCATCAAACCTTTGCATCTTTGTCATTTTGTCATTGTACTTCTCTTTCAGCTGGGTGCTAACATTTTCATCTATGAGTCTGTTCTGAGGGCATAGAGAGAGGGAAATTGCCAACAGTGCATACATCTGCTCATTTTTCTTCAGAATCTGATCATACTGAGGAGATTTCTGGTGGTACTGCTTATACTTCAGAATATAAAGCAGAATTTTGTTGAATTCCTTGGTTGCATCAACATACCTAGGTTTATAGAAGAATATAATGTATTAGCTATAAGATGGCAGAATGAAAATACATTGACATATCTTGCTTCACATGAATGAAGGAACACTTAAATCTTTGAACAAGTTATATGACATGTTTCAATCTACCTGGACATATGTAAAGATGCATTTCATGTTTCTTCGATATGCATGGAGAAGTAGAAAGTAAATCAAACAAATCCATGAGTAGTACAGAAATAAAAGATAGTAGGCTTTTGCACCTGCGCATCATAAGGTTTGCAAAGCCATAGTGATAGATGGTTGAGATGTGACTCCCAATGACAATGGTGTAGACCCCCTGCTGGTTAAGGTTGATTGGTGCCAAGCACTTGAGGCCAGTGTGGTAATCCCCAAGCAGACAGTGTATCCTGAGCAGCCCAATCATGCTGTAGTAACCCAGGACCTTGAGCACGTTGCTTCCACCGTGGTAGTCATACCCATCGGTGGCAGTGAACTGCTCCAGCCCCTCCTTCTCCCTCTCCAGGATCTGTGCGATCATGGACTTCTCCACAAGCGCTTGGAGGTAATTGAGAACCCCATAAACGTTCCAAGCCTGCGCAAATTCAGCAAGGGAGACTACATTGTTAGCTGCACAATAGAGAGAGAAATGAATCTATCAAAAAAAAGGGACTGTAATTACCTTATCGAACTGCTTGAGTTGCTGGAGCTCGTCCTCTGTCTTGTTCTTGAGCTTGGCGCGATACTGGCAGAAGCTCTGGAACTGGTAGACGAACTCGTCGACCATGTCCCAGAGCCACTGGTTGGGCAGCTGCATGTTGACGACGCCGTGGAGGACGACGGCGAAGAGGTCGCAGTAGTTGTTCCAGGACTCGGAGCGGTGGCTGGCGGTGAGCGGGGAGAGGCGGGCGTAGGCGTGGCGGTACCATAGCTCGCGGTAGAGGAGGAGGAAGACGTGGTCGCCGTCGCAGTAGGGCGCCACGGCCTCCGCGGACGGCCAGGGCGAGTCGCGGAAGAGGCGGTCGGAGAGGCGCTGGAAGCCGCCCTCGTACATCTGGTTGATCTCGTAGACGTTCTTATCGCGGATGTGGCGGTACAGGTGCACCACGAACGTCTTCACCGAGTCCGGGACGTAGTTGGGGTCGTACGCGTCGGCCGGGCCGCCGCCGTGGGGCTGGGGCGGCGCGAGGCCGTCCTCCCGGTCGTAGGCGGACGCCATGGTGTGGCGAGGGGAAAGGTTTGGTTAGGGTTTCGGGGTTGCGGCGGCGGCGTGAGGGGTGAGGGGTGGGAGGAGGCTTTGGAGGGGCACCGATTTGTCGTGTGGCTTTGTTTTGGTTGGATCTCGCAGATGGTCTGGGTTTTTCGCTGGCTTTGTGGGCTGGGAGATTTCAATGAGCTGTGTTCCCTTTCAGCCCGCAGCGTATTTCGAGCGACGTGTGGTAGCGGGACAAGGCCGGGGCGTTCCTTCAAGGGCCGCACGATGGGGCCCAGTAACAGGTACGATTTTTCCTTTTTCTTTTCTTATTATTTTTTCTTTTTTTACAATAGTAAAAAAACTCAGATTTTGAATAGTTATTCATATGTGACGAAATGTAAAAAATACTTAGAAATGGGAAGTAGGTAAAGGAAACGGAAAATAGAAAGAAAAAAGAGTGAAAGAAACATATTAAAGAAAAAAATAAAAGGAAAAAAATGACGATATGAACCCAATTCTAGGTGTTGGTCCAATAGCCATATTTGTGGTCATTCATTTTAGATGATTAAAGATGTTTTCCACATAATCCATATGCTATTTAACATAATAGTTGTGCTGGCCATAAATCTACATAATTTCAAACAACATAAAAAATATCTACAAAAACATTAATTTATATCTCAAACAAATCCTACACACTATCCTCACATTTGCAAGGGCCACTTCATTGACCACATTGAAGACAATTAACTGTAATAAGATATGATCATTTAAATGCTCTTGGTTGTTGATAATCCCCAAGAGCAGGGAACCACTATAGTATAATTCGAAGTATTTGAGTGTCGGATCCGCGAGGAGTTGAAGGTAAACTATCTATTGTATAAATCCCTATAACACACTTATATGGCTCTCTACGCAAAGCAATGAACTAGAGTGTGTATGGTACTTTTTATTCTAACTAGAAAATTGTAAAGTGCTGGAAGTAAAGAAAAAAAGTAAACTATTGCAAGTAAAGTAAAAACAAGTAAAAGTAAATCAAGTAAAGTGAAAGCAAGTAAAATAGAAGTAGGTAACTCAAGGGAGCAAGTGTCTAGGAAAATTGTCATTTCATTTATTGGGTTGTCAAAGCACATGAATGTATTTTTATTGTTTCTTCTAGAGGGGAGCCATAAATATGTGTATTCAAGTTACGGAGCAAATACACCACTAGCGATTGATCCCAAGACCAATTACGAGCAAGAAAGGGAGTTATTAAGACATAAAGTCCAATCGTCGTTGTAAGTTTCAAGGTCCCCATAACTTATTCCCCATTAGTGCACCATGTATTAACATAGCATTCATATTTAAGACTTGGGACACGGTTTCTATCAATCTCCAGCCATCTCTCCTCCTATCAACATGCAACAATGACAATCTTATGCATCCCCCTATATATATGTGCATCCATATATTAGTACATAAGATCATCATAGAAGATAACATATACTTGTATGCAACCAACAACGAACTATTTCACAATTGTCATAAACAGATCACTACTCAAACATAGTTATAGAGATAAAATAGATCATGGGAAAACAATAGATTGCATCGCATATCATGTTTGCTAAGAGATTATAGTAGGGATGATGGAGAGAATCTCGTTGTAGATGTTGATGATGACTACACCGGAGGGAGTGGAGGCAACCGGAGGCAATTATGACAGGGGTTCTCTCCTCCGATCTCCGTCGTCAGCGGCATATAGACTCTCTCTTTCTTGGTTTTCAATCTCCGCCTCCGTATGTATAGAAGGTTTTATGTCAAGAAAAAGAGATTGGTGGTGGCATTGACGACATCCGAGCTTTGAGGTCCGGAAGAGGGTTAGCGCAGCCACCATGTGGGCCCATGCCATTGGGCCTCTTTCCCAGCCCATGAGGCTTCTCGTGACCTCTTAGTGCTCTAGCTGCCCCCCTTCGCGAAAGAATACTCCTTGAAAATCCCTAGGTCATTTGACTTCATTTAGGTCCCTAAAAGATAAAAATGCACAAAATATGATTTTCCTATCCTGTAGAGTTAGAACCAAAGGAGAGGAGATTGTTTAGAAAATCCCCAAAATCAATGCAAAACATAGATATAACATTCTATAATATGTAAATATACGGGAATATGTGTCAATAAACTACAAAGTTCATGTATGCATTTTACATGCATAAACATCCCCAAGCTTAACATGTGCTCGTCCTCGAGCATAAACGTGATAAAACTAACATGCACTTTGGAGTTTGTTCGTAGCATAACGCATAAGTCATGATCTTACTATGCAAGGTTGCATGCTTCATACTTTTTAAAGAGCAACAATAAACAGATGAGATGTGAAACTCTTATAAACTAACAAATATTCTTAACAATATGTTACTTGTATAATATCAAATGAAAGTATTATGGACCATTAAGCATATAAACATAAGGTCTAGATCTTGTGTTTGGTCTTTCAAGCTTATGTTTTTCTTTTCTTTTTACTTCTTACTTTTCTTCTTCTTCCTGGTAACAGATAGTAAGCAGAGTTTTGTTGTAGACAGTGTTGGGCCTCCAAGTGCAGAGGTTTGTTGAACAGTAGCAAGTTTCCCTTAAGTAGATCAACCAAGGTTTATCGAACTTAGGGAGGAAGTGGTCAAAGGTATCCCTCTCAAGCAACCCTGCAATCAAGATACACGAAGTCTCTTGTGTCCCCAACACACCCAATACACTTGTCATGTGTATAGGTGCACTAGTTTGGCGAAGAGATAATGAAATACAAGTAATATGGATGATTATAAGTGGTAATTGTAATCTGAAATAAGAGTGGCAGCAAGCAAAAATGTAACAGGACTGATTGTAAACGGTGTTTCAATGCTTAGAAACAATGCCTAGGGATCATACTTTCACTAGTGGACACTCTCATATAAATATCTTCTCTTCATTATGCTATCTTGAACTACTCTCCGGTTGGACGATGTAGGGCTATAACAACACACCTTAAAGTTCGCATTCCCCATCTAGATAACCCCTCACTATCACCTTGAGCGCTAGATGGTTCCAACAAACACCACAAACTCATAGAGACATCCAACTCAAATTATACTCATGATAGGTATTTTTGTAACCTTAACCAAAGTGCCACACGGTGTGCACACTGTCAACTTCACACACGTGGGGATAAGCAGAGATTAATTAAAGCACTTGAGTAGCTGAATAGATATATTACAAAGATCATGATCTCAATAAGATCATGCATAGAGAGAGAGATGAACACATGGCTACCGGTAGAGCCCTTAGCCTCGAGAGAGAACTACTCCCTCCTCATCATGGGAGTCAGCAACGGCGATGGAGATGGCGGTGGAGTCGATGGAGATGGCTCCAGGGGCGATTCCCCATCCCGGCAGGGTCCCAGAACAGAGATTTATGTCCCCCGAATCTCCTCTTCGGTGGCGGTGGCGCTGCAGAACTTTTCATGAAATTTCGATACTCCTCTTAGGGTTTTCGTCTCGAGGGGAATATATAGGCAAAGGGACGAGGTAGGTGGAGGCCCGAGGGGCCCACACCACTTGGTGGTGCGCTTGGGGGGTACCCGCGCCATCATAGGGTGTGGCCGCCTCGGTGTCCTCCTTCGTCTCTACTTTGGACTCTGTCTTGTATCGGGAAAAATAGGAACTTCGGCTTTTGTTTCGTCTAATTCGGAGAATATTTCCTTACTAGCTTTTTTGAAACCAAAAACAGCAGAAAACAGGCAACTGGCACTGTGGCATCTTATCAATAGGTTAGTTCCAGAAAATGTATAAAAATGCCTCAAAGTGTAGACAAAACATAAGATAGTTGATATAAAACAAGCATCGAGCATCAAAAATTATAGATACAAGAAGTATCTTGTGTCCCCAACACACCCAATACACTTGGCATGTGTATAGGTGCACTAGTTCGGTGAAGAGATAATGAAATACAAGTAATATGGATGATTATAAGTGGTAATTGTAATCTGAAATAAGAGTGGCAGCAAGCAAAAATGTAACGGGACTGATTGTAAACGGTGTTTCAATGCTTAGAAACAATGCCTAGGGATCATACTTTCATTAGTGGACACTTGATACGTTGCTAACGTATCCATAATTTTTGATGTTCCATGCTTGTTTAGTATCTACTTTGCTTTGCTTTGTCAACACTTTGAGGTATTTTTATATGTTTTCTGGGACTAACCTATTAACAAGATGCCATAGTACTAGTTGCCTGTTTTCTTCTGTTTTTGGTTCCAGAAAAGGCAGAAAATCAATATTCTTAGAATTGGACGAGACAAAAGCCAATATGCCTATTTTTCCTGGAGCAACACGGAAACACGAAGCAGAGACGAAGTAGGGCATTAGGGTGGGCACACCATATGGTGGCGCAGGCGAGCCATGCCCGCGCCACCAGGTGGTGTGGGCCCCCTGGCCACCCATCGACCTTGCCTCTTCGCCTATAAGAAGCCTCTAATGCAAAAACCCTAAATCGTCAAGCCTTGATACATTGCAAATGTATCTATAATTTTTGATGTTCCATGCTTGGTTTTATCCTTCTTGTGTTTTGTCCACACTTTGGAGTACTTTTCATATGATTTCTTGGACTAACCTATTAACAAGAGCCACAGTGCCAGCTGCCTGTTTTCTGCTGTTTTTGGTTCCAAGAAAGTCAGAAAATGAATATTCTCGGAATTGGATGGGACAAAAGCCAAAGTGCCTATTTTTCCAGAAGTCATCAGATGCCAGGATACGAGACGGAGAAGGGCTGGGGGCCGGCCACACCACCTGGCCGTGTGGCCAGGCCTGGCCCGCGCCAGGGGTGGTCTGGCCGACCCCAGCACCCCCTCGGCCTCTCCTTCCGCCTATAAGATGCCCTCGGGACGAAAATCCTAAGTACCCGATCAAAAATCCACGAAAGAGTCTGTAGTCGCCGTCATCTCCATCCCTAGATCGGGAGGGATCTGAAGCTCTTCCCGGCACCCTACCGGAGAAGGGAATTCACCCTAGAGGCCTTCTTCATCACCATGCAAGCCTCTAGTGTGATGCGTGAGTAGTTCATCCTTGGACTACGGATCCATGTAGTAGCTAGATGGCTGGTTCTCCTCCTTTGTGCTTTCATGTCTAGATCTTGTGAGCTCCGTTCATGATCAAGATCATCTATTTGTAATTCTGCATGTTGTGTTTGCGGGGATCCGATGGATATTGAGATGTTATTTCAGATTCATTATTGATTCTATAATGTCTTTGTTATTTGTGATCTTGCATGCTTTCCATTGTTAGTAGCTATCTTGGCCAAGTAGATGCTAGCAACTCCAAGAGTTAGTATTTATGCTCGATAGTGGGTTCATGCCTCTGGTAATCTGGGGAAGTGACAGAAATCTCTAAGGTACTAGATGTGCTGTTGCTACTAGGGAGAAAACAACAATCCTTTGTTCATAGAACAATCGTATTGTTTACATTACACGCAATTCGTAAAGCAATAATCTGTTGCTTGCAACTTAATACTGGAGGGGGTTCGGATGATAACCTAAAGGTGGATTATTAGTCATAGATGCAGTTGGATGGCGGTCTATCTATAATGTTGTAATGCCCAATCGAATCTCAAAGGAGTCAAGATGATTAGTATATGCATGTATTGCTTTCTCGGTGTTTGTCAATTGCCCCGTTGTAATTTGTTCACCTAGCATGTTATCTATCTTAAGGAGAGCAACCTCTAGTGAACTATGGATCCCGATCCTTTCTTTTACATACAATCTATAAAATGTTTACTGCTTTGTGTTTACTTTCTACAAACTATTACTTTCTTCCATTCGATACGTTTAATCCTTTGTTTTCAGCAAAACCAGTGAGATTGACAACCTCATCGCAAGTTGGGGACAGAGTTCTGTGGTTGTGTTGTGCAGGTCTCCACGTTGCTGCTGGCACCGGTAGTGCACCCCGCCATCGTTCAGCTAGCTACACCTTTGGGGTGTTTCCTTGCTCCTACTGGATTGATAACCTTGGTTTTGTACTGAGGGAAAACTTGCTGCTATGCTCATCATACCTTCCTCTTGGGGTTCCCCAACGAGCTCGATATATTTTGGGCCATCAAGCCTCCAGCCACGAAAAGTTCCGCAACGCCACTGCCACCAAAGGGGAGATTTGGGGGATAGAAAGTCTCTATTCCGACACCCTGTCGGGATGGGGAAGTGCCCCCGGAGCCATCTCCATCGATCTCCACCACCATCTCCATCGCCATTGCTGATTCCCATTATGATGAGGGAGTAGTTATTCCTCGAGGCTAAGGGTTCTACCGGTAGCTATGTGTTCATCTCTCTCTATGCATGATCATATTTTGATCATGAGCTTTGTAATCAAGTAGATAAACTTTGCTACTCAACTGCTTTAATAGATCTCTGTTCTCCCCATGTGTGTGAAAGTGACAGCGTGCACACCATGGTGACACTTAGGCTAGAGATTACAAATACCTGTTATGAGTTATATTTGGAGTTGGATGTCTTTATGAAATTGTGGTGTTTGTTGGAACCATCTAGTGCTCAAGGTGACAGTGTGGGGTTATCTAGATGGGAAAAGCGAACTTTGAGGTGTGCTGTTATAGCCCTACCATGGATTAGAGTGTCCAACCGGAGAGTAGTTTAGAGTAGTATCATAAAGAGAAGATATTTATATGAGAGTGTTCACTAGTGAAAGTATGATCTGTAGGCCTTGTTTCTAAGCACTGAAACACCGTTTGAAAATAGACCTGTTACATATTTGCTTGCTTCCATCTTTATTTCAGTTTGCCTTTAGTCTTTTCCACGCCATCAAGTTATTTTCTGGCACCGTTGTCTTACATCCATACCACTTGTATTTCACTATCTCTTCGCCGAACTAGTGCACCTATACACCTCACAAGTGTATTAGGTGTGTTGGGGACACAAGAGACTTCTTGTATCTTGATTGCAGGATTGCTTGAGAGGGAATACCTTTGACCACTTCCTCCCTGAGTTCGATAAACCTTGGGTGACCCACTTAAGGGAAAACTTGCTGCTGTTCTACAAACCTCTGCACTTGGAGGCCCAACAACTGTCTACAAGAATATAAGTGCGTAGACATCAAGCTATTTTCTAGCGTCGTTGCCGGGGAGGTAAGGAAAAGTTACTCACATCCTCCGGTGTGAGTGCTCGAAGTTATTTCCTTTAGATTCTGCAATTTTGTCTCTTTGTTTCTTGTTTTTATTTTCACTAGTTAGGCTTAATGGAAAACAACAACAAAATTAGAGAGCTTTTTAGTATTTTTCCTAAGTTAGAACACAAATTGTTTGAAAAGAAAATTAAAAAACCCATGGAACTTTCTTTGCATGCTAATAGCAATGTTATTAGTATGAATCTTTTGAACACCTTTGTTACTAATGCTATGGAAATGTCTAAGCTTGGGGAAGTTAGTTTTTATGAAAATGATCTTTTTAGTTCCCCAGCTTTAAAGAAGAAAATTTGCCCTGATGATACTTTATCTCCCATATGTGGTAATTCTAATGATACTTGTGATATTTTAAATCCACATACTGAAAACATCCCTTTCAAAATACCTATAAAAATTGTGGAACGTGTTATGAATAACTGTTATTTTGGAGATGGAACTATCCATCATGGTGATCATTTACTCTTTATACACGAATTATGCGAGTTGTTCAAGTTTACAGGTATTTCAATGAACCTAGTTAAGAGGAAGCTATTACCTTTTTCACTTAAGGGCAAAGCAAGGGAGTGGTATGAGCTACTCGATGATCCTCATCATTTGGAGTGGAAGGAACTTGAATCTCTCTTTTACTCTAAATTTTATCCTCCTCATGAAATTCATAAAGATAGGAATTACATTTATAATTTTCATCCACATGATGGAGAAAGTATTTGCCAAGCATGGGGGGGATTGAAGTCACTAATGCTCAAATGTCCCATTCATGAGCTCCCCAGTAATATTGTTATTAATAATTTTTATGCAAGGCTTTCAGGACATTACAAGGACTATCTAGATACCTATTTAGAGGGATCGTTCACAAGTAAGGAGGTCAAAGCTAAGTGAGATATTCTTGAAACAATTCAAAGCAATACCAAAGATTGGGATAACGACAAAGGTAAAGAACCAGGTATAAACTATGAGTATGATTGCATTAAGTCTTTCGTTGAAACTACTGATTTTCAAGAGCTTAAAGCTAAATATGGTCTTGATCCTCAAATTCTTGTTGATTGATTTAGAACCTTTGCTTCTCATATTAATGCTCCTAAAGAAAACTGGGACATGTATCATGAGCCTTTTAAAGACAGTTGTATGGAAAATGAAATTGTTTTTAGTGATAGTAATAAACATGCTCAAACCTCTGAAAGTACTATTTCTTATAAGCATGTTAATTTTTGTGGAATACATAGACCTTGTGAGAATAATCAAATTGAAGAGGAATATTGTATCACCCACAGGAATGAAAAAACTAGAACGTGGTATAGGGCTCTAAATGATCTTGGTAAAAAAGTTTGTGCCCTCTATCCTTTTATTTGTGAACTTTGCTTTGAAGTGGGTTATTTCAATTTTCAATGCTTAGGCCATAATAATAGTCCTTCTAATCCAATGACTACTGCAGGTTTGTATGGTGATGCCATGATCACTCCTAATCAGCATGATGAACTTACATTATTTTTGGGGTGTGAAGAGTTATCAAGAAAAACCTCTTTGGTAGATATGGGTGCCTTTGATATGAATAGTGTCTTGCATGGTTGTAATCTTTATTATGTTGATAATTGCCACACAAATACTTACATACAAAATATTATAAAAGATGAGATTTTACCAAAATATGACAGGACTAATATGTGTTTTGATCTTATTAATGAAAAGAAGGAATCCTCCAAAGTTTCTTCTATTGTCTCTAACAATGAACCAGGGTATATGGAGAAGCTTACTTTCAAGCCTCTCCCTCCTAAAGAGAAGATGAAAATGAAGAAGAGGAGTAAAAGGAAGGAGGAAACGATATTTTCCCCTAAGCATGTTGCTCCTATTATAGTTTTTGATGAGCCTGAACTCGATGATGTTCCTATGCCCGTTACCTATAGTAGTGATCATGATTGGGAAAAGCACACTTCTTTTGATATTGAAAATCTCTTTGGTACCAATTCTGAAAATTATGATATTAATAATTGTTGTACTATTTGTGCTATCCATGTTCCTTCCAATGAAAATATGTTTACAAATGAACACACTTTGGAAGATAATTATTCTATTGCTTATGATGATACTACACCTCCAATATACGATGATCACAATGATGAATATGATATTTTCAGCCCACCTACTATTGAGGAGAAAATTAATTATGATTACAATATGCCTCCTATATTTGATGATTATGGTGCTGAGAATAATAGTGATAACTATTTTGTTGAATTTGCTCCCACTACAATTAATAATAATGACTATGTTTATGTGGGGAGTATTAATTCTTTTATGCATGTGGCTCATGATAAGAATGTTTTATGTGATAGTAATATTGTTAATTTTATTCATGATGCTACTGAAAGTTATTATGAGAGAGGGAAACATGGTTTTATGCATCTCAATAATATTAAGTTTCCCCTCTTTATGTTGAAAGTCTTGGAGTTGCACTTGTTTTGCTTCACCATGCTTGTTGCTTTGTGCTTTCATGACTTGTTTCTTTACAATATTCCTATGCATAGGAAGTGGGTTAGACTTAAATGTGTTTTGAATTTGCTTCTTGATGCTCTCTTTTACTTCAATTCATATTTCCTATGTGAGCATCTTCTCAAACTATCATGCCTAACTTAAAGGCGTTAAAGAAAAGTACTTATTGGGAGATAACCCAAAAGTTTTAGATGAGTCTTGGAAGTTATTACCTCTGTAATAACCGTTCCTTATCCTTTTTATTTGCTTGTTGTGAAAAGAGTAACCTCTAACGAGAGAGAAGTAATGCTTGGGAAAGTTGCTGTCCCGAAACAGATTTTTGTGCTTTGCTGTAAAAATTCGTGTAAAATCTCTGTACATTGTTTTGAGACGTGCATTTTTGTGCTTCTACCCTAGGTTATTATCTAACTCTTGTTAGTTCAACACTTTTCGATTTGAGCAACAGAAGTTCTTTGAAAAATTGGTTTCTACCTGCTGGTCTGTTTTGACAGATTTCTGCCATTATTTGCATTTGCTTCTTGTTGATTCCTTTTTAGGTTCTTTTTGGGGAATTGAGCTTTTTGAGGGAAGTGCTACAGTAGATTGTGTTTTAATGGAAGTTTTATTGGTGTTGAAACTGAACCCAAAGACTTATTGTCTTGAGTGGACTAATGTTGCTAATAAAGATTGTGTGAAGTTTTGTATGAAGGAAAAATTCCAGATGTATGGAAGGAATGATGTAATAAGATGAAGAATGGAATAAAGCTCAAGCTTGGGGATGCCACGCGTGTCACCCCAAGAAATATCCAAGAAGTACAAGCGTCAAAGCTTGGGGATGACCAAGGCATCCCCTTCTTCATCAATAAAAATCCCAGGTTTCTTCCAAACACTTCATTTTTATTGTTTCATGGACAGTTGTGTTGTTCTTGGAGCGTCTTCTTTTTTGTTTTCGTTTTGTTTTTTGTTTGATTGATTTTCTTAGTTTGCTTGAATAAATTGGTTGGACCCCCTCTTTCATACATTAGTTTTCAAATAGTTTGGTTTGGATTGGAAAAGAGTAGTAAAAGTTCATGCTTAAGTGGTAAAAGGAGCTTGTTTTTGACTGTGGTCTATGCTTTGTAATGTCATGCTTGGTATTTTTTTGGCTTTATGCTTAGTGATTTTTGCTATAGCATGAAATGTTATAAACAATTGAGATTGCTTAATCTGCCTTGAAAGAATCATTAGTTGTTTTAGCATATTAAAACATAGTATTGTGGTATTCTCCTTTGATGCTTTATTTTGGTTGACTTGGCGCATGCTCACACCATGTTATGGCTATACCTAGTCACCATAGCCTTTATGATCCTTTAGTTTTTGAATTGTAATATCACTTTATGCTTTAATCAATGATGTTTTGTCGCTTTGCATGATTATGGCAATTATTGCTTTCTTAGTTGGTCGCTCCCAGTCTTTTGCTAGCCTCCACAACCAAGTATGAGTTCCACTCATGCATCCAACTCCAAATAAAACCAAGTTATTTCAAAGAGTCCACCATACCTACCTATTAGCATTTGCTATTCCAAGTATATTCATGTTTTTATCTACCTTCCAAATTAAATTTGTTATGTGAAAATTAATGATTAAAGCTCTCACAAACTTGATGGCACACTTTACTTTCTTGAATTTAATAAACTTGAACCATTGTGTCCATCTTTGTTGCGTATATGCTTGCACTTTATAAGTTGAAATTAGCAGAACCATGTATCATGGGGAACGCTTTCAACATTGCACTTGTACATTGTACCCCGTTGATATCATGTTCTTTTGCTTATGGATCCCGGCAGTGTGAAATAAAAGTGGAACTTGTAAGATCATGGAGTTTGTATGTGTGTTAGAGAAACGCCCGGGCCACTAGCCTAAGCCATGCCTAATCATGGTGGAAACTTGCAGCATAACCATAATGAGCACTCTATGAAGCATCCTCAATAAAACCAAATAGCAAATAAAAAGATCGCTGAGATGCTCATTGTCTGCTTGCCTTGTCATTTTGATTCTGGGATAGATCATGTATCATGTGCGAGGGGTACACCATTGGCGGTTCTCTATGATACATATGTACTTACAATGACAAGAGCTTACTTGTGACTAAAGTTGAGTAGCATGAGGTTCGGTCTTCGTAAGTAAGGGCATGATATTTTGGCTTATAACTTGTCAAGCATATCCTCTTAGTTGTGTCACTTTAAACTTAATCACCTAAAGATGCTTATGATTGAGGCAATGAGAGCTGAAACCTAATAAGTACCATAATTTTGGAAGCTCTTTATGAGACTTGAATCCCTGCTTCCTTCTATGAAGGCCTTTCTTTTACCTTTTATGTTGAGTCTCCATCTTCTATCTTTATGCACCTATTGAGAGAGCATAGTGGCCATTCTTAGTTCTGTGTGCATTATCCCAAGACTTGTTGATTGATGCATAACTTTGATATTGCTTGTTCTTAAACTATTTGTATCTAGTCACCCTTATGAACTTTGAAGGTGTCCCATGCAATTATGATTTGCTACATTATGAGGGAGAAGATGAATGCCATTATGCTATGTTTTCTTTATGTGAAACAAACAAACATCTTTCAATGCATTGTTATTCAAGAACCTTTGTTTGTACCTTTTCATGTTGCAACATAGTTGCTATGTCTTATTGTTAGAACTTTATCTTTCATGTTATGTTGAAGTACTATGATCCCAGCTATCAATGTTTTACAAATACTTTGATCAAGTTTATGATGGTGCATGTCACCTCAAAAATTATTCTTTCTTTTTATCACTTATCTACTCGAGGACGAGCAGGAGTTAAGCTTGGGGATGTTGATACGTTGCTAACGTATCCATAATTTTTGATGTTCCATGCTTGTTTAGTATCTACTTTGCTTTGCTTTGTCAACACTTTGAGGTATTTTTATATGTTTTCTGGGACTAACCTATTAACAAGATGCCATAGTACTAGTTGCCTGTTTTCTTCTGTTTTTGGTTCCAGAAAAGGCAGAAAATCAATATTCTCGGAATTAGACGGGACAAAAGCCAATATGCCTATTTTCCCGGAGCAACACGGAAACACGAAGCAGAGACGGAGTAGGGCATCAGGGTGGGCACACCATATGGTGGCGCGGGCTAGCCCTGGCCACGCCACCAAGTGGTGTGGGCCCCTGGCCACCCACCGACCTTGCCTCTTCGCCTATAAGAAGCCTCCGATGCAAAAACCCTAAATCGTCAAGCCTCCAGCCATGAAAAGTTCCACAGCGCCGCCACCACCGAAGGGGAGATTCGGGGGACAGAAAGTCTCTGTTCCAGCACCCTGCCGGGACGAGGAAGTGCCCCCGGAGCCATCTCCATCGATCTCCACCACCATCTCCATTGTTGTTGGTGATTGCCATGATGATGAGGGAGTAGTTCTTCCTCGAGGCTAAGGGTTCTACCGGTAGCTATGTGTTCATCTCTCTCTCTATGCATGATCATATTGTGATCATGAGCTTTGTAATCAAGTAGATCTACTTTGCTACTCAAGTGCTTTAATAGATCTCTGCTCTCCCCATGTGTGTGAAAGTGACAGCGTGCACACCATGGTGGCACTTAGGCTAGAGATTACAAATACTTGTTATGAGTTATATTTGGAGTTGGATGTCTTTATGAAATTGTGGTGTTTGTTGGAACCATCTAGTGCTCAAGGTGACAGTGTGGGGTTATCTAGATGGGAAAAGCAAACTTTGAGGTGTGCTGTTATAGCCCTACCATGGATTAGAGTGTCCAACCAGAGAGTAGTTCAGGGTAGCATAATAAAGAGAAGATATTTATATGAGAGTGTTTGATACATTGCAAATGTATCTATAATTTTTGATGTTCCATGCTTGGTTTTATCCACTTTCTTGTGTTTTGTCCACACTTTGGAGTACTTTTCATATGATTTCTTGGACTAACCTATTAACAAGAGACACAGTGCCAGTTGCCTGTTTTCTGTTGTTTTTGGTTCCAGGAAAGTCAGAAAATGAATATTCTCGGAATTGGACGGGACAAAAGCCAAAATGCCTTATTTACCGGAAGTCATCTGGAGCCAAAATACGAGACGGAGAGGAGCCAGGGGCCACTGAAGAAATATTCCCTGAGAGGCAATAATAAAGTTGTTATTATGAATTCCTTGTATATGATTTATTTTGCATGCTATAATTGTATTGATAGGAAACGTCAATACATGTGTGTTTAATAAACAAAAAGGGTTCCTAGTTATGCCTCTCTTATAGACTAGCTTGTTGATTAACAAGATGATCAAGGTTTCCCGATCATGGACATTGGATGTTGTTAATAACGAGGTCACAACATTTGTGAAATGATGTGATGAACATTCATCCGAAGTATAGCATTATGATCAAGTCATTATGTTTATATTGCTATAACATCGTACGGAGTAGTCTTAGTCCTTAGACCATGAGATCATGTTAATTGCTAACACCGGAAGAGTATCTTGATAACATCAAACGTCACACCGTAATAGGGTGACTATAAAGGTGGGTTCAGTGCTATGAAGGTGTTATGTTGAGGCTCATGGATAAAGAGTGGAATTTGTCAATCCCGATGATGGATAGATATACTCTGGGCCCTCTCGGTGATATCACATTAAGGTAGCTTGCAAGCAAGTGATATGATCACTAGAATGTTATATCACGGGAACGAGAAAAGAGTGCATGTCGGTAACGAGATCAAACTAGGTATTTGGATATCGATGATCGAATCTTGGACATGTATTATATCATGAGACAAAGGGATTAAATTACTAACTTTAAAGGTTCTCATGATCACAGAAGTCATCGTTGAATATGCAGGAGTCGGTATGGATCTCCAGGTCCCGCTTCTGATTATTGATCTAAGAGGAGTCTCAATCATGTCTGCCTTATTCGCGAACCGTAGGGTGACACACTTAAGGGTTTCCGGACACCATTTAGGAGCACATATGTTCCAGACAAAAGGTTTGCAAAGCGTAGGAACTGTTTCGATAGAAACGGGAATTGTTTCGATAGAAACCAGAATTGTTTCGGGTGAAATTGCAGAAAGTGGTTATGCATGTGATATTGAAATGGTGCAAGGGGTTTTATGTGAATGTTTGTTAATTAAAGTAATTAACAAAATTCTGAATAAAATAAATAAAAGATTTTTATTAATTGAGAGTGGCATTAAATTTGGTGGAAATTTAATGCATGTGAGTGGAACTTTGGGTGGAGTTTGAATTTATGTGAGTGGAGCTTCACCACATGAATGAGGAAGAGGTGGGGGCACCCCCCCTTTGGCCACCGGCCTTGGGATGGGAGGAGCCCCCCTCTCCTATAAAAGGCCCCCCTCTCGTCCCTCACAAGGAACACCTCCTCGTGAAGGATCTCTCTCCCCCTCTAGATATTTCCCCATGGTCTCGGATTAGCGAGATACATGTTCCTAGTGGCCTTGTGTCTGGAAGGAGTTGCTGCTTCCGCTGATTCGCTGGAGCGAGGAGGTGGAGATTGTCCGGTAGCTTGAACGTGTGTGCGAGGACGGATACACTGCTGATTTGCGGCGCTTGGACTTCCACACGATCTTGAGATCGGCAAGCGTACGACTACATCAACCACGAGTTCTGATGGCTCTGTGTATGGCGCCTAGAAAAGTGCTGGTGCGTGGTTGATGTAGAGCTCGTTGGGAACCCCAAGAGGAAGGTATGATGAGCACAGCAACAAGTTTCCCTCAGTTATGAAACCAAGGTTTAATCGAACCAGTAGGAGCAAGGAAACACCCCAAAGGTGTTGCTAGCTAAGCTTTGGCAGGGCGCACTACCGGTGCTAGTAGCAACGTGGAGACCTGCACAACACAACCACAAAACTTTGTCCCCAACTTGCGATGAGGTTGTCAATCTCACCGTGTTTTGCGGAAAACAAAGGATTAAACGTATCAAACGGAAAGAAGTAATAGTTTGCAGAAAGTAAACACAAAGCAGTAAACAGTTTATAGATTGTATGTAAAAGACAAGGACTAGGATCCATAGTTCACTAGAGGTGGCTCTCCTTAGATAGATAACATGCCGGGTGAACAAATTACAGCGGGGCAATTGACAAACATCGAGAAAGCAATACATGCATATACTAATCATCTTGACTCCTTTGAGACTTGATTGGGCATTACAACATTATACATAGACCGCCATCCAACTGCATCTATGACTAATAATCCACCTTCAGGTTATCATCCGAACCCCCTCCAGTATTAAGTTGCAAGCAACAGATTATTGCTTTACGAACTGCGTGTAAAGTAAACAATATGATTGTTCTATGAACAAAGGATTGTTGTTTTCTCCCTAGTAGCAACAACACATCTAGTACCTTAGAGATTTCTATCACTTCCCCAGGTTACCAGAGGCATGAACCCACTATCGAGCATAAATACTAACTCTTGGAGTTGCTAGCATCTACTTCGCCAAGATAGCTACTAACAACGGAAAGCATGCAAGATCACAAATAACAAAGACATGATAGAATCAATAATCAATCTGAAATAGCATCTCAATATCCATCGGATCCCCGCAAACACAACATGTATAATTACAAATAGATGATCTTGATCATGAACAGAGCTCACAAGATCTAGACATAAAAGCACAAAGGAGGAGAACTAGCCATCTAGCTACTACATGGATCCGTAGTCCAAGGATGAACTACTCACGCATCACACCGGAGGCTTGCATGGTGATGACGAAGGCCTCTAGGGTGAATTCCCCTCTCTGGCAGGGTGCCGGGAAGAGCTTCAGATCCCTCCCGATCTAGGGATGGAGATGACGGCGGCTATAGACTCTTTCGTGGATTTTTGATCGAGTACTTAGGGTTTTCGTCCCGAGGGCATCTTATAGGCGGAAAGGGAGGCCGAGGGGGTGCTAGGAGCGGCCACACCACCCCCTGGCGCGGGCTAGGCCTGGCCGCGCGGCCAGGTGGTGTGGTGGCCACCTGGCCCCTCTCCGTCTCGTATTCTGGCACTTGATGTCTTCCGGAAAAATAGGCACTTTGGCTTTTGTCCCGTCTAATTCCGAGAATATTCATTTTCTGACTTTCGTGGAACCAAAAACAGCAGAAAACAGGCAGCTGGCACTGTGGCTCTTGTTAATAGGTTAGTCCAAGAAATCATATGAAAAGTACTCCAAAGTTGGAACAAAACACAAGAAAGTGGATAAAACTAAGCATGGAACATCAAAAATTATAGATACATTTGCAATGTATCAACATCCCCAAGCTTAACTCCTGCTCGTCCTCGAGTAGGTAAGTGATAAAAGAAAGAATAATTTTTGAGGTGACATGCACCATCACATACTTGATCAAAGTACTTCAATCATAACATGAAAGACAAAGTTCTAGCAATAAGACAAAGAAACTATGATGCAACATGAAAAGGCACAAACAAAAGATTCATGAATAACAATGCTTTGCAAGACGTTTGTTTGTTTCACATAAAGAAACATAGCATAATAGTATTCAGCTTGTCCCTCATAGAGTAGCAAAACATAAATGCATAGGACACCTTCAAAGTTCATAAGAGTGACTAGATACAATAGTTTAAAAGAAGCAATATCAAGTTATGCATCAATCAACTAGTCAATGCACATAGAACTAAGAATGTCCACTATGCTCTCAAAGTAGGTGCATAAAGATAGAAGGTGGAGACTCAATATAATGGTGGAAGAAAGGCCTTTGTAAAAGGAAGTAGGGATTCAAGTCTCGTAAAGAGCTTCCAAAAATTATGGTACTTATAGCTTTCAGCTCTCATTGCCCCTATCATAAGCATCTTTAAGGTGATTAAGGTTAAAGTGATACAACTAAGAGGATATGCTTGACAAGTTATAAACCGAAATCTCATGCCCCTTACTTACGAAGACCGAACCTCATGCTACTTAACTCTAGTCACGAGTAAGCTCTTGTCATTGAAAGTATATGTGTATCATTAAGAACCACCACGGGGTGCCCCTTGCACATGATATGGGAGCTTTCCCATAATCAAAATGACAAGGCAAGCAGACAATGAGCATCTCAGCGATCTTTTTATTTGCTATTTGGTTTTATTGAGGATGCTTCATAGAGTGCTCATTATGGTTATGCTGCAAGTTTCCACCATGATTAGGAATGGCTTAGGCTAGTGGCCCAGGCGTTTCTCTAACACACATACAAACTCCATGATCTTACAAGTTCCACTTTTATTTCACACTGCCGGGATCCATAAGCAAAAGAACATGATATCAACGGGGTACAATGTACAAGTGCAATGTTGAAAGCGTTCCCCATGATACATGGTTCTGCTAATTTCAACTTATAAAGCGCAAGCATATACGCAACAAAGAAGGACCCAATGGTTCAAGTTTATTAGAGGCAAAAAAAGTAAAGTGTGCCATCAAGTTCGTGAGAGCTTTAATCACTAGTTTTCTCATAACAAGGTTAATTTGGAAGGTAGACAAAAGCATGAATATACTTGGAATAGCATAAGATAGTAGGTAGGTATGGTGGACTCTTTGGAATAACTTGGTTTAGGGAGTTGGATGCATGAGTGGAACTCATACTTTGTTGTGGAGGCTAGCAAAAGACTGGGAGCGACAAACTAAGAGAGCAATAATGGCCATAATCATGAAGAGCGACAGAACATCATTGATCAAAGCATAAAGTGATACTACAAGTTGAAAACTAAAGGATCATAAAGGCTATGGTGACTTGAGATAGTCATAACATGGTGTAAGCATGCGCTAATTCAATCCAAATAAATCATCAAAGGAGAATACCACTATACTATGCTTTAATATCCTAAAACAATGCATTATTCATCCAAGGCAGATTAAGCAATCTCAATTGTTTATAACAAGTCATGCTACAACAAATAATACTAAGCATAAAGCCAAAACAATATCAAGCATGGCATGACAAAGAATAGGCCACAGTCAAAAACGAGCTCTTTTTACCACATAAGCATGAACTTTCCTACTCTTTTCCAGACCAAACCAAACTATTTGCAAACCAATGCATGTAAGAGGGGGTCCAACCAAATTATTCAGAAAACTAAGCAAAACAAAGCAAACGAAAAACCAAAACGAAAACGAAAAAGAAGATGCTCCAAGAGCAACACAACTGTGCATGAAACAATAAAAATGAAGCATTTGGAAGAAACCTGGGATTTTTATTGATGAAGAAGGGGATGCCTTGGGCATCCCCAAGCTTTGACGCTTGTACTTCTTGGATATTTCTTGGGGTGAAACGCGTGGCATCCCCAAGCTTGAGCTTTAGTCCATCCTTCATCTCATTACTCATTCCTTCCATACACCTGAAATTTTTCCTTCATACAAAACTTCACACAATCTTTATTAGCAACATTAGTGCACTTAAGATAAATAAGTCTTAAGGTTCAGTTCTAACACAAAATAAACTTCCATTTGAACACTATATACTGTAGCACTTCCCTCAGAAAGCTCAATTCCCCAAAAGAACTCAAGAAGGAACCAACAAGAAGCAAATGCAGAAAATGGCAGAAATCTGTCAAAACAGACCAGCAGGTAAAGACTATTTTTTTCGAAGACCTTCTGTTGCTCAAATCAAAAAGTGTTGAACTAAATAAAGTTATATAACAACCTGGGGCATAAGCACAAAAATTCACGCCTCAAAAAGACATTCAGAGATTTTACACAAATTTTTACGGTGAAGCACAAAAATCTGTTTCGGGACAGCAACTTTCCCAATCATTACTTCTCTCTCATTAGAGGTTACTCTTGGCACAAAAATCAAATAAAAAGGATAAGGAGAGGTTATTACAGAGGTAATAACTTCCAAGACTCATCTAAAACTTTTGGGTTACCTCCCAATAAGTACTTTTCTTTAACGCCTTTAAGTTAGGCATAAGAAGCAAGAAAAAGGATCAAGTGTTCTCAAATGAAGAAGCATTAAGATCAATACCAGAAATATTTTCAACGAGGCAAGGTATATCATCCAAATAAGTTCTAGAGGATCCTCTCTCAATGCTCTTAGGTTCACTATTCTCATCAAAAGGGTTTGCAGGAACAATCCAATCAAGATTCTTTTCTATGGCATCATGTATTGCTACTAGTTTAAAGGGTATTGGTATCTTAGGTTCCTCCCCATTAGGTTCGGTTTTGTTCACCTTTTCTCGTGTACCAACAACATCTACACATGAGCCAAGCATATTGAAACGTTCAAAGACTTTCCTAGCTTCCTTGGCAACATCATAGAACTCCTTAAAGAAAGTTTCTAAAATAAAATCCCTCTTTTCAGGGTCCTCAATTTCTTTAAGCTTAAGAAACATTATTTGCATTAAGGGGTTGAGATTAACAGACCTAGCTTCTAACATGTGAATTAAAGAAGCTGCAGCAATCTCATAGTTTGGAGCAAGTTCTGCAAGGGATCTATCCTCAATATCCTCATGTTTTCTAACATGATTAAAGAATTCTTCAATATTATCTTTCCCAATTATAGAACCACTACCAATTGATAGGTCTTTCAGGGTGAAAGTAGGGATCAACATGGTGAGCTAAGGAAGAGGTGACAACTAAAGGAGACTTAATTTTTTTGTGTTTTGAATAAGAAAGCAAACAAGTAAAACTAATTTTTGTGTGTTTTTGAATAACAAAACAAGCAAACAAAGTAAAAAGAAACTAAGCAAAACAAAAAAAACAACAAAGTAAAGAGATTGGTTATGAGGGACTCCCCTTGTGAAGATGTCCTTGACTCCCCGGTAACGGCGCCCGAAAAATGCTTGGTGGCTCTGTGTATGGCGCCCAGAAAAGTGCTGGTGCGTGGTTGATGTAGAGCTCGTTTGGAACCCCAAGAGGAAGGTATGATGAGCACAACAGCAAGTTTCCCTCAGTTATGAAACCAAGGTTTAATCGAACCAGTAGGAGCAAGGAAACACCCCAAAGGTGTTGCTAGCTGAGCTTTGGCAGGGCGCACTATCGGTGCTAGTAGCAACGTGGAGACCTGCACAACACAACCACAGAACTTTGTCCCCAACTTGCGATGAGGTTGTCAATCTCACCGTGTTTTGTGGAAAACAAAGGATTAAACGTATCAAACGGAAAGAAGTAATAGTTTGCAGAAAGTAAACACAAAGCAGTAAACAGTTTATAGATTGTATGTAAAAGACAAGGACCGGGATCCATAGTTCACTAGAGGTGGCTCTCCTTAGATAGATAACATGTTGGGTGAACAAATTACAGCGGGGCAATTGACAAACATCGAGAAAGCAATACATGCATATACTAATCATCTTGACTCCTTTGAGACTTGATTGGGCATTACAACATTATACATAGACCGCCATCCAACTACATCTATGACTAATAATCCACCTTCAGGTTATCATCCGAACCCCCTCCAGTATTAAGTTGTAAGCAACAGATTATTGCTTTACGAACTGTGTGTAAAGTAAACAATACGATTGTTCTATGAACAAAGGATTGTTTTCTCCCTAGTAGCAACAACACATCTAGTACCTTAGAGATTTCTGTCAGTTCCCCAGATTACCAGAGGCATGAACCCACTAACGAGCATAAATACTAACTCTTGGAGTTGCTAGCATCTACTTGGCCAAGATAGCTACTAACAACGGAAAGCATGCAAGATCACAAATAACAAAGACATGATAGAATCAATAATCAATCTGAAATAGCATCTCAATATCCATCGGATCCCCGCAAACACAACATGTAGAATTACAAATAGATGATCTTAATCATGAACGGAGCTCACAAGATCTAGACATGAAAGCACAAAGGAGGAGAACCAGCCATCTAGCTACATGGATCCGTAGTCCAAGGATGAACTACTCACGCATCACACCGGAGGCTTGCATGGTGATGAAGAAGGCCTCCAGGGTGAATTCCCCTCTCTGGCAGGGTGCCGGGAAGAGCTTCAGATTCCTCCCGATCTAGGGATGGAGATGACGGCGGCTACAGACTCTTTCATGGATTTTTGATTGGGTACTTAGGGTTTTCGTCTCGAGGGCATCTTATAGGCGGAAGGGGAGGCCGAGGGGGTGCGAGGAGCGGCCACACCACCCCCTGGCGCGGGCCAGGCCTGGCCGCGCGGCCAGGTGGTGTGGTGGCCCCCTGGCCCCTCTCCATCTCGTATTTTGGCACTTGATGTCTTCCGGAAAAATAGGCACTTTGGCTTTTGTCCCGTCCAGTTCCGAGAATATTCATTCTCTGACTTTCCTAGAACCAAAAACAGTAGAAAACAGGCAGCTGGCACTGTGGCTCTTGTTAATAGGTTAGTCCAAGAAATCATATGAAAAGTACTCCAAAGTTGGAACAAAACACAATAAAGTGGATAAAACTAAGCATGAAACATCAAAAATTATAGATACATTTGCAATGTATCAAGTTCCTACTCGTTAACAAAACTCGTTGTCTTCGAGGGTAAGTTCACCATGGATGTATGTGCACCCGTTGCTCTGTATCTAGTAGATAGATCTTGGCATATAGTTCTCATCATAGGAATTTTTTTGTTTTCTATGCTGCGGACCCAGCAGTGGTATCAGAGCCTGATCTATGCGTAGGTGCTTTGCACGGGTAGTACACATATGTTTATATGTGGGCGATGATGATCATGTTATTGCATCTTCTATGTATTTTGGATATTGCTGGCATAGTGGGATGAAGCGGCCCGGACCAACCTTACATGTCATCGTACATGAGACCGGTTCCACGACTGACATGCAACTAGTTTTGCATAAGTGGCTAGCGGGTGTCTGTCTCTCTCCTACTATAGTCAATATCTGATTTGCAACGAGTTGCTGATAACTTGGTTATCCTTGTTGTGGTTCATGTTCGTAGGTAAGACCGGTTCTATCTCCGAAAGTTCTAAGCCACGTAAAACTTGCAATTGATAAATTAGAGGCGTCTAGTTTAGATCGTTGCTGGGCTAGTGTCTTGATATGGTATTGTTGTAAGTAGATGTATGATAGATACTCTTAGAACTCACTTAATGTGTAAGTTCCATAGACCTTGGCCTTACACACAAAGGAATGATAGAGATCATACCACGATGCAAATGATAGATATCAAATGCATGGACCGTATCATCTCACTTCACACATTAGATGTTAGCATCTTATATTGCTAGTTTGGCGCTTTTGGTAGCATTATAAGATGATCCCTCATTTAGATATCAAGGTAAAATGTGTTCTTCCTTAAGTATGCACCGTTTTGTGGATCGTGTTTTGAGGCATCACGTGATGATCGGGTGTTCTCGAATCTACGCTTTCATACAACGGATGTAAGACAGTTTTACACACGCGAATACTAAGGTTCTTACCTGGCGAGCCTAGCATGTACTAATGCTTTTGATACCATGGGAGAATTGAAAATGATTTTTGATACCCATGCTGCCGTAGAGAGTTATAATGCTTCTGAAAAGTTTTTTAGCTGCATGATGGAGGAGAACAGCTCTGTTAGTGAGCACATACTCAAAATGTCTGGGTACACCGATAAGCTTGTGTCCTTGGGAATAACGATTCACATTGACTTAGGCATACATCGTGTTCTCCAATCTCTGCCACCTAGCTACAAGAGCTTCGTGATGAACTATAATATGCAGGGCATGAAGAAGTCTCTACCCGAGCTTCTGTCAATGCTTAAGACTGCAGAAGTGGAGATTAGGAAAGAACATCAAGTGTTGATGATCAATAAGACCACCGGTTTCAAGAAGGACAAGAAAGGAAAGCAGAAGGGAAAGAAGGGCGGAAAATCTGTTGCCGCACCTGAAAAGAAATCCCGAGCTGGCCCTAAGTCTGATACCGAGTGCTACTATTGCAAGGGGACTCGCCATTGGAAGCGCAACTGCCCCAAGTATTTAGCGGACAAGAAGGCCGGCAAGGCAAACAGAGGTATATGTGATATACATGTTATTGATGTGTACTTGACTAGTACTCGTAGTAGCACCTTGGTATTTGATACGGGATCGGTTGCTAATATATGTAACTCGATTCAGGGGCTGCGGAACAAGCGACAACTAGCAAGGGATGAGGTCACGATGCGGGTCGGCAATGGATCAAGAGTTGATGTGATCACCGTCGGAACGCTACCTCTCCATATGCCGTCGGGATTAGTTATAAATCTGAATAACTGTTATTTGGTGCCTGCACTAAGCATGAACATTGTATCCGGATCGTGTTTGATGCAAAGTGGTTACTCGTTTAAATCTGAAAACAATGGTTGTTCGATTTATATGAATGATATCTTTTATGGTCATACACCTGTGTTGAATGGTTTATTTCTGTTGGATTTTGATAGTAGTATTATGCATATTCATATTGTTGATGCTAAAAGGATTAAACTTGATAATGATATATCTACATATATGTGGCACTACCGTCTAGGTCATGTTGGCGTTAAACGCATGAAGAAACTCCATTCTGATGGACTTTTGGAATCACTTGATTTTGAATCATTTGATACATGTGAGCCATACCTTATGGGCAAGATGACTAGAACGCCGTTTTCCGGTTCAATGGAACGGGCGATAGATTTATTGCAAATCATACATACTGATGTGTGTGGACCAATGAGTGTGTCGGCGTGAGGTGGGTATCATTATTTTGTTACTTTCACGGATGATTTGAGTAGATACGGGTATATCTATTTAATGAAACATAAGTCTGAAACCTTTTAAAAGTTCAAAGAATTTCAGAATGAAGTTGAAAATCATCGTAACATAAAGATCAAATTTCTGCGGTCCGACTGTGGAGGAGAGTATCTTAGTTACGAGTTTAGCACACATATGAAAGACTATGGAATAGTTTCACAACTCACGCTTGTCGGAACACCACAACGTAATGGTGTGTCGGAACGTCGTAATCGTACTTTATTGGATATGGTTCGATCTATGATGTCTCTGACTGACGTGCCACTGTCATTTTGGGGTTATGCACTGGAAACCGCTGCATTCACTTTAAATAGGGCACCATCTAAATCCATTGAAAAGACACCGTATGAATTATGGTTTGGAAACAAACCTAGGCTGTCATTTCTTAAAGTTTGGGGATGTGATGTTTATGTGAAGAAACTTCAACCGGATAAACTCGAACCCAAAGCGGAAAAATGCGTCTTCATAGGATACCCTAAGGAAACAATTGGGTATACCTTCTATCACAGATCCAAGGGCAAGGTTTTTGTTGCCAAGAATGGATCCTTTCTTGAGAAGGAGTTTCTCGCGAAAGGTGTGAGTAGTCGGAAGGTAGAACTCGAAGAGGTTATTGAACCTTCTCTTCATGAAATGGCGAGTAGCGCATCACTAGAAGTTGTTTCGGAGTTGACTTCACCTAATGAAGAGAGAGCTAATGATATTGATCATGAAACTCCGAAAGAGGACACTACCGGACCTAGTAGGTCAAGCAGGACACGTGCAGCTCCTGAACTGTACGGCAATCCTGTTATGGATTTCATGATTGATGAAATAGATGACCCTGTGACGTATGAAGAAGCGATGATGAGCCCTGATTCCAACAAATGGCTGGAAGCCATGAAATCCGAGATGGAATCCATGTACGAAAACCAGGTTTGGACCTTGGTAGACTTACCTCACGATCGAAAGGCCGTTGAGAATAAATGGATTTTCAAAAGAAAAACTGATGCTGATGGTAATGTGACCATCTATAAGGCTCGACTTGTTGCAAAGGGGTTTTGACAAATTCAAGGAGTTGACTATGATGAGACATTCTCTCTCGTAGCGATGCTTAAGTCGGTTAGGATTATGTTAGCAATTGCTGCATATTTCGATTATGAAATATGGCAGATGGATGTCAAAACTGCGTTCCTCAATGGTAATATTGAAGAAGAGTTGTATATGATACAACCTAAGGGTTTTGTCGATCCTAAGGATGCTGATAAGGTATGCAAACTTCAGCAATCCATCTATGGACTGAAGCAAGCATCCTGGAGTTGGAATCTCCATTTCGATGAGGTGATCAAAGAGTTTGGATTTGTCCAAACATATGGAGAGGCTTGTATTTACAATAAAGTGAGTGGGAGCAATGTGGCATTTCTAATATTATATGTGGATGACATATTATTGATTAGAAATGATATAGATCTTTTGAACAGTGTTAAAAGTTATCTAAACAGCAAATTTTCGATGAAGGACCTTGGTGAAGCTTCATATATATTAGGCATTAAAATCTATAGAGACAGATCAAGACGCCTAATTGGGCTATCGCAGAGTACATACCTTGATAAGATATTAAAGAAGTTTAATATGGACGGAATTAAGAAGGGGTTCTTACCTATGTTGCAAGGCAAGACATTGAGTAAGACTCAAAGTCCGGCTACGGCGGCAGAAAGAGAGAAAATGGATAAGATCCCCTATGCCTCAGCCATAGGCTCTATAATGTACACCATGCTATGTATAAGACCGGATGTGGCACATGCTATTAGTTTGAATAGTAGGTACCAATCTGATCCAGGTTCGGAACACTGTATAGCGGTCAAGAATATCCTTAAGTACTTGAGAAGAACTAAGGATATGTTTCTTGTATACGGAGGTGAAGAAGAGCTAGTCGCTAAGTGTTATGTCGATGCTAGCTTTAACACTGATCCGGATGACTCTAAGTCTCAATCCGGATACGTATTTCTCTTGAACGGAGCAACAGTTAGTTGGAGGAGCTCCAAACAACCTATGGTGGCTGGATCAACGACGGAGGCGGAATATGTTGCTGCTTCAGAAGCGACGCAGGATGAAGGAGTTCATAACGGAAGTAGGTGTGGTTCCTAGTGCGTTGGACCCAATGGTGATCTATTGTGACAATAATGGAGCCATATCGAACGCCAAGGAACCAAGGTCTCACAAGAATTCCAAGCATATTAAGCGCCGGTTTCACTCCATCTGCGAGCATGTCAGGATGGAGATATCAAGATTTGTAAAGTGCACACGGACCAGAATGTAGCAGATCCGTTGACTAAAGTTCTCCCTAGGGAAAAACATGATCAACACCAAAACTCCATGGGTGTTAGATTTATCACTATGTAAACGAGATTATTTTCTCTAGTGCAAGTGGGAGACTAAAGGAAATATGCCCTGAGAGGCAATAATAAAGTTGTTATTATGAATTCCTTGTATATGATAGATGTTTATTTTGCATGCTATAATTGTATTGATAGGAAGCGTCAATACATGTGTGTTTAATAAACAAAAAGGGTTCCTAGTTATGCCTCTCTTATAGACTAGCTTGTTGATTAACAAGATGATCAAGGTTTCCTGATCATGGACATTGGATGTTGTTAATAACAAGGTCACAACATTCGTGAAATGATGTGATGAACATTCATTCGAAATATAGCATTACGATCAAGTCATTATGTTTATATTGCTATAACATCATACGAAGTAGTCTTAGTCCTTAGACCATGAGATCATGTTAATTGCTAACACCGGAAGAGTATCTTGATAACATCAAACGTCACACTGTAATAAGGTGACTATAAAGGTGGGTTCAGTGCTATGAAGGTGTTATGTTGAGGCTCGTGGATCAAGAGTGGAATTTGTCAATCCCGATGACGGATAGATATACTCTGGGCCCTCTCGGTGATATCACATTAAGGTAGCTTGCAAGCAAGTGATATGATCACTAGAATGTTATATCACGAGAACGAGAAAAGAGTGCATGTCGGCAACGAGATCAAACTAGGTATTTGGATACCGATGATCGAATCTCGGACATGTATTATATCATGAGACAAAGGGATTAAATTACTAATGTTAAAGGTTCTCACGATCACAAAAGTCATCGTTGAATATGTAGGAGTTAGTATGGATCTCCAGGTCCCGCTTCTGATTATTGATCTGAGAGGAGTCTCAATCATGTCTGCATTATTTACGAACCGTAGGGTGACACACTTAAGGGTTGCCGGACACCATTTAGGAGCACATATGTTCCAGACAAAAGGTTTGCAAAGCGCAGGAAATGTTTCAATAGAAACATGAATTGTTTCGATAGAAACCGGAATTGTTTCGGGTGAAATTGCAGAAAGTGGTTCTGCATGTGATATTGAAATGTTGCAAGGGGTTTTATGTGAATGTTTGTTAATTAAAGTAATTAACAAAATTCTGAATAAAATAAATAAAGAGTTTTATTAATTGAGAGTGGCATTAAATTTGGTGGAAATTTAATGCATGTGAGTGGAACTTTGGGTGGAGTTTGAATTTATGTGAGTGGAGCTTCACCACATGAATGAGGAAGAGGTGGGGGCACCCCCCTTTGGCCGCCGACCATGGGAGGGGAGGAGCCCCCCTCTCCTATAAAAGGCCCCCCTCTCCTCCCTCACAAAGAACACCTCCTCGTGAAGGATCTCTCTCCCCCTCTAGATATTTCCCCATGGTCTCGGATTAGCGAGATACATGTTCCCGGTGGCCTTGCGTCTAGAAGGAGTTGCTGCTTCCGCTGATTCGCTGGAGCGAGGAGGTGGATGTTGTCCGGTAGCTTGAACGTGTGTGCGAGGATGGATGCGCTGCTGATTTGCGGCGCTCGGACTTCCACACGATCTTGAGATCGGCAAGCGTACGACTACATCAACCACGAGTTCCTACTCGTTAACAAAACTCATTGTCTTCGAGGGTAAGTTCTCCATGGATGTATGTCCACCCGTTGCTCTGTATCTAGTAGATAGATCTTGGCGTATAGTTCTCATCATAGGAATTTTTTTGTTTTCTATGTTGCGGACCCAACAGCCACCACACCACCTGGCCGCTCGGGCCAGGCCTGGCCACGCCAGGGGGTGGTGTGGCCAGCCCAGGCACCCCCTCGGCCTCCCTCTTCGCCTATAAGTTGCCTTCTGACCTAAAAACTCAGGGGGGGTTCGAGGTTTTTCCAGAAGGAGTTCCGCTCCACCGCCACCACTAGATTCCACGAAACAGCACCAGAAACTCTGTTCTGGCTCCCTGCCGGGACGGGGAATTGGAGGAGATCATCGCCACCATCGCCACCATCACTTCTCCATCGACCATCCATGTTTCCCCCATCTATGAGTGAGTAATCCCCCGCTGTAGGCTATGGGGATGGTAGGGATTAGATGAGATTGTTCATGTAATGGCATCAGATTGTTAGGGCATGGTGCCTAGTATCTTTTATTAGTGCTTTATGACTTTGTTGCGACTTGTTGTGCTTAATGCTTGTCACTAGGGCCCGAGTGCCATGATCTCAGATCTGAACATGTTATTGATTCATTATGATAGTATTGTTTATGGTCTTATCTGCAAGTTGTATACACACGTTGTTGTCCGGAACCAATGGCCCCGAAGTGATAGAAATCGGGATAACCAGAGGGAATGGGTTTGATGTGAGGATCACATATGTTTATGGAGTGTTAATGCTTTGCTCCGGTGCTCTATTAAAAGGAGCACCTTAATTGCCAGTAGTTCCCTTGAGGCCCCATTGCAAATGGGCTGGCAGGACAAAAGATGTTGTGCAAGTTCTCATTGCGAGCACGTATGACTATATATGGAACACATGCCTAGGATTATCTAGTACTTGGATGCTTTATCTTATTTATCTGTAATTGCCCTATGTTGTGATTGCTATGTGAATTGTCTTGTCCATGCAACGCCCGTCCATCCATCCCTATGCCTACCGCACTCGAATCCTACTGTTACTGCTATTGTTACTGCTGTCTTTACTTTACTACTGCTGTTACTTTACTATTTCTACTACAAAACTGTTGCTACTGATAAACTGCTGTGAGCAAGATTGTTTCTAGGTGCAGCTGAATTGACAACTCAGTTGTTAAGGCTTATAAATATTCTTTGGCTCCCCTTGTGTCGAATCAATAAATTGGGTTTCACTTCCCTCGAAAATACTGCGATACACCCCCTATACTTGTGGGTCATCAAGACTATTTTCTGGCGCCGTTGCCGGGGAGCATAGCTTTATTTATCAAGTTCACTTGGATTCATTATTGTTCAAGCTTAGTTTATTTCCGTCTTGTTTGCTTGTTTCTTTATCAAAAATACAAAAAAATTAGTTCCTACTCTAGTTGGTATTTTCGTTGGTCTGTTATTGTCTTGCTTTATCATGCTTGTTGTCAATGGTTGGTTTCTTTGAAACTGAATCTTATTGGCAAGGTGGGTTCACGAAAGATCAAAATATTATTATAAGGAACACCGCTTGTCACAAAAAGGGAAACACTTATGGGAACAAATTGATAAATTGTATACCATTGCTAGACACGTGTCCTCTACTTATAATGTTACTTATTGCTTTGATAAATCTTGTTGCTGTAAGAGGTATAAACACCTCCCTTTTCAATGTGAGTATAATGATAATGTTACCATATCTTCTTATGTTAAAGGAAATTATGACTTTCAAATGTGTTTTGAATTTGCTTCTTGATTCTCTCTTTTACTTCAACTCATATTTCTTATGTGAGCATCCTCTCAAACTATCATGCCTGAAGATTATAATATGTCTATTATTCTTGGGAGACCTTTTCTTAAATATTGCAGGAGCTATTATTAATTGTAATCAAGGGAAGGTGACCTTCAATGTTAATGACAAGGAACATACTGTCTATTTCCCCAAGAAGATTGAAAGAACTTATGGTTTGAACTCAATTGAACATGTTGAGGGCATTCAAGTTGGAGAAATATATTGTCCCATACCAAGAGAAAAATTGAAACTATTATGATTGGGACCATTGCTATCAAAATTGGGGTAACATAATCACTAGTGGAATACAAATTTTTGTCTCATATGAAATTGTTTTGGTATCAAGACCTGATCAACCTTGTTAACAAAAGGATTTCATTGAACAAAACAATGTTTCACTATGATTATTTTCGCTTACTTCTATTCTATCCATTTTAGTTTTTGCTTATGCCTAACTTAAAGGCGTTAAAAAAAAGTACTTATTAGGAGATAACCCAAAAGTTTTAGATGAGTCTTGGAAGTTATTACTTCGGTAATAACCGCTCCTTATCCTTTTTATTTGCTTTTTGTGCCAGGAGTAACCTCTAATGAGAGAGAAGTAATGATTGAGAAAGTTGCTGTCCCAAAACAGATTTCCGTGCTTCACCGTAAAAATTCGTGTAAAATCTCTGTACGTCTTTTGTAGGCGTGAATTTTTGTGCTTCTGCCCCAGGTTTTTATCTAACTTTAGTTAGTTTAACACTTTTTGATTTGAGCAACAGAAGGTCTTCTAAAAAAATCGTCTTTACCTGCTGGTCTGTTTTGACAGATTTCTGCCATTTTCTGTATTCGCTTCTTGTCGGTTCCTTTTTGAGTTCTTTTGGGGAATTGAGCTTTTTGAACAACGATCCTTTGTTCATAGAAAACAACGATCCTTTGTTCATACAAAGCAATACATCTCTAAGGTACTAGATGTGTTGTTGCTACTAGGGAGAAAACAACGATCCTTTGTTCATAGAACAGTTGTATTGTTTACTTTACACGCAGTTCGTAAAGCAATAATCTGTTGCTTGCAACTTAATACTGGAGGGGGTTCGGATGATAACCTGAAGGTGGATTATTAGTCATAGATGCAGTTGGATGGCGGTCTATGTATTATGTTGTAATGCCCAATCAAGTCTCAAAGGAGTCAAGATGATTAGTATATGCATGTATTGCTTTCTCGGTGTTTGTCAATTGCCCCATTGTAATTTGTTCACCCAGCATGTTACCTATCTAAGGAGAGCCACCTCTAGTGAACTATGGATCCCGGTCCTTTACTTTACATACAATCTATAAACTGTTTCTGCTTTGTGTTTACTTTCTGCAAACTTTTACTTCTTTCCATTCGATACGTTTAATCCTTTGTTTTCCGCAAAACACGGTGAGATTGACAACCTCATCGCAAGTTGGGGACAAAGTTCTGTGGTTATGTTGTGCAGGTATCCACGTTGCTACTAGCACCGGTAGTGCGCCCTGCCAAAGCTCAGCTAGTAACACCTTTGAGGTGTTTCCTTGCTCCTACTGGTTCGATTAAACCTTGGTTTCATAACTGAGGGAAACTTGCTGTTGTGCTCATCATACCTTCCTCTTGGGGTTCCCAACGAGCTCTACATCAACACCGCCATCAAGCATTTTTTTGGGCGCCGTGCATTGAGCCATCAAGCATTTTTCTGGCGCTGTTGCCGGGGAGTCAAGGACATCTTCAGAAAGGGGAGTCCCTCATAACCAATCTCTTTACTTTGTTGTTTTTGTTTTGCTTAGTTTCTTTTTGCTTTGTTTGCTTGTTTTGTTCTTCAAAAAACACAAAAAAATTAGTTGTACTTGTTTTTCTTTCTTATTTGAAAACCCCAAAAAAATGACTACTCTTGAAAACACTAAGTTGTGTGACTTCACTAGCACCAACAACAATGATTTTATGAGCACACCTATTGCTCCACCTGTGGCTGAAAATATTTTCTTTGAGATAAAACCTGCTTTGCTCAATCTTGTTATGAGAGAGCAATTTTCTGGTATTGGTAATGAAGATGTTGCTTCCCATCTAAATAACTTTGTTGAACTTTGTGAGATGCAAAAGCATAAGGATATAGATGGTGATATTATTAAACTGAAATTGTTTCCTTTCTCTTTGAGAGGAAAAGCTAAAGAGTGGTTGAATTCCTTGACTAGGAATAGTATTGATTCTTTGACTAAGTGCAAAGATGCTTTTATTGGAAAATACTATCCTCCTGCTAAGATTATATCCATGAGAAGTGAAATAATGAAGTTTAAACAACTTGATAATGAGCATGTTGCTCAAGCTTGGGAAAGAATGAAATCTTTGGTAAAGAATTGTCCCACTCACGGACTGACTGCTTGGATGATCATCCAAACTTTTATGTAGGATTGAACTATTCTTCAAGGAACCTCTTGGATTCAGCTACTGGAGGTACCTTTATGACCATCACTTTGGGTGCTGCAACAAAACTATTGGATAATATGATGGTTAATTATTCTGAATGGCATACTGAGAGAGCTCCACAAGGTAAGAAGGTAAATTCTGTTGAAGAAACCTCCTCCTTGAGTGATAAGATTGATATTATTATGTCTATGCTTGTTAATGGGAAAGCCCGTATTGATCCAAATAATGTTCCTTTAGCCTCTTCGGTTTCTCAAGAAGAGCAAGTTGATGTGAACTTCATAAGAAATAACAACTTTGGCAACAATGCTTATAGGAACAATGTTGGTAACAACAATTATAAGCCATATCCTCCCAACAATGGTAATGCTTATGGGAATTCTTACAACAATAATAAGAGTGCTCCCTCTGAACTTGAAGTTATGCTTAAAGAGTTTATTAGTAAACAAACTGCTTTCAATAAAACTATTGAGGAAAAACTCTCTAATGCTGAAAGAAATATAACATCTTTGGCTGAAGCTCAATCTACTTTGAATAAAATGGCTGCTAAACCTGAAACTAATGAGAATCCCTTTGCAGCTACTAATGCCATACAAATAAGAATTGATGAAAATGTTAGACTATTAGCTGAATTACATGCTAAGTGGGAAAGAGAAGATGAAATTGCTAGAAACATTAGTGTTTCTACTATCACCACCACTAGTGTTGAGGCTAGTAATAGTTCTACTACTTTAAATGATAAGGTTGATTTTGATCTTGATGGTTGCAACATCTCTGAAGTTATTAAGTTCCTACAAAAGCTTGCTAAAAGTCCTAATGCTAGTGCTATGAACATGGCTTTTACAAAAACACATTACTGATGCTCTCATAAAGATTAAAGAAGAAAAGATGAAACATAAAGCTTCTATTCCTATAAAACAAGAAGATGGTTGGGAACCCATCATTAATATGAAAGTGAACGACTTTGATTTCAAAGCTTTGTGTGATCTTGATAGTAGTGTTTCTATTATGCCTAGAAGGATTTATGATATGCTTGATTTGCCTCCTCTTGAAGATTGTTATTTGAATGTCCCACTTGATGCTAATGCTAAAAAGAAACTCATGGGGAGTCTTAATGATGTTCTTATTATGGTTAATGATTCCTATGTCCCCGTTGATTTCTATGTTTTGGATGTTGAATACAATGCTTCTTGTCCTATTACTTTGGGAAGACCTTTTCTTAGAACTGTTGGTGCCATCATTGATATGAAAGAAGGCACCATTAAATATCAACTCCCACTCAATAAAGGTATAGAACACTTCCCTAAAAAGAGAGAAAAGGTTTCTTTTGCTTCTCCTATGAAAACAAAATTTGGTCTTAATGCTTCTTCATTTGAGAACACTTGATTTTCTTTCTTTGGTTCTTATGCCTAACTTAAAGGCGGTAAAGAAATGTACTTGTTGGGAGATAACCCAAGAGTTTTAGTTGAGTCTTGGAAGTTATTACCTCTGTAATAACCTCTCCTTATCCTTTTTATTTGCTTTTTGTGCCAAGAGTAACCTCTAATGAGAGTGAAGTAATGATTGGGAAAGTTGCTGTCCCGAAACAGATTTTTGTGCTTCACCATAAAAATTCCTGAGATAGATCTGTACGTCGGATTGAGCTGTAATATTTTGTGCTTCTGCCCCAGGTTGTTATGTAACTTTTGTTAGTTCAACACTTTTTGATTTGAGCAACAGAAAGTCTTCGAAAAAATTCATCTTTACCTGCTGGTCTGTTTTGACAGATTTTTGCCATTTTCTGTATTTGCTTCTTGTTAGTTCCTTCTTGAGTTCCTTTTGGGAATTGAGCTTTTTGAGGGAAGTGCTACAATAGCTAGTGTTCTAATGCAAGTTTTTTTGGTGTTAGAACTGAACCTTGAGACTATTTATCTTAAGTCCACTAATGTTGCTAATGAGATTGTGTGAAGTTTTGTATGAAGGAAAATTTTCAGGTGTATGGAAGGAATGAGTAATGAGATGAAGGATGGACTAAAGTTCAAGCTTGGGGATGCCACGCGTGTCACCCCAAGAAATATCCAAGAAGTACAAGCGTCAAAGCTTGGGGATGCCCAAGGCATCCCCTTCTTCATCAATAAAAAATTCCAGGTTTCTTCCAAACGCTTCATTTTTATTGCTTCGTGCACAGTTGTGTTTCTCTTGGAGCGTCTTCTTTTTCGTTTTCGTTTTGGTTTTTAGTTTGCTTGGTTTTCTTAGTTTTCTGAATAAGTTGGTTGGACCCCCTTTTTCACACTTTGGTTTGCAAATAGTTTGGTTTGGTTTGGAAAAGAGTAGGAAAGCTTATGCTTATGTGGTAAAAAGAGCTCGTTTTTGACTGTGGCCTATGCTTTGTCATTCCATGCTCGATATTGTTTTGGCTTTATGCTTAGTATTATTTGCTGTAGCATGACTTGTTATAAACAATTGAGATTTCTTAATGTGCCTTGGATGAATCATGCGTTGTTTTAGCATATTAAAGCATAGTATAGTGGTATTCTCCTTTGATGCTTTATTTGGGCTGACTTGGCGCATGCTCACACCATGTTATGACTATCTCAAGTCACCATATCCTTTATGATCCTTTATTTTCCAACTTGTAGTATCACTTTATGCTTTGATCAATGATGTTTTGTCGCTCTACATGATTGTGGCCATTATTGCTCTCTTAGTTTGTCGCTCCCAGTCTTTTGCTAGCCTCCACAACCAAGTATGAGTTCCACTCATGCATCCAACTCCCTAAACCAAGTTTTTCCAAAGAGTCCACCATACCTACCTACTAGCTTATGCTATTCCAAGTATATTCATGCTTTTGTTTACCTTCCACTTATTATGAGAAAACTAGTGATTAAATCTCTCACGAACTTGATGGCACACTTTACTTTATTGCCTCTAATAAACTTGTACCATTGGGTCCTTCTTTGTTGCGTATATGCTTGCGCTTTATAAGTTGAAATTAGCAGAACCATGTTTCATGGGGAACGCTTTCAACATTGCACTTGTACTTTGTACCCCGTTGATATTATGTTCTTTTGCTTACGGATCCCGGCGGTGTGAAATAAAAGTGGAACTTGTAAGATCATGGAGTTTTTATATGTGTTAGAGAAACACCTGGGCCGCTAGCCTAAGCCATGCCTAATCATGGTGGAAACTTGCAGCACCACCATAATGAGCACTCTATGAAGCATCCTCAATAAAAACCTATGCAAATAGCAAATAAAAAGATCGTTGAGATGCTCATTGTCTGCTTGCCTTGTCATTTTGATTATGGGAAAGCTCCCGTATCATGTGAAAGGGGTACCCCGTTGGCGGTTCTTAATGATACACATATACTTACAATGACAAGAGCTTACTCGTGACTGAAGTTGAGTAGCATGAGGATCGGTCTTCTTAAGTAAGGGGCATGAGATTTCGGTTTATAACTTGTCAAACATATCCTCTTAGTTGTGTCACTTTAACCTTAATCACCTTTAAGATGCATATGATAGGGGCAATGAGAGCTAAAAGCTATAAGTACCATAATTTTTGGAAGCTCTTTATGAGACTTGAATCCCTACTTCCTTTTACAAAGGCTTTTCTTCCACCATTATATTGAGTCTCCACCTTCTATCTTTATTCACTACTTTGAGAGCATAGTGTCCATTCTTAGTTCTATGTGCATTGTCCCAAGACTAGTTGATTGATGCATAACTTGTTATTGCTTGTTTGAAACTATTGTATCTAGCCACTCTTATGAACTTTGAAGGTGTCCTATGCATTTATATTTGCTACTCTATTGAGGGACAAGCTGAATACTATTATGCTATGTTTTCTTTATGTGAAACAAACAAACGTCTTGCAAAGCATTGTTATTCATGAATCTTTTGTTTGTGCCTTTTCATGTTGTATCATAGTTTCTTTGCTTATTGCTAGAACTTTGTCTTTCATGTTATGATTGAAGTACTATGATCATAGGTTTGAGTTTTGCAAATACCTCGATCAAGTTTTGATGGTGCATGTCACCTCAAAAATTATTTCTTTTTATCACTTACCTACTCGAGGACGAGCAGGAGTTAAGCTTGGGGATGTTGATACATTGCAAATGTATCTATAATTTTTGATGTTCCATGCTTGGTTTTATCCACTTTCTTGTGTTTTGTTCCAACTTTGGAGTACTTTTATTATGATTTCTTGGACTAACCTATTAACAAGAGCCACGGTGCCAGCTGCCTGTTTTCTGTTGTTTTTGGTTCCAGAAAAGTCAGAAAATGAATATTCTCGAAAATGGACGGGACAAAAGCCAAAGTGCCTATTTTTCCGGAAGGGATCAAGTGCCAGAATACGAGACAAAGAAGGGCTCGGGGCCGGCCACACCACCTGGCCGCGCGGCCAGGCCTGGCCTGCGCCAGGTGGTGGTCTGGCCGCCCCCAGCACCCCCTCGGCCTCTCCTTCCGCCTATAAGTTGCCCTCGGGACGAAAACCCTAAGTACCCGATCAAAAATCCACAAAAGAGTCTGTAGCCGCCGTCGTCTCTGTCCTTAGATCGGGGGGATCTGAAGCTCTTCCCGGCACCCTACCGGAGAGGGGAATTCACCCTGGAGGCCTTCTTCATCACCATGCAAGCCTCCGGTGTGATGCGTGAGTAGTTCATCCTTGGACTACGGATCCATGTAGTAGCTAGATGGTTGGTTTCTCCTCCTTTGTGCTTTCATGTTCAGATCTTGTGAGCTCCGTTCATGATCAAGGTCATCTATTTGTAAATCATACATGTTGTGTTTGCGGGGATCCGATGGATATTGAGATGCTATTTCAGATTGATTATTGATTCTATCATGTCTTTGTTATTTGAGATCTTGCATGCTTTCCGTTGTTAGTAGCTATCTTGGCCAAGTAGATGCTAGCAACTCCAAGAGTTAGTATTTATGCTCGATAGTGGGTTCATGCCTCTGGTAATCTGGGGAAGTGACAGAAATCTCTAAGGTACTAGATGTGCTGTTGCTACTAGGGAGAAAACAACGATCCTTTGTTCATAGAAAAATTGTATTGTTTACTTTACACGTAGTTCGTAAAGCAATAATCGGTTTCTTGCAACTTAATACTGGAGGGGGTTCAGATGATAACCTGAAGGTGGATTATTAGTCATAGATGCAGTTGGATGGCGGTCTATGTATTATGTTGTAATCCCCAATCAAGTCTCAAAGGAGTCAAGATGATTAGTATATGCATGTATTGCTTTCTCGGTGTTTGTCAATTGCCCCGCTGTAATTTGTTCACCCAGCATGTTACCTATGTAAGGAGAGCCACCTCTAGTGAACTATGGATCCCGGTCCTTTACTTTACATACAATCTATAAACTGTTTCTGCTTTGTGTTTACTTTCTGCAAACTTTTACTTCTTTCCATTCGATACGTTTAATCCTTTGTTTTCTGCAAAACACGATGAGATTGACAATCGCATCGCAAGTTGGGGACAAAGTTCTGTGGTTGTGTTGTGCAGGTCTCCATGTTGCTACTAGCACCGGTAGTGCGCCCTGCCAAAGCTCAGCTAGTAACACCTTTGAGGTGTTTCCTTGCTCCTACTGGTTCGATTAAACCTTGGTTTCATAACTGAGGGAAACTTGCTGTTGTGCTCATCATACCTTCCTCTTGGGGTTCCCAACGAGCTCTACATAAACACCACCATCAAGCATTTTTCTAGGCGCCGTGCATTGAGCCATCAACAAGCATCAAAGCTTGGGGATGCCCAAGGCATCCCCTTTTTCATCAATAAAAATCCCAGGTTTCTTCTAAACGCTTAATTTTTATTGTTTAATGCACAGTTGTGTTATTCTTGGAGCGTCTTCTATTTCGTTTTTCTTTGGTTTTTCATTTGCTTAGTTTGCTTAGTTTTCTGAATAAATTGGTTGGACCCCCTCTTTCATACATTGGTTTGCAAATAGCTTGGTTTGGATTGGAAAAGAGTAGGAAAGTTCATAGTTATGTGGTAAAAAGAGCTTGTTTTGACTGTGGCCTATGCTCTGTCATGTCATGCTTGATATTGTTTTGGCTTTATGCTTAGTATTCTTTGCTGTAGCATGACTTGTTATAAACAATTGAGATTGCTTAATGTGCCTTGGATGAATCATGCGTTGTTTTAACATATTAAAGCATAATATAGTGGTATTCTCCTTTGATGCTTTATTTGGGTTGACTTGGCACATGCGCACACCATGTTATGACTATCTCAAGTCACCATAGCCTTTATGATCCTTTAGTTTTCAACTTGTAGTATCACTTTATGCTTTGATCAATAATGTTTTGTTGCTCTGCATGATTATGGCCATTATTGCTCTCTTAGTTTGTCGCTCCCAGTCTTTTGCTAGCCTCCACAACCAAGTATGAGTTCCACTCATCCATCCAACTCCCTAAACCAAGTTATTCCAAAGAGTCCACCATACCTACCTACTAGCTTATGCTATTCCAAGTATATTCATGCTTTTGTTTACCTTCCAAATTAAACTTGTTATGAGAAAACTAGTGATTAAAGCTGTCACGAACTTGATGGCACACTTTACTTTTCTTGCCCTTAATAAACTTGAACCATTGTGTTGTCTATGTTGTATATGCTTGCACTTATTTGTTGGGAATTAGCAGAACCATGCTTTCATGGGGAATGCTTTCAACATTGCACTTGGTACTTGTACCTAGTTGATATCATGTTCTTTTGTTTATGGATCCCGGTGGTGTGAAATGAAAGGGGAGCTTGTAAGTCCATGGAGTTATGTATATGTGTTAGAGAAACGCCTGGGCCGCTGGTCTAATCCATGCTAACATGGTGGAAACCTACAACATAACCATAATGAGCTGTCTATGAAGCATTCTTCTTATAAAAAAAGAGTCCTATATTGAGAGAAAATAAAGAGAAAAGAAAAAAAGAGATTATGAAAAGAGGAAAGAGAGAAAAAAGCACCATATTCCCATGGTAAATAAGAAGATTGCTGAGATGCTCGTTGTCTGCTTCCCTTGTCATTTTGATATGGGGATTCTTCCGTATCATCGGGCAAGGGGTACCCTGTTGGCGGTTCTCTATGATACACATATACTTACAATGACAAGAACTTACCGGTGACTAAACTTGAGTAGCATGAGGAGCGGCCCTCGTATACAAGGGACATGATATTTCTAACTTATACTTCGTCAAGCATGTACACCATAGTTTGTTCACTTTAACCTTAATCACTTCAAGATGCTTATGATAGGGGCAATGAGAGCTGAAAGCTATAAGTACCATAATTTTTGGAAGCTCTTTATGAGACTTGAATCCCTACTTCCTTTTATAAAAAGTCCTTTCTTCCACCATTATATTGAGTCTCCACCTTCTATCTTTATGCACCTACTTTGAGAGCATAGTGGCCATTCTTAGTTCTATGTGCATTGTCCCAAGACTAGTTGATTGATGCATACTTTGATATTGCTTGCTTTAAACTATTTGTATCTAGTCACTCTTATGAACTTCGAAGGTGTCCTATGCATTTATATTTGCTACTCTATTGAGGGACGAGCTGAATACTATTATGCTATGTTTTCTTTATGTGAAACAAACAAACGTCTTGCAAAGCATTGTTATTCATGAATCTTTTGTTTGTGCCTTTTCATGTTGCATCATAGTTTCTTTGTATTATTGCTAGAACTTTGTCTTTCATGTTATGATTGAAGTACTATGATCCCAGCTTTGAATGTTTTACAAATACTTTGATCAAGTCTTTGATGGTGCATGTCACCTAAAAAATTATTCTTTCTTTTTATCACTTACCTACTCGAGGACAAGCAGGAGTTAAGCTTGGGAATTAGCAGAACCATGCTGTCATGGGGAACGCTTTCAACATTGCACTTGGTACTTGTACCTAGTTGATATCATGCTCTTTTGTATATGGATGTCGTCGGTGTGAAATGAAAGGGGAGCTTGTAAGTCCATGGAGTTATGTATATGTGTTAGAGAAACGCCTGGGCCGCTGGTCTAATCCATGCTGACATGGTGGAAACCTGCAACGTAACCATAATGAGCTGTCTATGAAGCATTCTTCTTATAAAAAAAAGTCCTATATTGAGAAAAAAAAAGAAAAAAAGAGATATCATGAAAAGAGGAAAGAGAGAAAAAAACACCATATTCCCATGGTAAATAAGAATATTGTTGAGATGCTCGTTGTCTGCTTGCCTTGTCATTTTGATATGGGGATTCTTCCGTATCATCGGGCAAGGGGTACCCCGTTGGCGGTTCTCTATGATACACATGTACTTACGATGACAAGAACTTACCGGTGACTAAACTTGAGTAGCATGAGGAGCGACCCTCGTATACAAGGGACATGAGATTTCTAACTTATACTTCGTCAAGCATGTACACCATAGTTTGTTCACTTTAACCTTAATCACTTCAAGATGCTTGTGATAGGGGCAATGAGAGGTGAAAGCTAGTAAGTACCATAATTTTTGGAAGCTCTTTATGAAACTTGAATCCCTACTTCCTTCTATGAAGGGCCTGTTCGTCTGCGGTACCAAAGTTGGCAGGCCAGCGCATGGCGGTACCTAAGTTGCCTGAAATTACCGCGTTTTAAAAAGTTGGGCCGCCAACTACTGAGAGGGGCCATTTCGAGGCAAACTCATCTCACCCCTGCTAAATACAAACATTGCGTTAAACCGCCCCGTGAAGTAGACAGTCGGGACCCACATGTCGGTTATCTGTCCGTGACGCGGGCGCCAACGCGGCAACCTCTTAGGCAAATCAAGCAGCTAAGTGGATTGGATGCGTTGACCAATTTCACAAATCCATTCCCAGCTTTCCCCTAGCACCGACAGCGTCGGAATCCACCCTCCAGGCAGGACGATCCCTTCGGACATTTGACTTTAAGGGCCAAGTTGCTGCGCCCAGTCGCTGATACCGAGCTCCAATGGCGCATGCCGTAGCCGCCGTTGCGAGGCTCTAGCCCGCCTCCGCCGCCGATGAGCCGAGCAGTTTGGAGGATGACAGATTCTACTATCAAGGAAGAAGAAGTTCTGCCTACAAGCGGGTGAGCTACCCTTCTCTTTGCTATTCGCACTAATTACAACTGCTAGCTGGCTACTAAACCTCAAATTGTTTGTTAGCCCAACGCTGACAAACATATTTTGTCCATAGTTTTCTGTCAAGTGGGATCTACGTGGACCCCCTTACCTGGTTACGGTAGTCCTCTACAGGTACGACTCCAAGGGCAAGTGGTATGGAAGCCATTGTTTCACGATGGAAGAAGCGCCTGCGCAGATCTGCACTATATCTGGTATGGTTGCTACTCTGCATAATCATGTTGAAGTATGGCCGAAGCAGACTACAAAGTTCAGCTTCATGGATGAATGTGGCATCCATGTTCCTATATCGTGTGATAGTCAGCTAATTGGGTTGATGAAAAGGTATGCTTCGGATTGCATGTTTGAGCTGAATTGTGATGTACTGGATGTGGAAGCTGCTGCAACTGGGAGTCGCCCTTCTATTCTTGGACAAGGTGGTTGCTCGAACGCAATTAGCTCCTGGTAAGCAAAGGTCGCTTGGGGTTCGCATGTTTGTGCTGAATTGTAGTTTTTGTTTTATTTACTCTGTAGATATTGGGCAGTTATGCAACAGTCTTGTTTCTTTGACATGAAGCGCCGCAAGGTTAGAAACATGACTGCCGGGTCAGTCATTTTGCTGCCCAAAGAAATTAAAAACGAGTGGAAAGATGATGTTGGACACGATTCTGGTGCCCATTGTCCCGGCGATGCAGAGTACGTGAAGCTAAGAAAATTGGCACCGAGGAAGAGGAAGAAGGCAGGAAATGAAGAAGCCATTGGATGTGAAGGCTTGGCACCCGGGCTGTGGAAGAAGGCTGCTGGCAATAAAGATGCATAGTAGTGTGTTGAACTTAAACCTATATATGTAATTCTGTTAAATTCTAGAGCTCTGTGTGTGGCACGTTGCTGGGCGAAACAATCAACCACGTTCTCTGAGTAAAATGTAGCGCAACTTAGGGTTTGGAAACGCCCGAGTCAGTAGTTGAATCCGAAATTGTGATTGTGCCACTGCTATCTAAAAACAAGGATCCACCGGTTCCACGATTGCTGAGGGGCAGGAGGTCTCCAAATACGACGGAATGTAAGTGGCGCAGAAATAAATTATTTAAGCTGCCACACTCCACGAAGCAGCAACTTATTTCAGATGCTGCACAACGATGTGGCAACATAAACAACAATGTTCTCATCGATAATGCCTAGATGAGGAGGAAATGGGTACCACTTTCTGGCCTAATCTTGAGCCCGTCTATCTCACCGCCTCTCTGCTCCTGCATCCCCTGCATCTGGCGAAGCTCCCGGATCTCTAGTAACCGGGTGTACGTGCTTCCACTTTATAAATTGTGGTTGTGCCATTTGCATGCGGCCAAATCCACGTAGATTATGTTTCAACAAACCACCAATGTCAGAATACACTAGTAGAAAAGGGGTCTTTGGTCCATGGTCACGTTCCCAATCCGGGACAGAGATCTAAATCGAGGCAGAAATTGATCTAAATCACAAATTCTTCCACAAATTAATCGAGACAGTGATCTAAATCGAGGCATTTCATTAATTCAACCACAAATTCTTCTAAACAAAGGTGCGATTTCACATCCTACATTAATTCAACCAACTAGTCAACAATGTCACTTCCGCTGCCGCTGTCGTCCGAGCCGCCGGCTTCCTCGTCTTCGTCGGACGGAACCTCCACGATTTCCGCATTGTACGCGAGACGGAGCAACTCTTCGCGGTGAGCGGCGGCGATGACGGTGAACTTGGTCCATCCAGGGACGGACCAGAACCTCTCCCGCCCTTCTCGGTTGCGGAGATCCCGGTGCACCACGTGCCCGTAAACGATGCGGTTGCCAATCTTGGCCTTCCACTCCTTCTTGAACAGCGCCGGCCAGTACGGGCTAGCCGCCACGTAGCGGGGCAGCGCCCTCTTCCATGCGGGCATCTGGCGGCGGCGCGCCGCGATTTTGCTCTCCATCACGGCTCCGCTGGGGAAGAGGAGCAGAGCCACCGGCACCCCCGCATAGCTGATGCGCCATCTGTGGGGCACCGTCGCGGCCAGCGGCACGAGGATGTCGAAGTGCGAGAACATCACCGCCTCGTAGAAGTTCAGCGAGGGCATCTCCATGGTGGCGCGGTGGAGATTGGAGAGGGAGCGAGGGGGTGGACGGCGTGGTAGAGATTGGAGAGGGCGAGGGGATGGGCGACGAAGCGACGAGCTGTGGCGCCTCCTATTTGTACACGAGGACGACGAAGCGGAATGTCCAAGGGGCATTGGTCAGACAAAAGGAAGTAATGCAGCATTAAGACAGATTAACGGGCGACCAATTTTTTTACTCCCAGGACTCCGGGGCCAATAGTTCAGACCGCTAGGTCAACAAGTACAACTATTACAACTTAAAAAGGCAGAAGGCTTAAGCTAAATAGAACTAGTTAACACACATCTCCTTGATCTTCCTAATCTTAGCCCTATGCGCATCTTCCTGCGAGAGTAAGGATCGAATCGTCTGCTCCTTCCTTTTAGCATCTTCCTTGCACAACTTCAATTGTTTCTCTGCATCTTTCCTCATGCACTT